>JAABKJ010000755.1:49509968-50109968 GCA_011634705.1 Andricus grossulariae | reverse complement strand
TTAGAAAACGTTAAAATTTTGTCAACAAAATTGTTTAAACAAACGGAAATTGTTTGAATAATTATGGGTAAGTAATGAAAATTTCATCATAGAAGCATCAAATGAATTTTTCTATATAACTGACCAAAAAACTACACTTTTCTGCCTCATTCCAGTTGAAAGTTACATTTAAACAATGACAAATTATTTAAAAGATTTAAAAAAAGTTAAATTGAACGTGTTAATTTTCGACTTGAACTAACTAGTTCAAGTTAGTGAGTGAAGGTGTAAATTTCTTATAATTGGTTAAAAAAAATTGTTAAAACAAATGGAAATAGTTTAAAAAACGATAGGTAAATAATAAAAATGCCAGACATATCAGAATTTCATTAAATTTTTTGAAAAATTGGCAAATAACTGCACTTTTCTACCTTATTCCAGTAAAAAGTTACATTTAAACATCGCGGAGGACAAGAAATACCTCCCTCATGCGGTACATACGATATTTTCTACATACATGCCCGAAAAACGTGGATTTTCGAGTGTATCTAAAGCGAGGCGGACATTGTTCTCCCTGTCTTTCCAATGGGTGATTAGATGGGGTGAGTGGAACCCCTAAACATGGCTTGATCGAGAGAAAAAACACATTTTCTGTTTTTAGGAACATTTCGAAATGAGTCACTCGCTATCCCAAAAGAAGTTCCAACATTAGTTTTTTTGGACCATCTTTAGGTATATATATAATATTGTCTATTATAGATGAATCGAAAACTATTTCTGATCATTTTCTTTTTAGAAGTATAAATTGAACTTTTAAGTAAAAGACCTTATCCTTATACGTGTAAACACCCTGGAAATTGAGTCTGGCGAAAATACATAAAGATGTGAAGAAATTTTATTATCTGAACTCTGATCTAAAGGGAAATTCTTTTCCTGTTTCTAAATCTGTATCTAAAAAGATTCAATGGGAATCCAAATCAATATTTTTCGATATTAGGGTCGGAGCCATTGAGTATAACCCAGAAATCTCATCGCTTAAAGCAGATAAGCAACTCAGGAATGTTGTTAGTTTCTATTAAAGTGGAACTGTTGATATAAAGTTCACAATGTCCGTTACAGGATCGCTTTGCTTTTGGTTCGTCTTTTGTGAAAACTTCAATTTACATAACAGCTCGCAGTGAAATTGGTCCTTGTGGAACGCGTGAGCAGTGCTTGTTTAAATCTATTCTACAAAGGAATCAAAGTGCTGGAATATTAACGGAGAAAAGTGAAATTTGAGAGAAATTGCATTTTAGACACAAAATACAATATTTTATCTTGCATTGATATTTTTTTAAACATTAAAAATGCATTACGAGCAACTTTGTACATGTTATATTAATTAAGTAAATTATTTCTCATATATTATATGAAGAGTAATTTAATGTTTTAGCTGTCGTTCTATTTACACTCTAAAAATCTTTAGTAATGTAAAAATAAAAACATTTTCCTATTGAGATCTTGATAATTGTTGTAAATTAAAAAATTGGAAATAAAATGTTACAATTACTTATTTTTTGCTAGTTGCAATATCATACAGTAGAAAAAACCAACTTTTAACGCTGTTATAGAATATAAACGTATACATTCTTAAATTTTGTAACCTATAACCTTGTATTTAATGAATGTATTCAATTTTTTCTCACAAGTGACCTCATTTCTACAAATTTACAATTAAGGCTCGGGCAGGTACCTAAACGTCCGGACAGTCCGTACGTTTATCTACGTTTATCACACGGTCGAGTCTACTCGTACGGATCTGGTAAGGGGAAGAGGGAACTTGAAAAGGGAAGGAGACATGGCTTGTTTCCGGACGTATAGAAACTACTTTTTTAAAAACAAGTCGTTTCCTTTTCTTAGTTTATATACAAACTGAAAAAATTGACTTTTTTTGCCATCTATGCCTTCTTCAATATTCGGACATATATACTAAAGATTTATTTTCATCTTCCTTTTTTTCTTTTATCTTTATCATTATTCAACACATGCATGAAAACCGCCACTTTTCGAATGTTTGAAGCGGGATGGACGTTGCTGTTTTTTGACCGGGGGAAAAAAACTGGGGGAAAACTCGTGTCAGTGGGGAAAAAACTCGCGCGTCCGAGTTATTTTCCATCTGTCACGAGATTTTCCCCCTATCACGACTTTTTTCTCAGTTCTTTTTTCTGGTCCACAAACAGCAATGTCCACCTCGTTTCAGATGCACTCGAAAATCCACGTTTTTCGGGCATGTGTTGTAGAAAATATCGTATGTACCACATGAGGGCGGTATTTCTTGTCCTCCGTGATGTTTTCAGAATTCGTCTTTATCCTCGGCCTGCTTCCCTTGGATCCCTAGATGCATAAAATACTATTTTCCTATGTGCAGTACGTGTCCTGAAAGGAAATTCAAAGTTTACAAAAAATTTGGGAATAATAGGTGCTGGGACATGTCTGCAAATATGTAAATTTTATTGCAAACTCAATTATTTAAAACGTTGTAACTTGGCTGTGCCACATTATTGTACAATGGCACACAAAATCCTGGGGTATTACTTTGATCTTGGAATTTAATCAAAGTGATTTGCAGCAGAGAGATAATTATTTGAGTGAAATGATCCAGATTTAGTATCGAAATTTTTTGGCAGAAGTTTTGGTAACTCAGGATTTACTGTGAAATGTTTAAAGGGGGAAAAGTCTTGTCTTGGCCTTATTATTCAATTATGTATTCCACTTTATCTCGATATACTGTTGCTTCGTGGAGATTGGATATAAACCCACTTTTGAACATGGTTATTTTTGTAAATGAAAATTATTTTTGTAATATGAAAATATGTTTATTGAAGGTGGAATTTTACTAAAATTATGAATACCACAAAAAGTAAAGTTTTCAAAAAAATGGTTGTAAGACGTTTTTGTAAAGTGCTCTTCAAATATTCCTCATCTATATACTAGAAATAATTTCTGGTTGTTCAGATAAGGCTCAATGTTTTATGGAGCAACAGCTTCTAATATTTGCACTCATTTTAAAATATTTTTTAAATATTACATGATTAAATTACTTGTTTGAACTAACGCATGCACGGAATGTTTCCGCTTCGAGGTATATATATCGTGAAGGGAAATGGTCAATTCCCCAGCAGTAAAAAAATTGCTACAATTTGAATTTATGTTCCTGCTACGTTTGAGCTCCTTCAGAAAAATAACTTTTTTCAGCTGCTGCGCTTGTGCACTCTGAATAGTGATTGGATCAACTTGAAATGATAAGTTACCATACATTTCTGATAAATTACCAAAAATTATCGGTAAATTACCGTAAATTACCGAAAATGGTTATATACCTTGTTGTTTTTTATGTGGGCGGGGTGAAGGGAGGATGAGGCCCCTCCTGGCGTTCAAGCTATAAAGCCTATTGTGCCATACACGTGTTTATTCTCTAGGCAGTACACCGAATCCGGCCACCTTTACTGAGGATTTAGATTTTGGCGGATTTCGTTGTTTCTAACGTTCTCGAAATATATCTTTTAGGTGCCGGGCGTACCACATTGCACAGTAAATGACGTCCTTCTTTGCACGGTATAGTGATCCTCATCCACTTTGTTATCCGGCAGCCTCCCTAGCAGGCCGTAGAGAGAATGCGGCCAGGCTAGGGTGGACAAAGTGATCCCTCTGAAGTCCTCAGATGCACAGATTTGAAGCACTGGCTTGGTATGTTATGTAAGTGTATGTGTGTGTGCGTATTCATTACTCAAAATCGACCAACAACCACCGAGCACTAGTCCCCTCGACATGGGGCCTCTAAGCAAGGAGATCGCTGACTCATTTTCGAGTCTTCTCAAAATCGACTAATGACCCCCAAGGTTTGGCTCGACATAACTCGACATGGATCCCTCTTAGTCCTTGGGAGTTAATTAGCCTATTCTAAGGGGACCTACAGCTTAAGGTGGGTTGCGAACCACCAAAGCCCCGGTAGGAGTACATAAAAAAATTTTCATTGGCACCGGCTCAGCGATCGAACCTCAGTTCTCCTGCACGGAAGTCTGACGCGCTATCGCGATCGTCTGAGCCACCGAGGCTTCGCTATATACCTTAAACTTCTAGAAATTTTAGAAATTTTTGTCTGTTTATCAAAGCACTTGAAAGTATTACTCATTAGAAATATGATGCAATCTTTAAAGCCCTAATCCAATATGGGAAGTACCATTTCTACACGAATAAACTTTCTGCATCCACGCCGTTAATTCCACTTGGCAATACTCGACACGTATTACAATTACATTAAACGAAGCGGATAGACTGCCTGTTCTTCTTGAAAACTTAATCGAGCGTGATTATTATCTCTCACTATTCTACATATTATTTTAACAAACCTCTTTACTCGTATTTTTTGATGAATATAACAGTTTAAAGTAAATAGTTTTAATAATAATAGTATTAAAAAGTTTTTATAATTTTTAGGAAACAATTTCTTTCGACAATCCTTATGGATACAATACTCTATCTCTACACAGAGAAGAATGGGTCGATAAACTTTATCAAACTCAGTTGGGTAAACTTGGGACATATGGATACTTCGATGGTTTTATTTCTAGTTCAGTAAAACGAAATTCGGTGATACTTCATTCACAAACATGAAAGTATGACAAATTGTTATGAATATCTACCGACCTGTACTTCAAATAATACTGTACTTCGTAGTTGGAATTTTAATGCATATAAATGTAAAATATATGAAATGTTAGATAAAGATTACTGAACAGTTAGGTAAAACGCGGTCGAGGGCTCGGTAGAAAATGTAAGTGGATTTACAGAAAAGGCATGAAGGAATCACGGACGCTCGAGAAACTTTAATTGACAGTTTGGTAAACCATAAGCTTCTGTGAATAAAAAAAAACTCTTATACAGAATTAACAGCATACACTTACATACACATTAGTGAGTCACAACCAATCAGAATACAATTTCGTCGCAAATACACTCACGACACCTAAATCTACTTAACGCATATAATACACATATAAATAAACCTAATATAATACAACATAATATAATATAAAATAATATAATACTACATATATGTAGTATTATATTAGGTTTATTTATATGTGTATTATATGTGTCAAGTAGTTGTAGGTCTCGTGAGTGTATTTGCGACGAAATTGAATTCTGATTGCTTGCGACTGACTAATGTGTATGTAAGTGTATGCTGTTAATTGTGTATAAGATTCTTTTTTGATTCACAGAAGCTTATGGTTTACCAAACTGTCAATTAAAATTTCTCGAGCGTCCGTGGTTCCTTCATGCCTTTTCTGTAAATCCACTTACATTCTCTACCGAGCTCTCGACCGCGTTTTACCGAACTGTTCAGTAATCTTTATCTAATATTTCATATATTTTACATTTATATGCATTACAATTTCAAGTATGAAGTACAGTATTAATTAAAGTACAGTTCGGTAGATATTCGCATAAATTTATCACACTTTCATGTTTGTGAATGAAGTATCACCGAATTTCGTTTTACCGAACTAGAAATGAAACTTTATAGAAGTGCCCATGTCCCAAGTTTACTCAACTGAGTTTGGTAAAGTTTCTCAAACTATTTTTCTCCGTGCAATAAAATTTATTCAAACACATATTAATAAAAAAATTAAAACAATTACAAATTCTTTATCTAACCAAACTAATATAAATATAGTTAGGAATTTAATTTTAGAAACCAACAGTGTCTATTTCTTATCATGGAAAGTTATCTTCTAAAATTAAAAGTATTTTAAATGATTTTAATATCACAACAAATTTTAGAATTGATTCAAAACTTGATGAATTTATAAAATTAGGCAAAGACTTATTAGATGATTTTTAACTTACTGTTCATGATAATTTTAGACAAAATCCAAAAAACCATAAAGTCATAGCTAAACACCAAGTTGAAACTGGACATTTAATTGATTGGGAAAATGTTACAGTTTTACATCATGAAACTAATGAATTAAACAGATTAATAGCAGAAACTAATATTTGAAATTTTTAACTAATTCAACTATGTTGCTTTTGTAATCTTATCTAACTTTCAATTTAACAAAACCAAATTTAACCAAATTTTTTTTTTAATCCACAACAATAGATAACTTATATTGTTAATATTTCATCTTCTAAATCAAAAATTTTTTCAAATTGGTGAACTTTGTACTTAATTCTTTATATTAGTGTAATTTTTTACATAAATTCAATTAATTATCAATAGCAGTAGGTAACATTTCAATTTTTAATGATTGTTAATAATTTTTAATTCTTTTTGTTTAATTTTAGTTATTAGAATTATTCAGAAATTTTATTACCTTTTTATGTAAATATTATACATAAATTTTATATAAACATTATATAGGCAGTTTTGTCTCCGCTCTTTTCACAATGTTTTTTATAAAATTAATATTGTTAATTACAATTTTGGAACATATTTTTGAAATTCAAGTATCAACACGAATTTGATAATTTGAACAAAAATGGAAACTGAAAGAAAGATAACCTAAAGGTAAATATATCAATTTCCATTCCTTAACCTCACTTTTTTGTTACACTTTTATAAAAAAAATTGTTATATCAATTTTTTCTAAAAATTTTTTATGGAACAATGGGAAAAGGAGAATGTGGAACTTTTTATACTTAATGATGATGTTTATCAACTACTCCTTTTAATAACTTTATCCTGCTGAAGAAAACTATGTGTTTTCGAAACGTCGATAAATTGAATAAAGGATCCAAGAAATGAATTCTTTTTGGTCTGAAGTATGTCATTTTTACCATCTCTAACATTCTATTTTTATAAATTATATCACTCAGACAATCAACATCGCTTTCCAACATCTTTCTAATCTAACTATTATAACGTTTTTTACATCATTGTTTTTTCACTAGGAATCTGTGTTATCATCGGAGATGGTAACGATCGATTGAATCCCAGCGGAGCGAAAGGAGATCTTTTTTCTGAAGAAAAATTTGATTAAAATTTTTTTTTATTTATAGCTCCATCTAGTCTGAGATGACGTGAAATATTTTCTGTATTAGAGGAGATAACTTTGATCGATATTTTCGGTTTCCATTTTCACAGTGTGTATTCTTCCGATCGATCCTTACCATTTCCGATGATAATACAGATTTCTAGTAAAAATTGACTTGTATATAACATCTTGCAAAATAAAGCGTTTTTCAGAAAAAGGCTTTTTCTTCTGAACTCTCTAGTAGCTTAGTGGTTAGAGCACCTGACCAGAAATCAGTTGACCTGGCGTTCGAATCCCAGCGAAGCGAAAGGAGAAGATCTTTTTTCTGAATAAGAATTCAATTTAAACGAAAAATAATTGCTTTTTGTTTTTAACTAGTTTAACCATGCTGGAAGTAGGAAGATTGAGGAAGATAGAAATCGGGGGATTGGAAAAGATAGAACTATTCCATGTCTCTTAAGTGGTCACTTTGCTCTTATCTTTTTCTATCCCTTAGTCTATCTATCTATGACGAACTTCAATCTTTTTCAATCTCTTTCTCTATCTTTCGTAACCGAGGACCCTTATCTTTTTCTTTACTTCATTCTATCTCTTTAACATAAATTTCAATCTTTGTCTATCTCTTTTTCTATCTTCCGCGATTGAATACTCTTATCATTTACTATCCCTTAAAATTCCGAAAAGCATCGAAAAGTGAGGGATTTTATTATAAAAATTAGTTTGACTTTGACCGCGTACCAGAAAGACAACGTGACGTCCATGCGTATAAACGTACAAACTTTTAAAAAACCTTCAGGCTTACGTGGATAGATAAAGGATAGGATGAGTTAGAGAAGAGAGGGTTGAAAGAGACAGAAGTATATTTAGACTGACAGAGAGATAGTAAAACATTGATGTGGATAGATGAAGGATAGGGTGAGATAGAGAAGAGAGGATTTAAAAAAAATATACGTGAATTTAGACTGACAGAGAAATAGAAAAAGATTGATGTGGATAGAAAAAGATTGACGTGGATAGATAAAGGATAGCATGAGATAGAGAAGAGAGGATTGAAAGAGATTGAAGTATATTTAAACTGACAGAGAGATAAACAAATGTTGACGTGCATAGATAAAGGATGATGTGTGATAAAAAAGAGGGGATTGAAAAAGATAGACGAGGATTAACATTCACAGAGGGATAGTAAAAGGTTGATGTGGATAGATGAAGAATAGGGTGAGACAGAGAAGAGAGGATTGAAAAAAATAGACGTGCATTTAGATTGACAGAGAAATAGAAAAAGATTGACGTGGATAGATAAAGGATAGAATCAGACACAGAAGATGGTACTAAAAATGACAGACGTGAATTAAGATTGAAAAATGGAAGGAACAAGCTAGACGTTGATTGATCTACGGTATGATGAGATAGAGAAGAGAAGATTAAAAAAGAGAGACGGGAATTTATATTGACAGAGATATAAAAAAGCATTTTTAAAGGATAGGATGAGATAAAAAAGCGGGGATTAAAAAAGAAAGACTGAAATTAAGATTGACAGAAAGATAGTAAAAGGTTGACGTGGATAGATGAAGAATTGGGTGAGATAGAGAAGAAAGGATTGAAAATGATAGACGTGAATTTAGATTGAAAAAGAGAATGAAAAAGATTGACGTGGATAGATAGAGGATAGGCTGAGATAGCGAAGAGGGTACTGGAAAAAATAGACGTAAATTTAGATTGACAAAGAGATAGAAAAATATAGACGTTTATAGATGTAGGATTCGATGAGATAGATAAGTAGATTAAAAAATATAGATAGTAATTCAAATTAGCAGAGATCTAGAAAAATATTGACATGGATAGATGAAGGATAGGATAAGATAGAGAAGAGAGGATTGAAAGAGATGAGTGTATATTTAGACTGACAGAGAGATGGTAAAAGATTGACGTGGATAGATGAAGGATAGGGTCAGATAGAGAAGAAAGGATTGAAAAAAATAGACGTGAATTTAGACTGAGGGAGAAATAAAAAAATATTAACGTCGATAGAGAAAGGAAAAGATGAGATAGAAAAGATAGGATAGAAAAAGGCAGACGTGAGTTTAGGTTGACAGGGAGATAGTAAAAGGTTGACGTGGATAGATGAAGAATAGGGTGAGATAGGGAAGAGAGATTTGAAAAAGACGTGAACTTAGAATGAAAGAGAGATAGAAACATATAGACGGGATCGATAAACGATAAAATAAGGTAGAGAAGAGGGTATTGAAAAAGATAGACGGAAATTAAGATTGACAAAGAGATGGAGAAAGATTGACGTGGATAGATTTAAGATAGGGTGAGATAGAGAAGAAAGGATTGAAATAGAGAGACGTGAATTTAGACTCAGAGAGAAATCGAAAAATATTAACGTACATAGATAAGGGATAGAATGAGATAGAGAAGAGAGAATTGAAAAAAAGTGAACTTAGAATGAAAGAGAGATAGAAAAATATTGATGAGATCGATAAACGATAGAATAAGATAGAGAAGAGGGTATTGAAAAGATGGACGGAAATTAAGATTGACAAAGGGATCGATAAAGATTGACGTGGATAGATGAAGGATAGGATAAGATAGAAAAGAGGGGATCGAAAAAGATAGACTGGAATCAAGATTGACAGAGAGGTAGAAAAATATTAACGTGGATAGGTAAAAGTTAGAATGAGGTAGAAAAGATAGGATAGAAAAATATAGGCGTGAATTTATATTAATAGAGCGATGGAAAAATATTAACGTGGATTGATGAAAGATAGGATATAAAAAGACAGACATGAATTTAGATTGACAGAGAGATAGAAAAATATTAACGTGGATAGATAAAGGATAGGATGAGATAGAGAAGAGAGGATAGAAAAAGGTAGACGTGAATTTAAATTGACAGCGAGGTGGTTAAAGATTGACGTGAATAGATGAAGAATGGGGTGAAATAGAGAAGAGGGTATTGAAAAGGATAGACGGGAATTAAGATTGACGAAGAGATGGAAAAAGATTGACATGTTTAGATGAAGGATAGGATAAGATATAAAAGAGGGGATTGAAAAAGAAAGACTGAAATTAAGATTGACAAGGAGATTGAGAAAGATTGACATGGATAGATAAACGATAGAATAAGTTAGAGAAGAGAGAATTGAAAAGGATACACGGGAATTAAGATTGACGAAGAGATGGAGAAAGATTGACGCGGATAGATGAAGGATAGGATAAGATAGAAAACAGTAGATTGAAAAAGATAGACTGAAATTAAGATTGACAGAGAGATAGTAAAAGATTGACATGGATAGATAAAGGATAGGACGAGATAGAGAAGATAGGATAGAAAAAGGTAGACGTGAATTTAGATTGACAGGGAGGTGGTTAAAGATTGACGTGAATAGATGAAGAATAGGGTGAGATAGAGAAGAGGGTATTAAAAGGATAGACGGGAATTAAGATTGAAAAAGGGATGGAAAAAGATTGACGTGTTCAGATGAAGGACAGGATAAGATATAAGAGAGGGGATTGAAAAATATAGACTGGAATTAATATTGACGGAGAGATTGAGAAAGATTGACGTGGATAGATAAACGATAGAATAAGATAGAGAAGAGAGAATTGAAAAGGATAGACAGGAATTATGATTGACAAAGAGATGGAGAAAGATTTACGTGGATAGATGAAGGATAGGATAAGATAGAAAAGAGGGGATTGAAAAAATAGACTGGAATTAAGAATTAGAAAGAGCTTAAGAAAGATTGACGTGAATAGATAAACGATAGAATAAGATAGAGAAGAGAGGATTGAAAAAGATGGACGTGAATTTAGATTGACAGGGAGGTAGTGAAAGATTGGCATAGATAGTTGAAGTGTAGGGTGAGATAGGGAAGAGGATATTGAAGAGCATGGACGGGAATTAAGATTGACATAGATATGGAGAAAGATTGACGTGGATAAATAAATGATGGAATAAGATAGAAAAGAGGGGATTGAAAAAGATAGACTGGAATTAAGATTGACAGAGAGATAGTAAAAGATTGACGTGGATAGTTGAAGTATAGGGTGAGATAAGGAAAAAGGGATTGAAAAAGATAGACCTGAATTCAGACTGACAGAGAGATAGAAAAATATTAACGCGGATAGATAAAGGATAGAATGAGATAGAGAAAATAGGATAGAAAAAGGCCGACGTGAATTTAAATTGACAGGGAGATAGTAAAAGATTGATATGGATAGCTGAAGGATAGGATGAGATAGAGAAAATAGGATAGAAAAAGACAGACGTGAATTCAGATTGACAGGGAGATAATGAAAGGTTGACGTAGATAGATGAAGAATAGGGTGAGACAGAGAAGAGAAAATTAAAAAAATAGACGTGAACGTAGAATGGCAGAGAGATAGAAAAATATTGAGGGGATCGATAAATGATAGAATAATATAGAGAAGAGGGTATTGAAGAGAATAGACGGGAATTAAGATTGACAAAGAGATTGAGAAAGATTGACGTGGATAGATAAACGATAGACTTAGGTAGAGAAGAGGTTATTGTAAATGACAGACGTTAGAATATTGTTAAAAAGTCGTTTTTTTATGAAGATTTTTCATAGTCCAAAATTTATCTCTTTGGTTGAAAATTCAACTATTTTTTTGAAAAATCGTCGTTTTTTGGTAAAAAATGTATTTTTTACTGAAAATTTGACTATTTATTTCAGTTAAAGATTCATTACTTTGGATACAAATTTTTGTCTTTTCTTGAAAATTTAACTATTATGTTGAAAATTAGTTCCTTTTTGTTGTAATTAAATTTGTTAACTAAAAATTTAAATGTTCCATTTTTGGTAGCAAATTTACCTGTTTTAGTTGAAAGTTAAATCACTTGGTTGAAAGTTGAACTACTTTAATAATAATTCTTCATTATTCGTCTTTATTAGTGTAAATTTGTATTTCTTAGTTGAAAAAAAAATTTAATTTTATCAAATAAGTGTATACCTAGTCATGACACAATTGGTATCATAGTACAAATTAAATTTCGGAAATAAGTTAAAAAATATATAAATTATTTTTTTTTTGTAGAATTTGAATCGCTTTAAATTCCTAACATTTTCAGTGAAAATATTGCACTTTTAACAGAATAGATAAATTTTTACAAAATAGTTCTATTTTCAACAAAATACGTGAATTTTCAACCAAATATTTGAATTTTCAACTAGAAAAGATTATTTTTCAAACAAGAATTGAATAGTTAAATTTTAAGATAAAACAATTAATTTTCAACCAAAGAAAACAACAAATTTTTGACAAAGTATTAAAATCTTTAACCGAACCCGATTAATTTTTAATCAAACAGTTGCATTTTTAACAAAAAATATAAAATTTCGACCAAAAGAGATTAATTTAAAAAAAAAGATTAATTTTCAACTAAAGAATACTAATTTTCTACCAAAACTGGAATAGTTAATTTTTCAGTTAAAAACATTAATTTTCAACCAAAAAAAAAACTTTAAAAAAAATAGTTACATTTTCAACCAAAGAGATGAATCTTCAACAACAAAAATAATTTTTGTACAAAGTAGTGTTCAACTTTTAACAAAGTAGTTGAATTTTCAACCAAAAAAGATAAATTATCCAAGTAAAATGTGATATTTCAGTTTTCAACTAAAAAGATTAATTTTCAGCGAAAGAAATCAATTTTCAACTAAAGTGGAAAATCTTTAATAAAAAATATCTTTTTTCAACAAAGTAGATAAAAATTCAACCAAGTAGTTCAGTTTTCAACTAAAAAAGAGAAATTTTGAATTAAAAATGGAATAGTCAAATTTTCGAGCAAGAAAATTAATTTTCAACAAAAAATGTAATAATTGTTATTTCTACAAAAAAAAGTAATTTTTGATTAAATCAAAAACAGTTAAAAATCTATCCAAAGATATCAATTTCAAACAATGGTGTCTAATTTTCAATCAAGAAACATTTTTTCAGTCAAGAATGAAAACAAAATTTTTAAATTGTTGAATTTTTCAGAAAAAGGATTTTTCTGTCCAGAACAAAACAAAATTTCAACCAAATTGTTCTTATTTTTAGAAACCTGTTCAATTTTCAAAACAAGTTTCATAAAATTATTGATTTTTCATCAAAATAATTAAATTTGCAACCAATCAGTTGTATTTTTATGTACAATAGATAAAATTTTTACCAAAAGTGATTAATTTTTAACAAAGAGTTGAATATTCAACCAAGAAACATATTTCATTCAAGAAATAAAAAAATTTCAGCCAACTTGTTGAATTTTTTAATCAAATTTTATACAAAAGAGTTGGATCTTCAACCAAAAAACATTTCTCATTCGAGAAAAAAAAAATTTCAACCAAATTGTTGAATTTTGAAGAAAAACGATTTTTTAGTCCAGAAGAAAAGAAAATTTTAAACAATTGGTTGAATTTTTGACCAAACAGTTGAATTTTTATAACGAGAATATGAATTTTCAATCTAAAAAGGACCAACTTTCCAAAAAATTGTTGAATTTTCAGCAACAAAAAAAAACATCTTTCAGTCAAGAGAAAAAAAAAGTTCAACAAAATAGTTGGATTTTCAACAAAAAAGATTTTTCAGTTCAGAAGAAAACAAAATTTTAAACAAAATTTTTAATTTTCTACTAAACAGTTGCCTGAGGAGATAAATTTTCAACAAAATAATTGAACATTCAAAACAAGAATACAAATTTTCAACCTATAGTTGAATTTTCTACCGAAATAATTGAATTTTCAACAACAAAATTTGAAGAAAACAAAAGAAGAAGGAAACAACACTTCAACCAATTTTTTTAATTTTCTACAGAACAGTTTAATTTTCTAAACGAAAATATAAATTTTCAACAACAAAAATATAACTTTTCAATAAAATTGTTAAATTTTCATGAAAATAATTAAATTTTCAACCAATCAATACCATTTTTAACCAGAAAATTTAAAATTTTTACGCAAAGAGATGGATTTTTGACCAAGAAAAATTTTTCAGTCAAGAATGAAAAAAAATGTCGACCAAATTTTTGAATTTTCTACAAAATAGTTGAATTTTCAAAAAGAAATATGAATTTTGACTAATCGTTAATTTTTCTACCAAAATACTTCAATTTTCAACCCAAAAAAGAAAAATTTTCAATAAAACAGTTAAATTGTCAACCAAAAAGGATAAATTATTAATTAAATTGTAAAATTTTCATCAGAATAATTAAATTTTCAACCAAATAATAGAATTTTTGAACAAAAAAGATAAAAATTCTACCCAATGAGATGAATTTTTAACAAAAGAATTGAATGTTCAACCAAGAAACAATTTGCAGCCAAGAAATTAAAAAAAATGTCATCCAAATTCTTGAATTTTCTACAAAACTTTTGAATTTTCAAAACGAGAATATGAATCTTCCACCAATAGTTAAATTTTTCAACAAAATAGTTGAATTTTCAACCCAAAAAAGCGAATTTTCAAAACGAGAATATGAATGTTCAACCAATAGTTGAAATTTCTACCAAAATATTTTCAACCCAAAAAGACCAATATTGAAACAAAAAGAATCAGCTCAATAAAAAACTAGTTGAATTTTGGAAGAACGAGAAAAGGGGGGGAAAGTGTCGAATAGGGGTAAAAAGGCGAGTAGGACAAAGAGAGTAAAGTCTGCGACAAACACAAATTTTAATAAAATGCAATTGTTATAATTTTTATTACTTTTAAAATACAGTTTATCAAACTGAATATTTTGCTTAAAAAACAAAAATAATTTTCCACTACACTGAACTAAAATTACTTTGAGTCAAAGAATTTTTAAAACAATGGGAAGTTTTACCGAAACGTGATGAACTAATGATAATTTGAAAGAAGAAATTTTTCAAAAATTACTTTGTTGTTCCCAGTAACGAAAAGATTTAATTATTAATATTGATTAAAATTTTCCATAAGTAAAGACCAAACCATAAGTAATCGACCAAGTTCCATCTGAGACTGAAGTCAAAGAGTATACAATAATAATATCTATAATCGACAAGGAGCAATACCTGTTTAACCCCCGTTCTTGTACCTTGAATTGCTATCACTTCGCTATGAAGTTTTTAAAAAAAATACCCTGTTCTGGTTGTGGAGAACCGGAAAATACAGTAGTTATGCCACTTTGGTGGCCATGAAAGTCGAGCTCAATGCGCCTACGCTACCATATTTCAGCTTTGATGCAACTACAATTTTAGCTGATGCAACAATCGCCTTTCTAGCTTTAGATTAGAAGAGGTGGTTTTTGAAAAAAAATCTTTTAAGTGTTTCTGAAGTACTTAAGAAGCTGGTATAAATACCCGCAAGAACAACCAGAATTGTACTTGTCTTGTTGCAACTCAAGCTCAATCAACATGTTCAAAGTAAGAAAACTACATCTTTTACTATATCTTTGCTTCTAATTTTTTCGAATGTTTCATATTTTTCATATTTTATACACTTCCGTTCAGAATTGTGTGGCTACCTCTTTTTTGATTAAGTTCTCTTAATTTTAATTGCATCAAGGGTAACTTTTTATTATTATTTTAATAGGTTGAAAGCTCTAACAATTCTGTATGAAATAAGCCGATTAGGCCAGTTTCTTCATTTTAAAAGTAAATATTGCAAAAACATTTCAATGTTTTCCTACATTTTAAATAACAACCGAAATTTTAAAGCTACATTTCAATCATGAATGTAAAATTTCTGTATATACTAAAGGAATTGATAATGCTACTACTAAATGAATTGTAAGATGTATTGCTAGTAAATATTATAAATGGAAGTTTTAAATAAATATAAAAAATAATTTCCCTGGCGGATTGACTGAACGCTAGCATTACGCTACAGCGTAACCATAAAGTAACCCTAAAGTAATCTCGAATTATAATGAATAAACGAAACAAAATAAATATCTAAATTGTTGCAATTATAATTGTACGTTAAAATTTACGTTAGAAGGTAATGCTGTAATTTCAATAGGTTTATTTTTTAGCGTTAGACATTAAAATAATATAGTGGCTATCATTGAAGGTTTGCTAGGCGCGACTTCAAGTGCATCTACTCAGATGCGCTTAAAGTCAGCTTTAGCAGACTTCAATGACAGCCACTATGTTCTTTTAATTTCTAACACTAAAAAATTAACCTATTGCAATTACATCATTACCTTCTAACGTACATTTTAACGTAGAATTATAATTGCAACAATTTTTATATTATTTTAAATTTATTTACAAGAAAAAGCACATAAATATTCCTTGGAATCAAGTCGAGTCTGGTGATTCTGCAGTACATCTGCCCATTTCTGCACGCTATAAGCCTCGAAGATGTTTCATTTTTCTGAAAATACATTTTAGTTAACCTAACTTCTTTCAAGGACACTTTCAGTTCCCTTAAAACTATTCACTTATTCTTCAATATTAAACCAAAACTTAGCCATTTTTGAAGAAACTAAACAGCTGACAAAAAAAATTATAAACTGACCAAAATCAGTGACAAAATATCAGTGACTAAAAAGCTTGCAATAAATTGAAGCAGTGCTCCCAATTCGGCTTCCCAACTGCACTGCGCATGCGTTGCATCGGCAGTCTCATTGGCTGTAAATGGCGCGTTTTTGAAATATCATATGTGTAAATCAATCTTTTATAATAAATCATCATTGTGGAAATAATAATTAATTTTCAGATGACAAAATAGTCTCTCAGTGTGCAAGGTGAAATCATTATTTCATTGTACTCTTTAAATATAAAATTTTTGATTTTAGTTTAAAGGAAGGAATATCTTTTTTCACAAATGTACATTTTAAATCATTCATAATATTTATTTGTGCTTTATGATGACTACATATTTTCGAAAAATTTATTTGCATACTTAATAATTTCAAATAAGCGTACAAATTTGTTCAAGCTATTTTATAATTAAACTGAATAGTCTTTAAAAAATAAAAAATGTCTAAATACATTTATAAAGAAAAAATAATTTTTCTTTAACTTATTGAAAAAATAAAGATGGATTTTCATACAAGAAGTATAATTTTTACCAAAAATGATAAATTTTCAACGACCTAACTCAATTCTCAATTAAGAGGGAAAAAACAAAAATGGAAAAGTTAAATTTTCACATATGAAGTTGAATTTTCTACTGTTAAAAAAAATAAAATAAAAAAAATGGAATTTTCAACAAAAAGTAGTTAAATTTTCAACCAAATAAATGAATTTACAAACAAAAGAAATAATATTCTGCCAAAAAAAAACGACTTTTCAGCCGCTTCATCTCTTTGGTCGAAAATTTAAATACTGGTATTTTGGTAAAAAAAATTTTTTTTTGAATTAATCGAATACATATTTAGCTATTCCATTTTTGATTCAAAATTGATCTATTTAGTTCAAAAATCAAACATTTGATTTCAATTTAATGTATTTTAATGAAAATTTATCTTCTTTCATTGAAAGTTAATCTTTTTGTTTAAAAATGTATCTTCTTGTTTGAAAAATGATTTTTCTGTTCTAGAAATTTGAACAATTTCTTTGAAAACTCGTTTTTCTTTTGCTTGAAAATATATCTTTCTTAGTTGAAAATTTATTTTATTTTTTTGGTAAAAAATTATTCTCCTTATTTGAAAATGCATCTATTTTGGTTCAAGATTTATTTGTTCTGGTTGAAAATTGTTTTTTTTTTGTGGTTCAAAAAACATATATTTTTAGTTAAAAATTAAGTTTTTCTGTAGAAAATTAATTTTCTTGCTCGAAAATTTATCTTTTGGTTGAAAATTAGTTTCGTTTTTATTGATAACTCAACTATTTTGATAAAAATTAGTTTTTTCTGTTGAAAATTAATTAAATGAAAATTTAAATATTCGATTTTTGATTGAAAATTTATCTTTTTTAATTGAAAATTCATGTATTCTATTTTAAGTTTGTCTTTTTTGGTACAACATAAATCTTCATGTTTAAAAATTCATCTTTGAGTAAAAAATTCATCTTTATTGTAAAAATGCAATCTCTATTGTGAAAAAGTAATTTTTTGTAGAAATTTATCTGTTTTGAATTGAAAATTTAACTAATTGGTTGACAGTTGAAAAACTTGGTTAAAAAGGCTCAAAATTGATCTCTTTGATTGAAAATTTAACTTTTTTATTTAGAAATTCATCTCCTTGCTGAAAAATTAGTTTTTTTTTGTTGTTATAAATTACTTTTTTAGCTGGAAATTTAACTATTCCATTTTTGTTGAACGCATTTGGTATTATTGCTTGACCCTCCGTGTGCAGACATATTGGATTTCCTTCTCACCAACTATATTGCGCATGCGTCGCATCGGCAATCTCATTGGATGTAAATGGCGCGCTTATTTGAAATTAATCAATGTGTAAATCAATTTTTTATAATAAAGCATCATTGTGGAATTAATGGAAATTATTTTCAGATCACAAAATAGTCTCTCAGTATGAAAGGTCAATTAATGATTTCATTTAAGTCTTTACAAATAAATTATTGATTTTAAATGCAAAGGAAGGAATTCCTCTTTCTTCAATGTAAATTTTAAATAATTCATCATATTTTTTGTACTTAATAATTATTATATATAGTAAAAAATTTATTTGCATACGCCTTCGTTATTCAAGAGACGCTATTTACTTTCAGTCATATGTTTAAAATTAATTTGAGCTTATACTTGGAGGAAAATTTGGTAAAATATTGCCTTTTTTTAATGAGATAGTTACTTTTGAACTGTTTAATTCAAATTAAAGATATTTCTTTTCTATTAGGCCTTATAGTTTAAAAAAAATTGAAGACATCTTAATAATAATATAGATGTTTCATTCTGCGTTTTTAATCAAATTTGTTATTTTTTAATCCAGTTCGTAGTGGTCTTCGCCGGCCTTTTGGCTATGGCTATGGCAGGAGGTCTCACAGGTCTTGCAAGCCAAACCATAGGAGTAGGACCAGCAGTTGGCTGGGCTGGGCCAGTTGGATGGGGTGGCTCAGTTGGATGGGGTGGACCTGGAGTTGGCAAAGTTGGACTTAGTGGCCCAGTTCTTGCAGGTATTAAAAAAAACTTCTTGATACTTAAACTTCAACTATTTGATAAATTTTTGGAATATTTGAAGGGCCAAAAGGTAATATCCCACAAATTATCGAAATTATCAAAGAATCAACAAAATTCTAATACAAACTCTGACAAAAGGATTTTTGTATACTCTCATTTTCTGATTCAAACTGACAAATTTTTAAACGGATAGTAAATTATCACGTTTTTTAAATTGAAAATTGAATTTTTTGAGACCATCCAAAGTTTAAATAGTTCCCCATCCATTTTCTCGAAACCTAATAATATTCTTAATTAACTACTGAAGTACTGAAAAGAATTCGAATAGATAACTATTGAATCGTCAAATAATTTAAAAAAATTATTTTTTGCAGGACCTCTTGTCACCGCTGGTGGATGGGGAAAGGCTGGCTGGGGAAATGGTGGCTGGGGAAATGGTGCATGGGGAAAGGGAGACTGGGGAAATGATGCTTGGGGAAATGGTGCCTGGGGAAATGGTGCCTGGGGAAAGGGTGGCGTTATTGGTTAAATATCTATAAAATTGTCGGTGGGAGTGCTAAGAAACAAATGGTATAAACATTTATAAGGAATTTATTCGTATGTATGATTCCAAATTACTCAACAAAATTTTTTGTACATTTTAATAAAGAAAATAACAAAATTTTATGTTTTCTTCATCTTCTTCTGTCCTTTCCAACTCTTACAATGTTAGTTATTAGTTACATTATAAGTTATATTAGATAAATTTTGCGATATTTCTGTAAAGACAATCTTAAATATTTTTTCATGTATGAACAATTCCATTCATTTCCAAAAAAAAAGGATTACCCGTTAGTTTAAACAATAGAAAGTGCTAAATACTATATGAGAAACCTCATAAAATTCACGCCCAGTCTTAATCACAATTAAAACAGCCTATGCAAAGATGAGCATTTCAATTAAAAAAATTTTATAAGATTTTTGAGGATTTTTAGGGATTTTAATGGCTCTCAACGTATTTTGAATAGTTTTCAGGGATTACTAAACTGCTGAAGGCTGGTGTCCTTCTCAGTGTACAGCACAAACCAACCATGACTCTTTCGGTTTTAGTTCAGTCCCTATACTCCCCCTCTATTGACTGAAGTCGGGTGGGACTGACGTTATAACTGGACTCTCCCCCCTACGGCAACTTGGCTAATTATTTTGGACTCAACATCTCCCGACGACTGGGACTGGCTAATTATGGAAAGACAATTACGAGAAACAATGCATGCAAACAATGCTACAGTGGAATAATAGAAAATAGAGAGTCCAAGCACGGACTCGAACTATGGTCAGGATTAGAACACGAATCACATGGTTGCCAAGGAGTTGGTCTGATTACGAGTGGATGAGAATGAAAGGGGGAATCAGAAGACTATTTACCATAGCGTTTCGCGCCCCAGTTAGTGGTAAAAGAAGTAAAGTAAAAGACACCTTCTGGGACACTTTAAATGCCACTATAGGCACTTGCGATCATGGGGAAAAAATAATTTCACTAAGAGATATGAATGGATGGGTTGTAGTCCAACGTGAGGGTACGGAAAAGGTACTAGGTTATTTTGAAGATCCAAAAACAAAGGCTGGTGTCCTCCTCAGTACGCAGCACAAACCAACCATGACTTTCGGTTTCAGTTTAGTCCCTATACTCCCCCTCCATTGACCAAAGTCGGATGGGACTGACTTTAAGACTGGACTCTCCACCCCACGACAACTTGGCTAATTATTTTGAACACACCATCTTATGACGACTTGCTAATTATGGAAAGAAAATTACAAGAAAAAATGCATGCGAACAATGCGACAAACAATGCCATAGTAGAATAATAGCCAATGGGGAGTTGAAGCATGGACTCGAACTATGGTCAGGAGTATAAAGCGTTGCCAAGAGTCAGTCTGATTATGGGTGGATTAGAATGAAAGTGGGAATCATAAGACTATTGATCATATCGTTTTGCACCCCAGTTGGTGGTAAAAGAATTGAAGTAAACGACACCTTCTGTGACACTTTGAATGACACTATAGAACGATGTTACAAACAATGCGACAGTAGAATCATAGCAAATGAGGAGTTAAAACAGGGACTCGAACTATGGTCTGGAGTTGAAAACGAATCACATTATTGCCAAGGAGTCGGTCTGATTATAAGTGGGTTGGAATGAAAGTGGGAATCAGAAGACTATTTATCATAACGTTTTGCGCCCCATTTAGTGGTAAGACACCTTCTGGGACACTTTGAATGACACAGTAGAACAATTTGACGAACAATGCGACAGTAGAATAATAGCGAATGGGGAGTTAAAGCAGGGACTCGAACTATGGTCAGGAGCAGAAAACGAATCACATAGTTGTGAAGGAGTCGGTCTGATTCTGGGTGGGTTAGAATGAAAGTGAGAATCAGAAGACTATTCATCATAGCGCTTTGCGTCTCACTTGGTGGTAGAAGAAGTAAAGTAAAAGACACCTTCTGGGACACTTTGAATGACACTATAGAACAATGTGATAAACAATAAGACAGTAGAATAATAGCAAATGGGGAGTCAAAGCAGGGACTCGAACTATGGTCTGGAGTTGAAAATGAATCACATGGTTGCCAAGGAGTCGGCCTGATTATAGGTGGGTTAGAATGAATGTGGAAATCAGAAAACTATTTATCCTAACGTTTTGCGCCCCATTTAGTGGTAAGAAACCTTCTGGGGCACTTTGCATGACACAGTAGAACAATGTAACAAAAAATACGACAGGAGAATAATAGCAAATGGAGAGTTAAAGCACAAACTCGAACTATGGTCAGGAGTAGAAAACGAATCACATTGTTGCCAATGAGTCGGTCTGATTATAGGTGGGTTGGAATGAAAGTGGAAATCAGAACACTATTCATCCTAACGTTTTGCGCCCCAGTTAGTGATAAGATACCTTCTGGGACACTTTGAATGGCACAGTAGAACAATGTAACAGAAAATGCGACAGTACAATAATAGCAAATGGAGAGTTGAAATACAAACTCGAACTATGGTCAGGAGTAGAAAACGAATCACATGGTTGTCAAGAAGTCGGTCTGATTATGGGTGGGTTAGAATGAAAGTGAGAATTAGAAGACTATTTATCATAGCGTTTTTCGTCCCACTTGGTGGTAAAAGAAGTGAAGTAAAAACACTTTCTGGGACAGTTTGAATGACACTATAGGCCCTTGCGATCATGGGGAAAGAATCATTCAACTGGGAGATATGAATGGATGGGTTGGAGCCCAACTCGAGGGTACGGAAAAGGTACTAGGTAATTTTGAAGATCCAAAAACAAATAGTATCGGAGACCGATTGGTTAGCTTATGCTTAGAACAGGATTTTTTTTTATTACAAATACTTGATTTGGGCTTAAAATTATCCATTTTTACACCTGGTGCAGAAACCATAGCCACAGTAGGGTGGTCCAAAAAATTTATTTTCGAATTTTTATGAATAACGCCCGAAAATTTGTTTAAATTCACACAAAAATGAATTAATTTTTTTTAATGAAATCTAGAGGTGGCGCAAGCCCCATGAATTATAAAACGTATTACCCATAAGAAAAAAAAAGAAGTTTTTTTTTTATTTCAAATCCTCAGTATTAGCTGAATCGAGTTGAAACTCAACATTTCTCTTCAAAATTAGCCATAGAATATGAACAAAATATTACTTTTCAAATATCACCCCCATAAGTTTGTTTCATAGGCTCCCAAACAAACCCCATAAGTGAAAAAATGGGTTTTTCTGAGTTTTTGACGCTAATTATGATTCTTATGCCTTTTTTTCAAATGCAAATTGTTTCCAATAAATAAAATACTACTGTAGACTGATAATTAGCTGTGTAAATAAATTGTTCAAACAATTTATTATCGTTTTTAGCAATTTTCTCTTAGAATGGAGGTGGAAAGTCGAGGTTTTTAAAAAAATTTACCACTTTTTGTCCAATTTTCAAGTAGAAAATTTCAGATTTTTCAAAAATGTTCAAATTTTGTCCAATTTTTAATCAGAGTGAGGTAAATAATTAATTAAAATTAACAAAATCAACTGTTTAAACAATTTATTATAATTTGAAAAAATATTATCACTGAATAATGTTAGAAAGTTGCTGTTTTGTCTGAGATATTCAACATTCTGTCCAATCTTTACTCAGAGTTTGGTAATAATTATTGAAATTTAACAAACATGATTGTATAAACAAATTATTATTGTTAAAAAGTACCTTCTCCTATACTAATGCCAGAAAGTTGCGGTTTTTCGTGCATTTTGCAGCTTTTTGTCAACTTTTTACTTAGTGAGTTAATAATTAATGCAAGTAAGGAACGAATAATAAATATTATTAATAATTCAAACAAAAAGGCTTTGAGTAACTACTTCAAGGAAAATTCACATTTAATATAATCCATACAGAAAATTTAAGTAATATTTCTAATATTTGTTTAATTTTAGAAAAAAAAAATACAAAAAAAGTCAGAGATTGTTTAAAACATGATTCTCCCTAATATTTATATATTATTTGTTCATAACTAAAAAGGTAAATCAAAGTTAAACATTTCAGAAAAAAACTTAGAATAATCCTAGAAAATTGCAGTTTTTTTTTTAAATTTCCACTTTTTGTCCAATTTCCCATTAGAGTGATGTAAATAATTAATTGAAGTTAACAACATTATTCATTTCAAACAATTTATTATTTTCCTTAATATTATTTAATTTATATAATGCTAGAAAGTTGCGGTTCTTTCTTAAATTTACAACTATTTGTCTACTTTTCACATAGGTCGACTTAATAATTAATTTAATTTAGTAGAAATAATTATTCAAACGAATTATTATTGTTTATCTTATTGTTTATCTTATTCTCTAATAATGCAATATACTTGCTGTTTCTTCTGAAACATTTAACTTTTTACCCACTTTTTACTCAGTAAAGTAATGAATAATACAATTTAACAAACATAGTTTTTTGAATGATTTTCAATTGTTCATAACTATCTTCTCTTAGGTAAGTGCTATAAAGTTGCGGTTTTTTCTAAACTCTTAAACTTTTTATCCACTTTTCACTTAGAGACGTAATAATTAATGCAATTTAACAAACATGCTTATTTAAACAATTAATTATTGCTCATAACTATATTCTCTTAGATATTCTCTATGTGTGGTAAAACGCTAATGGACAGAGTCAGTAATGAGAGGATCCTTGAAGAATGTGGTGTAGAGGATACACTGTTTGACAAGAAAATCAATTAGGTAAAAAAAAGTTGAAAACAATATTGGATGAAAGATATATTCAACTTAAAAAAAATAGTGAAATTAAAAACTAAGCGGCGGGGATCGCAAGAAAATTTAAAGACGATACATTTTCTTAACATTTTATTTCATTAAAACTCATATCTAAATATTGTCACACGAATTAGAATTTTTGATATCCAGATTGTAAATTTCGAAATTGTTTCAGTTGCAATTTTCATATTGAAAATCTAATCCAGGTGAGGAATTTACCATCCTAGTTTGCCATAACCGTCGATTCCACCGAGTCCACCATGACCAAGTCCGCCTTTGGCAATAAGAATAGGTGAAGCTTGAAAAGAAAAATTAAATTTTAGTATAAATAATAATTTTAAAATTCTATATTTATATTCTTTGTTTGTTTTTTACATCTTTATTTAAATAATATTTGTACATAATTTATATAGAATAAACTACAAATATGCAAGATTCTTGTGAATATACGTTCGAAATGAAAGAACAAAGAAATATTTAATATAAAATTATTTGACTAACTATATATTGTAAATTTTATTTTGAATCTGACTTTAATTGAATCAACTTTAAATTAATAATTTGAGAATATGAATATACATACCCTTGATGATTGGTTGAGGAGCAATAGCGACTTGTGGTATCAAGAGTGGGGCTGAAATTTTCAAATTATAGCATTAAAAATAAAAACGTTGATAATGGTTAAAAACAATAAAGAATTATTTAAATTGTGGAAAAATAAAAAATTTATAAAACAATTACTCTTAATAACTGGAACAGGAGTGATGATAGTTTTGATGCCAATTGGTTGTGCCAGGTGGCTTTGGCCTACAAGACCCGTAAGACCACCTCCATAAGCCATAGCCACCAGGCAGGCGAAGACGACCACGAACTGTTTAAAAAAATAATAAATTTAAATAAAAACGCAGAAATAAATAATTATACAAAAAGCTTTTCTATAATTTCACGAATATAAATAATATTACTGTAATAAATTTCAAAACCAAAACCATAAGGCCCAAAACTGTAAGACCCAAAACTATAAGGCCCAAAAACACAAGTCCCAAAATTATTAGGTCCAAACCCATAAGGCCCAAGATGTAATTTAAAAAATTTTAACGCCCAAAAAAAGAAGGCAGAAGTTTCAAAAAAATAAGGCCCTAACACATGAGACCCAAAAGTTGTGAGAATTTTTGAATGAAAGTTGATATTTTTCTTCAATTCTGTAAAATCAAGTTATATATTTACAAAAATAATAACTTAATTAAAACCACACAATTAATAATCACTGTGTAATAAATTGAGAAACTAAAACTATAGGGCCCAGAACCGTAAGGCCCAAAAATATAGGGCCCAAAACCATTAGGCCCAAAGAGCGTAAGACACAAAATATAAGGCTCAAAAGTATATTTACCAAAATCATGAGGTAAAAAAAACATGCCCAAGACCCAAAGTTTTAAAACAATAAGGCCCAGAAATTTGAAGAAGAAAAAACCGTAGTAATAATCTAGATAATTATTCAAATTTCATCAACTTTTTGCATCCCTCCCAAACCTGAAGCATTGAGCTTCATGTTAAAAAAAAAAACAAGTTTTAAATCATAAGATCGAAATCGTAAGGCCCAAAACCACAAGTCCAAAATTGTAAGAATCAAAACTCTAAGTACAAAAATCATGAGGACCAAAAACACAAGGCCCAAAACTCCAAGTTTTAAAAAGCTTAAGGCCCAAAAGTATAAGACCCAAAAGTTGTCAATATTTTTTAATGCGAATACAGAAATATTTTTAAAAATAAATCAATTTAATTGAAAACGGAAAATTAATAATCTTGATGATAATTCAAATTTCTTTAATTATTCTCTTTACTCCCAAAACCAAAACACAATATTTCAAATCACGAGATCAAAAACGTGAGACCCAAAACAGTAAGACCCAAATCCATAAGTGTAAAATCGTGAGACTATATAAGGCTCAAGTCTATAAATACTGAAACGATAATAACCAAGAATACATGGCCCAAAAACACAAGACCCAAAATCGAAATTTTTAAAACCATCAAGCCCAAAAATATAAGAACCAAAAGTTGTAAATATTTTTGACTATGAAGGTTGATATTTTTCTTAAAATGTATAAAATCGAGAAATCTGAAACACAAGGCCCAAAATCCGAAGTTTCAAAACAATAAGGCTACAAAATTTAAGAACCAAAAATTGTAAAGATTTGATTATAATGTTCTCAAAAAATATTTTTTAGAACACTAGATCAAAAACATGAGGTCCAAAATAGTAATATCCAAAAATATTGGTCCAAAAATCGTGAGACTACAAATATGAGTCCCAAAACAATAATGCCCAAAATTATAAGGCCCAAATCTGTAAGGCCCAGATTCATAAGTCCAAAACTCGTAAAACTCAAAACTATAAGTAAAAAACTACAAGAACTAAAAGACAAGGCCCGAAACCCCAACTTTCAGAACAATAAGGCCCAAAAATAAAAGTTGTAAAAAGTTGTAAAAATTTTTGATTGTGAAGGTTGATATTTTTTTTAAATTGTATAAAATCGAGAAATATTTTCAATAGTTCTTAAATTTATTTTTCCAAAGAGAATTAAAAAACCAAAGAATCATCAGAAATTGAAGATGGATCT
Source organism: Andricus grossulariae (assembly GCA_011634705.1). NCBI lineage: Eukaryota > Metazoa > Arthropoda > Insecta > Hymenoptera > Cynipidae > Andricus > Andricus grossulariae. The sequence continues at coordinate 50,082,998 of JAABKJ010000755.1, read as the reverse complement.
CTTACCTTCATCATTTTGATTGTAGTGTTTGTAGCTAGTTTCTTAACTGCTGAAGGTAGATTGAATGATTTTGCTTGGTCTTTCCGACTATTTATATTATTGATCCTGAAGGAATTTGTATAGAAGGCTTGGAAATTTTTTTTAAAAATCGATGTCTATTGAGTGGTGAGGATAAATTCGCGATCAATTGCATCAGCTGGCGCTGCTGGTACTACGTACTCAGTCGCTTAATCGCAAACTAGGTGAATAAACTGGACTGACATGGTCATGAAAAATAGTCACACAATCTTGTTTTCCGGTTCTCTCATATGAAGAAAAATATTTTTTTGTCAAATTTTCAAAATATTTTTTTTAGATAGATATATATCCAGACGAAGAACACAAAAATGAGTTTATATAAAAGGTGTTCTTATAAGAACGGTATTGTTTCCAAAAAAATATTTCATCTGCAAAAATGATGTATTTGTGTATATTTTGTCGAAGAACATTTTTTAAACAAATGTATATTGTTAAAAGAATTATGTAAAAGTGTTTGAAATAATATAAATGCCAGAATTTGATGGAGTTTGTTAAAAATGTGTTTAAAAAATTACATTTTGTTGCCCTATTTCAGATGGAAGTTAAATTTGAACAATAAAAAATTGATTGAAAATTTTTAAAAAATCAAATCGACCATATTGATTTTTGATATTGCCTAATTAGTTTATTTTCCATAATAGAGCCTTTTTCATATTTTTCTGATACTTGTTACTTAGAGAAAGAGTAAATTTGGGATATTTTACAAGAAGACATTTTTTTAACAATCATAGATAAGTGTCAATAATACAAAAAATGATAAAATTCGATGCAGTTTGTTGAAAAAAAATATTTTATCTAAAAAATTGTGTATTGAAAATTGTATTCTAATAAAGATGAGTCAATATTACAAAACTGATAAGAAATATTAATCGATCAAACTTTTTTGTAGCAAAGTAATATTAGTAATATTTTGTCCAAAAAAATTGTTTAAACAAATGGAAATCGTTGAAACAATCATGTATATAAAATAAATAATTTTGCGTTAAGTTTTATTCTCAGCTACCCTGAAAATACATTTTCATGTTTTTTATAATTAAAAGAAAAATTGCGCATCCTATAAAAAAATTGTTGCTTGTGTCGTTTTTCCAAAAAGTTATTTTTTTTATTTTTAATCCTATTTTTACGATTAAAAGAAAATGTACTGATCCTATCTAAAAATGATTAATGAAAAATGTGTAGATCCTTTTTGGTTGAACAACTTTTGTCTTTTAATTTTTTTCGTACCTTGTGTCGTTTTTTCGTAAAATTAAAATTTTCAATGTTATTTTTTACGATTAAACCCAAAACTACACGTCCTATCAAAAAATTAGTTATAACAAATTTTTAATTCTTTTTTGTGTAAACAACATTTCTTCATTTATTTTTCTCATAGATTGTGCTATTTGTCCAAAAATTTGATTTTTTTATTTTTTATTTTATTTTTTACGTTCAAAACAAAAACTACGCTTTCAATAAAAAAATTTTTCATAACAAATTTATAGATCATTTTTGGGTGAGCAACTTTTGTTTATTTATTTTTTTTGTAGCTTGTGTCGTTTGTCCAAAATTTAATTTTTTTAATTTTTAATGTTGTTTTTATGAATAAAACAAAAACAATGCGCCCTATGTAATAGTAATTAGTAAAAAATTTATAGATATTTTTTGGATGCACAATTTTTGTCTTTTCATCTTTTTTCGTATTTTGCATAGTTTGTCCGCAAAATGAAATTTTTTATTTTTCCTTTTTTTGGTGCGATCAAAATATGAATTTTCGACTTTTCATGAAAATTCAAAAAGTTATTATGAGAATAAAATTAAATCGACCATATTGGTTTTTTATATTGCCTGATAATTTCTTTATTTGTTATGATAAAAGCTTTTTTCATATTTTTTGCTAATACGTGTTACTCAGAAAAAGTGTAAATTTTGGATATTTAGTCGAAAAAAATGGAAATTGTTGAAACAATTATGAAAAAGTGTTAAAAATAATAGAAATGACAGAATTTGATGGAGTTTGTTAAAAAATGTGTTTCAAAAACTACATTTTGTTACCTTATTTCAAATGGACGTTAAATTTGAACAATAAGAAATTTGTTGAAACAATTTTAAAAAAATTAAATCGACCATATTGATTTTTTATATTGCCTAATTAGTTTATTTTCCATAATAGAGCCTCTTTCATATTTTTTCTTCTGATATGAGTTACTCAGAGATGGTGTAAATTTGGGATATTTTGACAAAAAAGTTGTTTAAACAACAATAAATTGCTTTAACAATTATAGACAAGTGTCAATAATACAAAAAATACCAGAATTCATAGCAATTCATAGAATTCATATGTAAAAAATTGTGTTCTAAAAAAGATGAGTCAATACTGTAAAACTCATCAGAAATATTAATAGATCGACTTTTTTTGTAGCAAAATAACTTTTGTGTAAAATAACCAAAGCATTTTTTTCACGAATAATTTTCATGATGAAATTGTTTATCTCGTAAGTATTCAAAATTAAATAATAAATTTGTTGCTATCAAAATTTTAATAAGTATTCATAATTTAAAACTTGAATTTTCAACTGAACTTTTTATTTTAGGGTTAAGAGAACAATAAATAATATTCAATAATTATTGAAATAAGTGATAAGAAATGAGGTAACCGGCCGTATTATGATACAGATGTTGATGACAGGCTAGACATATTTCATTGTTTAAAATAAATATTAGTTCAAATATCAATAATCTTTACATTATTCGAAAGTTTTATCCTTTCCAAAGTATGAGCCGAAGTGATTTCATACAAATAATATTAAAATAAAATTATTTAAAGGAAAAATGGGAGTGATCACCGTGTCCATATTATGAGACACCGTTTTAGAGTCATGTCCCAGGTGTTTCATGTGCTATGTCCGTATTATGAAATAAGTAAATAAAATCCAAAAATAGTTCACTTTTCTACTTTTTGTGCTTTATTGATCTTTTTATAAATAACAAATCAATAATTTATGTCTAGAAACAAAAATCACAATTTGGTAATACATTATAATTATTAATTCAACAAATTAAAAATATAAAGAGCCTTTGTGATGACTGCTTATATTATTTAGTTTCTTGCTTGATTTTTTGTGCTATTTCTTTCATTTTCCGTGATAAGATCTGCTTTTCCTCTGCTAATTTTTTTTTTTCATCTTGAAGTTACTTTTTCTTGGCAAGTTTTTCTTCTCTTTCTTTCTTTTTCATTCTTTTTCCATATTGTAGTTCCACCATTCATCAGCTAATCCTGCTGCGGGTAATTTAGGTTTACCAGAACCTTCCACCTTCATCTTTTTCTTTTTAGGTAAATATTCCGCTGGCAGAGTTAATGCCTTGGCAAAACATTCGTCGAGATTCATACCAGCTCCTATCAACAGGTAATAGTATACGTATTTCAATAATATTAACGTTTTTTATGATTTGTCTACGCGTTATCTTATCATTTAATTCACATACTATTATTAGCTATCGCATTATTATTTTCCTTGTCCATTTCTATATTGGCTTGACCACTCGAATTGCAACCGTTTTCAAAATCGGTAAGTGTAAGACTAGATCCTGGGTTACTTTCTGAAAGAAATACGTATTTAAGTTAATATACAAGAAAATTATTTGAAAAATAATATAATTAGGAATGCTTGAACAAACCTGCTTGATTTTTTTCACCCAAAGTTAATTGTGGACAGTTTTCACTCCTTATCAATTCCAATTTTTCAGGATCCTCAGTGTAGGATGAGGTAGTATTCTCCACCGATTGATCAGGTATCGATTCATTAGCCAAAATAATGCTTGACATATTATTTTCATGTAGTTCAAATTCAATATTCATGTCATTCAATAGAATATTTTCCTCAGGTTCAGCAGTGTTCTGTATAAGTACAACTTCAATCAACGACTCATTGGGATTAGCAGAAAGTTCTTGTGATATTATTTGTAAATTGTTTTCATTTACGAAACTATCATTCAAAGGAAGATTTTCGTCTACAGACTCTTGACGTACTAAATTAATTTTATGATGAACTAACGTTTCCGCACTCTTGATTGTTAGTTTCTGTATATCTCTCGTATATTTTTTATTTTATTTTCGTGGTCAAATTTAAATGTTAGATAATATCAAAGTTTATAAAATTGTTTGTAAGAATTACAGATATAAATTCTTAATCAATATGATTGAATTCCCATAATAACTTATATTAATTTTTCGTTACAAATTACGACTCTTATGGAACATCATAGCAATTAGTCTAAACGACATTTTTTATGAGAAAAAGACACAGTTAATAAGCTGTTTATAAAAATTGGCTATAATAATTAAGTTAATTATTAATAGGATTATTTACGTTCTATGTGTGTAGTTGTAATAATTGTGGCCAATAGTGAGTTTATTTCAGCATTTTTTCCTAATAGAAACATTAAACATCCATAAAGCTGAAATTGTCAATTTTTTCACTTTATTTGTTTATATATCACGGCATTTAGTGCTGAGCATTTCTAAAGAAAAACATAAAAATCAGTTGAGAAGTAAAATTCGTAGCAAATTCCAAATTTTCTAGAAATTACTACTTCGTGTCTCGAAAACATTTTTTAAAAAAGTTAAAAAAATCGTGTTTGCGTAGATTGACCCTTCCCATTGCATTTTGGAGAGAATGTTCAACACCAAAATTAAACTAGAGAAAATTCTGAGAAACTTAAAAAAAAATGGAACCGAATTTTTTTTAAGTGGTTAAAAATAAAATTCTGAAGTTTGCATTTGTACTTTGAAACCTGTTAATTTATGTGAAAAAAAGTTCTAAATATTAATTAAAGTTTTACAGTCACTCTAAAAGAAAAACAATACTCTAGCCCCGATAGGCCATGATTTATGACCTCCCAAAGTTGATAACTTGTTACCCATTTGTCGGGGCAAAATACTCGTGTGAAATTTTGCGTGAATCTAAAAAAAAAAAAATATTCGTCTAGCTCCCATAGATCACGACGTATGACCATGAAACATTAACCCTTTCCATTCGGAAGAATCTGCACTGAAAAGTATGTTTTCGGCCGTATTCAGGCATTTTGTGGCATATATGCTTCTATAATTCTTTAGACATATACATTTGTGATATTTTTCGTAAAAAAAATGGTTTCACAATTATTTAAATAATACCCTTGACACTATCAATTGTTAACCTATTTTTTCATTAATAAAAGAATTAATCAAACTAGACAACAAGTTTATCAATATTTTGACATTTTAAATATAAAATAATAAAATGTCGTAAAACTAATACCATCAATAACAACAAAATTGATAGAGCGAAGATTATTATTCAAACAATTGTAAAGAAATTAACTACTTTCAACGTGAAATAAAATAATGTGTATTTCTAAAAAATTACAGATATATGCAACCAAAATGCTTAAAAATACGGTCGCAATTACATTTGTCAGTACAGAAAAATTTTTCCGAAGAAAAAGGGTGAAATTTGCATGCTCATAACTCGTGACCTATTGAAACTAGAATATATTTTTTTTATTTGCGCAGAATTTCCTGCTTTGCCACTTTTGTTCTGGTAGTATTTACGTTTCTTAATCCAAAAATGGGCTATTTCGAAAAAACTAAACACGAGTAAAAATTTGCCCTGACAAACGGGTAAAGAATGGTCAACTTTGGGAGGTCATAACGTATGACCTATCGGGGCTAGATCGTTGTTTCTTTAGAATTACTGAAAATTACGATTACTTTAATTAATATTTAGAACATTTTTTAAATCAAATAAAAATGAATAGGTTCCAAAGTACGGATGCATTATTCAGAAATTGATTTTTTACGCACTTTTTAACAAAAAAATTATGTTACGTTGAAGGATCATAACTCGACACCTATTCAAGATAGAAGGTTCTATTTTTTTAACTTTCTCAGCATTTTGTCTAGTTTCAATTTTTGTTTGTCATTTTGCTCTAAAATTTAATGGGAAGGGTTAATCTCCGCAAACACGATTTTTGGAACTTTTTTCCCCCAATTCCGGAACGCCTAGTAGTCATTTCTAGAAAATTTGGAATTTGCATCAGGACCACCAAATAAACCGTTTTATCAACAACAACAAAATGTGCTATACCTAGTTAAAACGTTAAAGAGGCCCTTTTGGTACGAAATTCCTGGACTATAATAGGCAGAAAATTGGAAAGAATGTATTATCGATTAGGGATTGTAATTATACTTACGGAACAGCGGAACCAATAGCACTAGCGACTTTGCTAGCCATTGCGATCGCAACGTCAGATAAAACGGGCGCTGCTCCACCTTCCAAAGCATAATGAAAACCAATAAAAGGCCTTTTTCCCGTTGCCATAACCAGATTATGTTGCGGCGCACTTGAACGATACGAAGTATGGAAACCACCACAGAGAGAAGCAGTCATCAGATGATCGAAAGTATTTACTGTCGTCATTCCAATTACTGCAGAATCATTAGTTACATCCTGATTTTTGAAGCCCAACTTTTTGCAGACGAGACTCGCCATCGGTGGTTTATCATTACAGTTGGCTTTTACTAGAGATTATAATTAATTTTAAAAGTATAGTTATTACACGAATTTTGCTTCGGGGCCGTTCAAAAACTACGTCACACTATTTTGACGACTTTTTTCACTTTGTCTTCGATTTCATTTGATAAACGTTTGAAATATAACAACAAAAACATACAATCCTAATATTTTAACAGACTTCGCAGCCCAAAATGCTCTCAGAATAGGGGAAATAGGGCGACTTTTCACGAAAATAGGGAACTAATAGGAGAATAGATTCTGAAAAAAAAACGAAAATTTTTAAATAAATAGTTAGATCTTCGAGCCAAACAGACGAACCTGTTTGAAGAATGCTGAATTTTTAACCAAGAGAAATAAATTCTCAATGAAAAATATAATAGTTGCTATTTCAACCAGAAGAGATGAATTTTTTAACGAAAAATGTAATAGTTGATATTTCAACTAAAAAAGATTTCAATTTGAAATCAAAGACAGTCGAATTCTGCCAAAAAGGACGAATTTTCAACAAAATAGTTGAATCCTCAATCAAAACAGATTAATTTAGAACCAAACAATTGCACTTTTAACCGAAAAAGATCAAATTTCTACCAAATTGTTGAATTTCCAAGACAAAAAGGCGAATTCTTTACAAAAAAGTTGCATTTTCTAACGGAAAATATGAATTTTCAACAAAACATTTGAATTGAAACCAACGAGATGGATCTTCAACTAATAAATTAAATTTGTAACAAAGCAGTTCAACTTTCAACCAAGTAGTTGAATTTTCAACGAAATATATCAATTTTCAACCAAGTAGTGAAATTTTCAACAAAAAACGATTAATTTTCAAACGAAAATGGAATAGTAAAATTTTCAGTTAAAAAATTGATTCTCAACCAAAAAAAAAACGGATGTTCAACCAAGTACTGGAATCTTAAACCAATAAAATGAATTTCTAACAAAGTAGTACAACTTTCAACCAAGTAGTTGAGTTTTTAATCAAGAAGATTAACTTTCTACCAAAAAATACGAATTTACAACCAAATACATACATTATCCACTGAATAGTTGAATTTTCAACAAAAAAAATGGGATAATTAATTTATGGGTTAAAAAAATTAATTTTCAAATAAAAAAGAACGAATTTTCAACAAATCAATCCGCCACTTGAATTTCCAACCAAAAAAGATGAATTCTTAATGAGAAACTTAATAGTTGAATTTTCAACTGAAAACGATCAATTTTCAGATAAAATTGGGTTAGTTAAATCTTCAGTTAAGAAAATTAACTTTCAACTAAAAAAACGAATTTTCAACAAAATAGTTCAATCTTCAACCAAATAGTAAACTTTCTAACCAAGAGAGATGAATTCTGAACCTAAAATATAAAAGTAGATTTTTCAATTGAAATTGATTAACTTTCAAAGAAAAATAGTTAGAATTTCTTATTGGATTCTATTAATTCAGTTCATATTCAAGTGAAAAAAACGAGAAAAGGGGAATTTTCTTGAAAACCGGTGAAAAAAGAGGAATTCTTTAAGAAGGGGCTAAAGAGTGGAATAGGGGAAAGAGTGTGAAGTCCGTATTTAGATGATTTACTTGTAAAATAGAAGCACTAATTTTCATTTGTTTAGGCATTTCAAAAAATTGTTGTTCAAAAATTGTTGGGCAATGTGACGTAGTTTTTGAACGAGCGCTTATCCTCTTGAAATTTACTAGGAAATTACCTCGTGCCATGTGATTTCTGCACGCCTTGAGAGTCGAGAAAAGAGGAAAGCCTTGTAGTAAACAAATCACGGAATTATAAAGGACATAGATTTCCTCCGAGGATGCCGAATCTCCAGAATTTCGAGCCACAGAAAGTGACTGGCATTTTATACCCAAAATACTCTCATTATGAAGTTGCTCTTCAAGTAACATCACTCCCGTCTGTGAAAATAGAATAAATAATGCAGTTATTTCTTCCTCCATGAGTCTATTTTTATATGTTTTTGTTTGTACATCATTTATAATTTTATTAAGGACATGCAACTTACTTCGGTATAGAATCTTATAAATCCAGAATCTAGACCTACGGCGAGACATGTCCAATCGATTCCAATTCCAGCACTTGCTTTCCCTTGTGCTATCAGTGGAAGACATAATATTGACGTGATTCTGAAAAAATCCATGAGTAACTACTGATGCAAAATAAGACATCTTTGAAGTGTTTAATCTTAAAATTTGTAGAATTGAGAAACTTTACAACTTACTTGTGTTTGTATTCTATTTCTCCATCCCACAAAATGTGGAATTTGTTTTTAACGTCGTCTTGTTCTCGTGAGTTCCATTTTGCTGAAATTATAACAAAATTCAATTTATAAATAACATTAAGAAACACTATGCAGAATTATAATTAAATAAAAATTGTTAGTTAATTGAAGTAACCGAATGATCAAAAATTAAAATGTTTAACACAGTAAAATTTAATGAAATTAATTTAATACTGTAATATTAATTACAATAATAAATCTTCGATTTTTTCTCAATGAACTTTTATTCATATCTTTTAGATATTTTTATTTGACTTTTTTTAAGGTTATTTTCTCATATTTCATTTCATTTATTAATTTTCTGGGCTTCCTTTCTGCATTTCCTTTTCTCTCTTTGTTATTGTTGGCAACAATTAATTTCACTACTTATATGAATGAACTTCCAAGGTTTAATTGCAACTAAACAAAATATCTAAGAATAAAAATTACGAAGTGGCTAAATTTACAAGGTTGTTTTTAGTTTTGATGTTCTCAGAAAACTAAATAAAATCGTATTGCTTATTCTCAAAAAAAATAGAGGAAGATTAATTTTCAGGGTTTAATAATAATATTATATTTATTAATTAATTACGGTTATTATTATATAATGTAATTATGTTGTTGAAAATTCAACAATTTTGTTAAAAGATCATCCTTTCTGGTAGAAAATTCAAACATTTCGTTAAAAATTAACTTTTTTATTGAAAATTAATCTCTTTGGGTAGAAATTTAAATTTTTTGTTGTTAAAAATGCAACTGTTTGGTTGTAAATTAATCTGTTTTTGTAGAGAATTCAACTATTTTGTTGAAAATTCGTTGAGAATTCAACTTCTTCGGCTGAAAATTGAAGTACTTGGTTGAAAGTCGAAATGCGTTGTTAAACTTTTTTGTTGTTGTTAAAGATAAGTCTTATTTAATTCATCTCTTGGATTGAAAATTGATATAATTGGTTAAAAATTCGCTTATTTCTCTGTTCAAAAATTAATTTTTGAAAGGAAAATTAAACTTTTCCATTTTTGGTTGAAAATTAATCATTTCTAGTTGAAAATTCAACTATTTAATTAAAAAATTATCTATTTTTATGGAAATTCATATTTTTAATAAGATATTAATCTTCTTGATTCAAAATTAATCTTTTAGTTCAAAATTGAATTATTTTGTTGAAAATTTAACAATTTAAAAAAATCATTATTTTGGGTTGAAAATTCGTCTTTTTGGTTAAAATATCACTCACTATATTTTTCGTTGAGAATTCAAATTTCAAAGCATTTTACTTTGGTTTTAACAAAAACAGGAAATGTTTAGAAAAATAGCAGAAGCCAACCAAATTGAACACATTATTTCGAGGCTTTCGAAAAACACTTTTACTACTACAAATTAAAAACTAAAAATGTATAAGTTTGAGCGATTCTAATTTAAAATAATTATTAGTTCCTGAATTTGAAACGCTGCTTTCATTTGAAATTCTCTAATTTATAAAGTTTCATTGAAATTATTCTTTAAACGTTTTCAATTTAACACTGCTTTAATTATTATTAAGGCGTTTAATTGGATATTGTTTAATTCTGAACAGCTTATGTAAATTATAAACAAGAGAGAATCTTAAATTGCGATTTTAACTGTTCTATTTTTATAATCGGTCAAGTATTAAAATAATTTCTGCATTAAATTATAAAATCTTGAATTATTGAAATTATAACCAAATAGTTTTGAATTGTGTTAACATGACATTATTAAAATTTTAATCTTTTTTATTTCACAATTATTTAGGTATAAACGATTTTATTTAAAAATAGTACAATATTGAACAATTTAAATTTGAAACGACAGAATGTTGAACGTTTTAATTGTAAATGATCATTTATAAAATTTCGAATTATTTAAATTATAACCAAATAGTTTTGAATTGTGTTAACAAGACATTATTAAAATTTTAATCTTTTCTATTTCACAATTATTTAGGTATAAAGGATTTTATTTAAAAATAGTACAATATTGAACCATTTAAATTTTAAACGACAGAATGTTGAACGTTTTAATTGTGAATGATAGTTTATACATTTTCGAATTATTTAAATTAACACCAAATAGTTTTTAATTTTGTTAACATGACATTATTAAAATTTTAACTTTTACTATTTTACAATTATTTAGGTATATGGGATTTTAATTTAAAATTGTACAATTTTGAACAATTTAAATTTGAAATGACAAAATGTTCAATGTTTAAATTCTAAATAATAATGTATACAACTTCGAATTATTTGAATTAAAACGATTGAAACCAAATAGTCTTGAATTTTTTAAGACGAAATTATTCCAATTTTAACCTTTTCTATTTTACAATTATTTAGGTATGTGGGATTTTAGTTTAAAATTGTACAAATTTGAATAATTTAAATTTCAAACTACAAAATGGCAAACGTTTTAATTCTAAATGATTATTTATACAAATTGGTATTATTTAAATTAAAACTATTGGAACCAAATAGTTCTGAATTTTGTTAACACATTATTCCAATTTTAGCTTATGCTATTTTAAAATTATTTAGGTATATGGGATTTGAATTAAAAATTGTACTATTTTGAACAATTTAAATTTGCAACGACAAAATCTTGAAGGCTTCAATTTTAAGTGATAACTTATACAATTTTTAATTATTTAAATTAAAAATATTGGAACCAAATAGTTTTGAATTTTGTTAGAACGAGATTATTACTATTTTAACCTTTTTTATTTGAAAATTGTATAATTTTGAGCAATTTTAATTTGAAACGACAAAATGTTGAACGTTTAAATACTAAATCCAAATATTTTAACTTGCAGTTCCTTTCAGTCACCATGCATTTAATTTTGATAATTTAAATATTAATTTTATAAGTGAATCGTAGAACATTTCAATTTTACTTTCTAAAAATGATTTAAAAAGGCTAAAAATGAAATTTTATGGAACCCTTTGTTTACAAAAAGATGTCTTCCATCAATAACCTCAAAAATTCTCAGTGTGATAAAAATGAAAGATCAAGAAAGTGACAAAACTAGAAGACCAGATACGAATTATTGTTTGAAGAAAGGAAATCTGTTATCTAATTATTTGTAGTGGCTAAAAACACATGAAACAGAAGCGAAACAGAGTAAGGAAGACACGCAATAAAGGAAAAAAATGTAACATTGAAACTTACATGTCAAAATGACGACTCTCGTGTTCCACGCCAAGGCAAGAATGTCTCCAGCAGGTGAAAAAGAAATTAGAATATCCTGGAGTGGCAATTCATCATCAGGTATGTGGTTCACTGGAAATTAATTCGAATATTTAACCATATGATCGACGATGACAGGTGACACTGAGCACATCATATTTAACAAAAATTCTCACATTTTGAGGCATTAAATCCCAAAAGGCGCTTTTTCACATCAGCTGGATCTGCCAAATTCGCGACCTTTTTGATCTCGCAGGACATTTCTTAATTTTGGCTCCGAAAACCTGAGATGAAATGATTATTTCCGAGAGCAAAACATTCCAGACCAGACGACAACGGCCATATTATTAACTAATGTTTTATGTAAGGCTAGTAAACCGTCTGACATCTGTGAAAAGGTGACAACAAGCAGATGTTTTTGGAAAGTGTAAGGCAGGGTTTAATTTTTTCTTAATTTGAAATATTTAAATTAGTTTTCTTTCCTGCTAATTACAATTCTTTTTAAACTGAGAATATTGTTACTAATTTAAAGAAAGTCAATTGCTCTAAACCATACAATTAGAAACTTTTGTTTAAAATGTAATACTATAATATATTGTAATAATATTATATCAGAGATTAAATTGATATTAATATTTAACTTATGATAAAAAACATTTAAAAGTCAATAAACGGTTTAAAATTGAACAATTTTAAATTCGAACATACAATATTTTACAAATTGAAATTTAAATAATTTAAAAATCCTTTAAATTAAAACTCTAAAGGCCTTTAAATAGTATTAGAATATTTATAACTGCAAAAATTATACACAAATATTATTATTGAACATGTGTATGACCAGAATTTCAATATTTGTAACATTTTTTAAATAAACTCTCTTTTATAAGCGGGGAAAAATAATTAAAAATTTATTTATATATTTTAACCAAAAAAGATGAGTGATAGTTGAATTATTAACAAATAAGGGAATTTTCTACATATAAAGATGAAATTTTAATCCAATAATCGAATTTTCAAAAAAAAAGTTATATTTCAAACCAAAGAGTTGAATTTTCAATAAAAAAAGAAATGAATATTTTCAACAAAATAGTTTCAATTTCCAAAAGAGACGAATTTATATCAAAAAAGATCAAATTTCAACAAGAAATGTAAAAGTTAAATTTTCAGTAATAAAGAACCATTCTAAAGAAAAAAGAATTTTCAATAAAATAGTCAACATTTTCAACCAAAGAGATGAATTTTCAACTAAAATGATAGATCTGAAAAAAAAGAATTAATAACAAAGTAATTTAAATTTTAACCAAAAAAGATCAATTTTCAACCAAAAAGACGAATTTTCTATAAAAAATTTGAATTTTCGACACGAAAATATTAATTTTTTAACAAAAAGGCGATTTTTAAATAAAGTAGTTTAATTTCCAACCAAAGAGTTGAATTTTCAACTAAAATTATGAACCTTAAAAAAAATGTATTTTTACAAAGTAATTGATTTTCCCAACTAAAAAGACGAATTTTCGACAAATAAGGATCTTTCAGCCCAAAATGAAAAAAAAAGTTTATCCAAATCGTCAAACTTTTAAGCCAAAAACCGCATTTATCTGTAAAACAATTGAGTCGACCCGAAAATAGGAATTTTCAGCAATAAAGTTATAATTTTCAACCAAACGCAGTTTTATTTTTTAACAAAAAGGGGTAATTTCAACCAAAAAGATGAGTTTTCTAAAAAACAAGACGATATTTCAACTAAAAAAGGCCAATTTTTAACAAAAAATGGAAAAGTTACATTCTCAGTTAAAAAAACGAATTAAAAAAAAAATAATTTTCAAGAATATATTTCAATTTTCAACCAAAGAAATGAACCTTTGACCAAAAATAGTCAATCTTTGAGAAAGTGATTAAATTTTTATCCAAGTTGTTGAATTTTTAATTAGACAAAATCCATTTTCAACCAAAAATGGAACAGATGAATTTTCAGTCAAAAAAATTATTTTTCAACCAAAAAAAAATATAGCTTTCAACGGGATGAATTTTCAACTGAAGTAGGTTAATTTTTAGTTAAAAAAATTAATTTGTAACCAAAAAGTTGAATTTTCAATTCAAAGATTTCAGTTGAATTTTCAACACCAAAGTAAGAATTTTCAACAACAAAATTTATTTTCTACTAAAGCGGCTGAATTTTCAACTCAGGAAGAGGAATTTTTCACCAAAAAATGATGACTTTTTTAAACAATAACATTTTTAACTAAAAATATAATAGACAGGAGAAAGCATCTGAAAAAAATAGAAGTACAAGGCAAATAAATTATTAACAAAAATATTATATCAGGGTGCGTCGGTAACATTTTTAGCATAGAATCTTTTATAAACGAAATAAAGCAATTTCAAATTAAAATGTAAAAAGGTCAAATATCCTTTTGTCAGTTATTTAAAGTGTAACTGTATATATAGAACATTCTCTATATATCTTACATAACAGTTACATAACTGTTATTTGACACAGTAACGCACATTATAGAACTGTTGCAGATGTTAATTAATTACTGAACGTTTTATTGAAAAGTTAGAGGACTGTTCTGTAGCCCTCTTTTCTTATAATTTCTAGTTAAAAAAAGCTTGAGGAAAAGGCGTCGCATTTGGGTTCAAATATATACAAATGTCACGCATTGAGCACGTGACTTCAAACGTCATTCTCGGTCTTTAAATACCTCCTCCCTGATTGGTCGAAATACCGCAAACCGACTAATCAGAAATCTTGTTTCTCGGCAATTGTAGCGTAAAAGACGCACAGCCATCTTGTTATTATTTTCGAAAATCTTTAGGTTCGGATTCGGTGCGACGTAGAGGTTACGTAGGTAGAGTGGCGGTATCAGCGGGTTTAGCACGCGTATTTTTCGCCGGACGCAGGACTTTTAGAGACGATTTCGCATGAAAATCAAGAGGAAGCGACGGAGGTTTTCACCAAAGACGGCCTCGGTGGGTATCGTCACTTCGCGACAGATGAACGAACGCAGTTCTTTCGTTCTTCATTCGTTGGCAATCAACGAAAAACAGCGAAAGCCAATGCAAGAGATGACGACGGGAGAAAAAGAGAGAGAATGAGAATTTTCACCATACGGGACAGACTGTAGTCGGTCATCGGGTCACTTGCCAACAAAAACTAAAAAACTCAATTTCCAAGAAAAGAAAAACATACAACCGTCTATTTTCAGAATAAGAAAATTACAATAATTCTCATTTAATCTAAATAAAAAAAATTGAAAACTTTCACGATAAATTGAGTCAATTCTAGTCAATTTCCGAAAATGAGTTTCTAGTTTTCACGGCCGGTGTATTTCAACTTTCCTTCAAAATTCGAAAAGTGACAGTTTCTGTGTTTCTGTGATAAGTTTCGACGTGTTGATGGTTTTGTGGTTTTTGTGTCTGATGTGAAAGTGATATTTTCAAGTTTTTGGGAACTCATGTTTGAAATGTGGATCTGAAAATGTTTGAATTCGAGTGGATGGGGAGCAGAGAACAGTAGCGTAACTACAATGTGGGGGAGCCTGTACATCTGGTCGGGGGACCTACTCGAATTACTAGATTTTCTCTGCCAAGGTCTAGCAAAATCTTTTTTAATTTTTTGTTGTCGAAAAATATCCTTTTTTTGTGGGTATAAGCCAAGCATTGGTAAATACTAAACTTAAATTTTCAGAGTGGCCTTTGGAACGGGAAAACCGAGAAATTACAGTGAATTTTTTTTTTTGACCGGGAATTTTACAAATTTGGAAGAAAAATCTTAAAATATCACAAATTTTATATCACATGATATAATGCAATTTCAAATAAGTTCGATTTGAACTTTTTTAATGTTATTAATTAAAAATTGAAGGTGTTTGAAATTGAAAAGTTTTGATGAAAAATGTATTATGAACACAAATTAATTACTTATTTTTAAAATGTAACTATAGTTAGTAATAGTAATAGTTAGTAAATGGGAAAATTCCGTTTGAAGAGAAATTTTGTAATTTTTCGAAATTGTTTTACCAGGTCGAAACTTTTGAGGTTATGCTCCCATATTAAACAAAAATTTAAAAATTGTAAAACAGTGAGGGATTTAAACAAATTTTATAACAGAATGTCAGATTCTGTTATTTCTTTGCATTTTGAATAAATATATAAGGCACATCAGAGAAATAAATAAATAAAACGTTACATTTGAAATCGCAGTGAATAATTAAGACTGCGGATTCACTAAGGCCTCAGACCGATTCCAATTTTCCAATCGGTTCTTTGTTTCTGCCTTGTAGTAGTTAAAAAAATGTAAAAGTCTGATTGGAACGTTATAAACTATTTTCAATTTAAAAATAACTTCAAATAATTAGATTTATAATTAAAAACTTTAATTACAAACAAGGCCAATTTTTAAATATTTATCAGTATTTATAACTATCTACTTAAAAATAGAAATCAAATATTCAAAACTACTAATTTAGAAAGTGTACAGTTTACTGCTTAAAATGATACAATTTTGAAAATTTATTGATTCATTTTTCAATTTAGTGCATCGAAAATGAAAGTGTAGATTTATGTTTTTAACCAGAAATCCTTGAACTGTTTAATTTATAATAGTTAAAAATTGAAAACCAATTCCATTTCAAATCAGACCGGGAGGTCCAGCTCAGGGCGTCAGAATGAATCTTTATTTAGATAAATCATTCTATGGTGAAAATAAAGGAACACACATTTCAGAGTTTAATTAACAAACTTTTTTTAGATTTGTTATAATCATTTGAAGATTACCTGCGAATTCTCAAAAATTGACAGAAAGTTTTTTCAAAATGTAGTATTTTTCTAACTAAACTAGGTATTTAGGATTTTTCTTATTCAACGTGGGACTTTTTGCTCTCTCCATTATTCCCCCAAAAAATTGAAAAATCGCAAAATGGCCGCTGTTTTTCTAAAATGACTAAAAGTGGATTTTACTAACCACCGCCCCACTTTTTAACCTGTTATTTTTTTTATCAAGTGGTGATACGTACCACAAATATCGCGAGTTTTCTTTTTGGTATATTGTTGAAAAATAAAATTTTTGCATTTTTCTCGGAAGAAGGGTGAAAAATGTCAGGAAAGAACGTTACGTATTTTGGGACGGCCACCCAAAAGTACTCGTTTGTACAAAAAAATGCTCACATAAAAGTTTACACACCTAGAAAATTTGTACAAAAAATATCTCTTGCTCTTCTGTGATATTTTGCATCGTTTACGAGAAAAAAATTATGTTAGAACTTCTTATATAAGCAGAAACTGTAAACAAAATATAAGAAAAAATCTTACAGAAAATCTTCTTTAGTTTTTCATCGAATTTTGAAAACATGAAAAGACGATTTTCGGGAAACGCGCACCTTTTTATTTTTTCCAATATTTTTAAAACTGTTTCTGCTAATATAAGAAAGGCACCATTTTTTTAAAATATAATTTTTTTCTCGTAAACGATGCAAGCCATCACAAAAGAGGCAAAAATTCGATTTTTCTAAAACAATTTTTTTCATTGTGAAGCAGTGGTTTGCCAAGAATGATACTCAGAACTTGAAACAAAATTTTAATCGCTCGCCATATTGCCATTTTACCATTTTTTTTTGAGATCAATTGAGAGTTCCAACGTCAAATAAAAAAATTGCAACAATTTAAATGTTTATTTTGCTGATTTTATTCATTTTATTGTGATATTACGGAAATGTGACTAAATGGTCACTTTAGGGTCACGTGACCTTTTCGTTCACCCGGTCCGCTAGGGAAAGGTAGGAATCTGGTCACGTGACACATGTATGATATATGCCATTAATTAATTAGTTAATTAAATAATTTGAAAGTTTTTAAAGTTTTAAGACTTTTAAGATGTAGTTTTTTAAATTTGACAATTCGAAAGTGAACATTTCACTGTCACGGAGGTTTAGTTTTGAAAGTAATTTATTTGTTAACTTCTTCAAAATTGAAAATCGTTAATTTTGAATTTTTGTTGTAGAAAAATGAGGGGCCCTCACAGAAGTAAAGTTACGCCACTGGTAGAGTAGTGAGGAGAATATGAACTTGGAACATTTGTTAGGCTGTGGTGGTCCGTGGCAAGTGAGATGGACGCGAATGTGTGAAAACGAGGAACGAAGTTGGTCGCGCGCGGGAATCGGTCGTTGGTGTGTTTGATCCTTTTATTTATCTGGACGCATCGCAATTGTCGGTGCGGAACGAGTGTTTTTTACGACCGAGAAAGAAGTCTGTGTGTGTGGCAGTTGAAACGGTAGGTTTGAAGATTGAGAGATGTGTCTCGTCAACGGCAACGACGCAATGGCAAAACAGCGACCGGGCCCTTAAAAGACACGAGTCCGTAGGAAAACCCGTTGATTTTTAGAGTCTGTGTGCCTTTTCAGCAACGCGGGACCCTCAACTTCCTGGGGGGTGAACCCGGTCCGAAGGGAAACTCGAAATTCACCGGTTCTCGCATAACCCCTTTGGCGAGTGACAAATGTAGGTTAGGTCGAGCGGTCGCAGTGCGGTGACCTCCCAGAGGCACGTTTTGTCTCATTTTCGAGGGCGGACATCTTCGTCGAGGAAATTCCCGCCCTGGAAGAATTTTTCTTGAAGTGATTTTCAAGATTTTCGGGCTTTAGCAAAAACGCTGATTACGGGGACGCTGCTCGGCGAGACGAGCGTTCATCCACTGGCGCTGCCGACCGTTATTTATCATTTTTCTCTTCGTGATTAGAAAACGTTTGTCAAGGGTTGTTTTGTTTTTTGAGTTTACGAATCAATTAGGGAAGAGGAATCTGCCGGGTGAGAATGTTTGGGATAATTGGTGGAATTTTTTATTTATGAGATCGCTCCGGTCGATGAGTTTTGCCGTTGCGATCGTTGTATTTTTGAGTTCCTGGTTTAATTGGGCTAAAAATTTTTGGCTGTCACAATTGCCATGGAAAATAATTGTTTTTAGTGTAGTGGAAAAAATTCTTTTTGGAGCGGTTTTTTATTGTGATCTGGGAAACCGGGGAGAAGGAATTTGAAAGAGGATTTTTGCACACGAGGTCGATGAGTGGAAAAAATTGAAAAAAGTCATATAAAGAAAAAATGTTTGTTTCCGTTTTAATTGATTAATTTTCAACTGTCTTCTTGTCTTGATTTTTTAAACCTAAAATAGTGTTTTTCATGGTTATGTTTTCGGAGCAACATTCGAAGTTTTGATCCAAAATTCTAGTCTAAAACTTAGAACATTAAAAATATGAAACTTGGACTGTCGTTTGTTACATATTCAACTTTATGAAATCCTTATTTTTACAAATTAATTCTCAACTGATTTATGTTTTTTAGGTTAGGCATTATTATTCAAAAAACTTACTTCCTAAAATTGATTTTTAATTTACAATTGTAAACACTTCTTTGCCCTCTTACTTACAAATTAAAAAAAAACGAAGGAAGATTATTTGTGAGTTGATGAATAGTGGTCCAAAAATTTGAAGGGATGAAATTTTCATGTAACGAATTTTGCTTCTTTTAGATTTCCTCGTCGTTTGAATAAAAATGTAGTTGTGTGCATAATAAAATTTGTTTTCAGTTTGCGTGTGAAAAGGGAATTCTTTAATTAATCGTAATGGCAACTTTGGCTGAGCAAGCCTCCAAGTTGCTGGACTTTAACCAGAAATTGGATATAACGCTTCTCGATACTATAGTAGGATGTATGTACACGGGAATAGGGGAGCAACAGCGAGTGGCACAAGAAGTGCTGACTACGCTCAAGGAACATCCAGATGCGTGGACACGTGTTGATACCATTTTAGAATATTCACAGGTATCTGAAAAATCCAATACTTATGCCAAATTTGTGAATTTCAAACTAGATTTACAGCTATAGATCTAATTTTTTCTTTGACTTATTTAATAAATTCACGCAATTTCTGTTGTAGAATCAACAAACTAAATATTATGCGCTACAAATACTGGAACAAGTCATAAAGACGCGATGGAAAGTCCTACCGAGAAACCAGTGCGAGGGGATAAAAAAGTATATCGTGGGCTTGATTATCAAAACGAGCAGCGACCCCGAAACCATGGAGACTTCCAAAGTCTATCTGAACAAACTCAACATGATTCTCGTACAGGTAAATCAGTCCCAGAAAAAATTGAAAGACTACAATTTCGAAGGGCTTCGTTAAGCTAAACTAAACATTTGGTTTATTTCTTTTTCAGGTTCTGAAGCGAGAATGGCCAAAGAACTGGGAGTCGTTCATCGGGGACATCGTCGGGGCGAGTAAAACGAATGAGAGTCTTTGTCAGAATAACATGGCCATTTTGAAACTTTTGTCAGAGGAAGTCTTCGACTTCTCAAGTGGGCAGATGACACAGACAAAAGCGAAACATCTGAAAGACACTATGTGCAGCGAGTTCTCGCAAATTTTTCAACTCTGCCAATTCGTGATGGACAACTCGCAAAATGTTCCACTCGTCGCCGTCACTCTGGAAACCCTGCTCAGATTCCTCAATTGGATTCCTCTCGGATACATATTTGAAACGAAACTGATCACTACTTTGATATTTAAGGTAGTTTATAAATCATCATTTTCTTAGAAAGTAATACCGGCACAAAGAGAAGTATGCGGAGCCAAAAAAGTTACCTATTATAGCATTGTAGAAGTCTAGCATAGTCAAAATCTGCATTTATTGGGATTTTCTGCTCACCCGTTTTTTTTATTCGAGTTTTTGATTTAGGCCAAAATATTCCAAGTAAGCCACCATAGATCGAAATTCATTTTTACGCTATTAAATTAATATTTTAATAGTCCTTATATTCTAAAAGATTTCCCCAGGTTTTGGTCGAAAAAAAAAAATTTGTTTGGAAAAGTTATTAACAATGCAAATTTAAAGTTACATGATAAACATTTTTCTCGTGAACAGCTAAACGGATTTTGAAGTTTCTTACGTTGAAATGTTTGTTTATAAACGTGCATTCCAGAAATCTTTTTCCGAATATAAAAACATTGAATTTGATAAGAAAAAAACAATTGTTTATAAACAAACTAAACTTTTTTTCTTTTAAAAGAAAAAATTTTGTTGCACATTATATTACATTTTTTCTGGAGACAAATGTGAAAAAAATACTAAGTGGTTTCTATGATTTTACGGGATACACATTTTTATGTGCAAATTTATGAAAATTGCATTTCCTTGATTCACATATTGACTACTCTCCGAAAAAAATTGGTAACTACAGTGAAGAGCAGGATAAAGGTTTCAACACATCCGAGAAATGGAACGTAGGTATCGTGGAAAATGGAACGTGAACATGATAACGGACTATTGTTGGAATCTCAAAAGAGATTTGCCTGTAAAAGGAATAAAAAGAAAAAGAAATTCACTACAGAGGTTATTTGAGAACAAAAGAATACGATATTCAAGGAAATCTGACTAAAAATATGGCTACGTAGATAATGTAGAATAACTTGCAAACAAAATTTTCTTTTAAGAGAATAATACAATTTGTTTATAAACAATTGTTAATTTTTAAAACTAAGTCAGTGTCTTTATATTCAGAGGGAAGATTTCTCGAATGTACGTTTTGACACGAAAATTTCAACGTAAGAATAATTAAAATTTGTTTAGCCGTTCACGAAAAAAATTTTGATCCTGTTTAAACATTAAATTTCCATTGTTAACAAATTTTGCAAAAAAATTTGTTTGCGACCAAAACCTGGGTAAATCTTTTCGAACATAAGGACTATTAAAAAATTCATTTTACAGCGAATAAAAACGACTCGGATTATGATGGCCTACTTGCGATAATTTAACCAAAATTTAAAATTCAAACTCGAATAAAAGCAAATCTGTTAAGCAGAAAATTCCAATTAATGTAGATTTTGACTATGCTAGACCAATACTACAATGATATATAGGTCATTTTTTTGGCTCAGAACACTGTTTTTGTGTGCCTGTGTAATTTAACTACTTGCAGGGTGTCCACCGACCCGGGAAATCCGGGTATTCGCTAGGAATATTATGCGCCTTGAAAAATACGGGAAAATGCCGGGAATTCGTGAGCAGATTCGGGAAATCTGTGGTCATAAATTTAAATTAGAAATTTGTCTTTTCTGTGTACAATTATTATTCTCATTATAAAATAATACGCTTCAATGGTAAAATCGTGTGGCGGTGTATGTCGTCGATTTATTACCAGCCAATCAGAAGCTGGGAAATCTTTGAAATTTCCTAACCAAAACATTGCACAGGCAATAAATGTCTACTAATTCCATCATTTTAGTCAAACCAGGAGAACTTTCTTATGCTTTTTTTCTGCCTTATATCTGAAATTTTTTGTCGTCAAGTTTGTTATTTATAAACACGGAATTGGGGAAAAATAATTTTTTTCATTTTTCTAGTAAATTTTCGATCATAATATGCACTGGAAGACAAAATTCCCTGTTCACACATTTTTTGAGGGTCATTGAAATTAAAAAATTCTAACTCTCGAAGCTGAAATTTTTTCATTTGAAGTGATCAAATTAAAACTGAACTGCAAATTAAAGCACTCCAAGTGGAACACTTTTGAATTTAAACTTTTAAAAGTCAAACTTAAAATTTGTTTTATTCGAATGCTCAATAATTCACACGTATAAAATGCAAGTCGTCAACATTATGAACAATTTTAAATTAAATGCCGTTAAATTACAAAAATTGAAATTTTCATCATGTATACATTGAACAGTTAAAAGATATATGATTGAAAAATATAAATCCACGTTATCATTTTCAATAATTTGCATAGAAAAATGTATCAATGAATTTCTAAATGTTGGAAATTATATAATTTTGAAGTAATTTTAAGATATAAAACATTAAAAATTGAATCATTTTAATTTCGTTTAAAACTAAACACTTTAAATTAGAAGTTTTATTGTAATTTTAAATCGTTTGAAGTAAATAATTGGTTAATTGTTATTTATACATCAAAATTAAAAAATTTCTTTTGCTAATTAAAACGTCGACAAAATGAAACAATAAAAATTTTAACGTTCATAGTTTGAATTTAGCACTCTAAAATGTTATCGATTCAAGGCTTTCTGTGTTGAAGCAAATCAGTTTCAGATTGTTTAGTTTTGGATATTTGAATTATAATTTATGATTTTAAAGAAACAGTCAAATAGCTAAATATTGAAGAATGTTCCTTTTTCAATTAAAAAAATTTCAAATAGCATGGTTAAAAAATGGAATATTATAGACTGAAACAATAGTTGAACATATGATTGAAAATTAAATAAAAGTGTTTAATTATGAATCTATTAATTAGAAATTATTTAAAAATTGAAAATAGTTTAGAAAGTTTCACTCGGATGTTTACTTTTGTTTAACTACTAAAGTTTTCAAGTTGAAAAAGTTCAATTTTTAACGTTCAAATTTGTAAATTTAGTTAAATTTAGTTTTGAACAGATCCAAAATTGTCTTGTAAATTGAACTATTTTTACATTTATAATACTCAAAATACAGTTCATCAATGTAAAAAATAATGAATTAATTTATGTTTACAGTTGATTAACTTGAAACGTTTTTTATACAAAATTTTCATTTTCAGTAATTTTTTGTAATTGTTCGAGTCTTTAAACATGTATTTTTAAAGTGTACAAATTGAACATTTACGCTTAAAATGAAGACCTAAAATGAAAAATGTTAAGCTAATATATTTTAGAATTACGCAGTGTAAATTGAATGATTTCATAGTCGAAAAAGTTGACAATTGAACTTAATTTTAAAAAAAGGTAAAGTCGAACTTATTTAAAATTGCATTCATATTATGTGATATAAAATTTCTGATATTTCAAATGATTTAATAGATTTGTCTTCTAAATATTTTAAAAAATCCCGGTCAAAAATGAATTCGCTGTCATTTCCCGTTTTTTCCCGTTCTAAAAAATTCCCGGTCCAGGGCCACCCTGTTTTAAAACGATTAATTTTACCGTAAATAATATGTACTATTTTTAATCAACGCATGTAAGGTGGAAGTTTTTGCAATTATTATTTTTTTTAATTTATACTTTTTGTATGTATAAATTTGAAGAGCGAATATTTCATACTAAATTTTTTTTCACAAGTTTAAGAACAATAACGAAACGAAAAAAATATTTAAAAATCTGCCCGTTTCGCGGGAATATTCTCATCACGCTCGGATAATTTTTTCCTTGCGCTTCGCGCTCGGCTTTTTTCGGTTTCGCAAATCGTGCTCGGCTTAGATAAAAAGAAGAAATTTTCTACTTTTTTAAAGTTCAAAGAAAAACGCTTCATTGCTTAAGAAACAGTTTTGGTTAAACTTACTGAAAATGCTATCAAAAAATCGATAGTTCCATTTCTGGTAAAACAGTGTTTGTTTTATTCATAGAAAACTATATTTAAATAAATTTACATAAAACCAATGCCTTCTCATTAGGATGAGAATGCAAACATTTGATTTTTTTTTCATTTTGTAATGTTATTTTTCACGAATTAAACAAAAACTACACGTCCTATAAAAAATAATACGACAAATTTGAAGATCTTTCTTGAATGGATAATTTTTGTCTAACCATATTTTTTCGTATCTTGCACAGTTTGTCAGCAAAATGGATTTTTTTTTTTGATTATGTTTTATGGGGTCAAAATTTGAATTTTCCATTTTTCAATAACATTCAAAGAGTTGTCATGATAATCTTGTAGGGCACTCAAAAAGTAACTTTTTTCTTGTCGTGACGTTTTTTCATATCGTGCGTTGTTTGGCCTAAAATGTTAATTTTCGTACGTTTTTTGGATTTTGAAAATGCTATAACTCTGATAATTTTTTTTTATCGAAGAAAGTTATGAGGTTAAATTGTTCAGATTTTCGATTACTACGAATTGCCGTACAGAGAATTTTGAAATTTTGAAAAAAAATGGTTTTAAAAATGTTGATAATGCTCTAACTTTTGGAATTTTGATCAAAAATAGATGGCTAACGATCTTGTCCTTTTCTTTTGGGGCTTAAAAAAAGTACCAAAGCTCAATCCAATCGGATCATTTTTTCGAAAGTTATCGTGCCTACAGACAGACAGACACCTTGGTAGAAATAGTTTTTTCTAGCTCAGAGGGTCTCAAAACGTGGAGGTTTGATGAAAAACGACTAAGTCATTTTTACCAATATACACTAGCCACAAGAAGTATGGGACTTTGGTTTTTGTTAGTTGCATAAAGTTATCTAATTTTTATGATAAAACTGATTTTCTCTTTGATTCTGCCAAGATCTAAACTTAGAACAAGTAAGTCGTAATGAAATTTAACTGTAAAATCGTGTTTAAAACTGTAAATTCATTGTTCAAGTATAAGAAGTTCTTGAATTTTTACAACTGATTTCTTCTAAGTTCAGACGATGGCAGAATCCATGGAAACATCAGCACAATTTTGATATCTCCCATGCCTTCAAACGTTCGTCTAGTCTGATTTAAAAATTTTGTTGCAAGCAATACATGTCTCATTTTTCTGATACACATAATATTTTGACATTTCATTTCAAGCTATTTTCTTTCAAATTTATCCTAAACCGGTAAACTATGTACATGCTATTTGACATTTCATCTTCTCTTTTGCAGTTCTTAAACGTTCCAATCTTCAGAAACGTCACGTTGAAATGCTTGACGGAAATCGCTGCCGTGACTGTGACGAATTACGATGACATGTTCATAGTTCTTTTCGCTAGCACGATGCAACAGCTGGAACAAATGTTACCCCTGGAAACAAATATTCGCGAAGCTTATGCGCTCGGACAAGATCAAGAGCAAAACTTTATCCAAAACCTGGCGATGTTTCTTTGCACTTATTTGAAAGAGCATGGCCAACTTGTGGAGAAAAAGCAACTCAACGAGACCCTTTTGAAAGCCTTGCACTACCTCGTTTTGATTTCGGATGTCGAGGAGGTGGAGATTTTCAAAATCTGCCTGGAATACTGGAACGGATTGGCAGCTGACCTCTACAGAGAGAATCCCTTCATGTCCACGTCCCCTCTTTTCTTGACGAAAAATAATGTCACTATCCCGCCTCGGAGATTGTTCTACTGTCCGGTTTTGACCAAGGTCAGATATATCATGATCAGCAGAATGGCCAAACCCGAAGAAGTTCTCGTCGTCGAAAACGAGAACGGCGAAGTCGTCAGGGAGTTTATGAAGGATACAGATTCCATTAATTTGTATAAAAACATGAGGGAAACCCTTGTGTACCTTACGCATCTCGACTATGTTGACACGGAAAGAGTCATGACGGAAAAATTGCAGAATCAAGTCAATGGCACTGAATGGTCTTGGAAAAATCTCAACACGGTGAGTTAATTTTCCTCAGAATTTAATTTTTAAAGGTATGTATGAGATTTCAGTCTTGAGGACTGGAATTATCTTCAACATTGCAGGGTGGCCACTGGACTGGGAAGTGATGTGAATTTATTTTTCGAACGGGAATTTTTCAAATTTTCAGAAGAAAAATCTATCCAATCACTTGAAATATCACAGATTTCATAATGCATTATATAATGCAATTAAACCATTTTTTTTAAATTTTAGGTTTGATTGTTTTGAATTGTTTCGACTTGAACTGGATAGGGGTTACATGGGAGGGGGGGGGGGGGCAAAATTTTCACCAATCATGTCACTGTATACTGTCTGTCCGACTGCACGAATAGACAATTCTTTAAACAATTTCCGTTTTATGTTTTCAATTTTAAGCGTACATTTTTAATTTAAAGAATTTTAAAATGTAGTTTTGGAGACTTAAACAAAAAATTGTGGATAAAAAACTTTTTAAGTCGATTAAATATAAATTAATTAATGATTTTTATAACTGAGCTGTAGTTCGAGTGTTAAAATGGAACAATATTTGATTTTACAACACGATTCTGAATCTGTTCAAAATTGGACAGTTTACAGATTTTGACGTTGAAAATTGAACTAGTTTAAATTCGAAAGCCTTGTCCGATTAAAAGTTATAAACTATTTTCAATTTTTAAATAATTTCAAATTAATAGATTCATCACTGAACGCTTTTATTCAATTTCAAATCCTATTCAGATATTTTTTGAGTCTAAAATATTCCATTCTTAGCCCATTTCGTTAAAAAAAATTTAAGTAAAGAATAAGAAAATTTGTAACTGAATTGTCTGAAACGGAAAGTCTGGAAAATTTTGAATTTTAGATTGCTCAGTTTAAACTTTAAACGTTACAATTTTAATTGTTTCATTTAAAAAACATTTTATTTGTAGGTGAAAGTGTTGCAGTTTGATGTATAAATAACAATACAATTATTAATTTGAAACGATTTTAATTTAAAATAACTCTATTTAAAAGGATTTATGTATCAAAAATGTTTGAATGGCATCATTCTAATTTTAAAAAGTAGAAAATTTTGTATTCAATTCTTTTCCGAATTGAAAGAGGAATTTTTTTGTTTTTCATATGTTTATTGAATTGAAGGGGGGCGATTTTTGTATTTTTAATATTTTTATTTAATTTGAAACTAGAAAATTTTAGTTTTTAATTTTTGCTGAATTGGCAGATGGACATTTTATATTTGGCAAGAAGCCATTTTTTCTTTTTAACATTTTTATTGAATTTAAGATAAGAATTTTTTATTTTCAATGTTTTTTTTTAATTTGGAGGAAGGAAATGTTGGTTTTCATGTTCTTCTAAATTGGAAGACGAACCTCTTTTGTTGTGAACATTTTTTTTAGTTGGACGGGAGGAAATTTTTTTATTCGGCGGGGGGAAATTTGGTATTTCCAACGTTTAAATGAAGGGGGAACATTTTATTTTCAATTTTGTACTGAATTGGATGAGGGACGTGTTTTATTTTGTAGAGCATTGCAAATGATACAGTGAATTTATATTTTTTAACCTTAAATCTTTTAACTGTTCAATTTGTAAAAGTTCAAAATGCTTAATTTTGCAGTTTAATGTCATTTAATGTTAATTTGGAAAATGTTAAAGCTTCCACTTTTTTTCGTGTAGATCAAAATTATTGAGCGTTTAAATTTAAAAAATTTAAAGGTCAATTTAAAAAGTTTAAAATTCAAGAGTTCCACTTTGAGTGATTTAATTTGCAGTCCAGTTTTTATTACTTCAAATGAAAAAAACTTTCAAGTTTTAAGAGTTTAAATTTTTCAGTTTCCATGACCGTGAATTATTATGACGTTGGAATTATTCAAAAACTTCGTCATGATTTTTTTTTCATACTTTTTAGTATTTTTTTTAGCAAAAGAAAAGTACGAGGGTTGACCACTCAACTTTTGAGTGTACACTAGATTTCAAGATTCCACAAAGATTGACAGGATAAAAAAAAATGTCAATGATTTGACAAAGATAGATAAATTTATGGAAGTACAAAAATATATTTCAATAAGTGAATAATTTGTATTGCAGTTGTGTTGGGCGATAGGAAGTATTTCGGGAGCGATGCACGAAGAAGACGAGAAACGTTTTCTAGTGACTGTAATAAAGGACTTACTTGGTTTGTGCGAGCAGAAAAAGGGAAAAGACAACAAAGCTATCATCGCCAGTAATATTATGTATGTCGTAGGGCAATATCCAAGATTTCTCCGAGCCCATTGGAAGTTTTTGAAAACCGTTGTCAATAAATTATTCGAGTTTATGCATGGTGAGTGATTAATCATCATATACAAAATTAAAATATTATTAAGATCTTGCTATACAAATTCTAACAGTCCAATTTTAATGAAACACTTGTATTTTTTCAGAGACACATGAGGGTGTGCAGGACATGGCATGCGACACTTTCATTAAGATTGCACTGAAATGCAGACGACATTTCGTCACACTACAGGTCGGCGAGGCCATGCCGTTTATAGAAGAAATTTTATCTACTATTAGCAGTATCATTTGTGATCTCCAGACGCAACAGGTAAATGAGCTAAAAATATAAAGAAAAGAAGTACAAAAATTTGAATGTAGAAATATGAAAGTAAAGAATTTAATTTAATCATTAATGTGTGTGTGTTTTTTCTTAAAGGTGCATACATTTTATGAAGCGGTTGGTTACATGATTAGTGCCCAGGTCGATACAATAGTGCAGGAGCACTTAATAGAAAAGTACATGCTACTGCCGAATCAAGTTTGGGATGATATTATAAGTCAAGCATCGAAGGTAAGATGATATCAAAACTCCATACAATTTCGAGTCTTACAAGTATTTTTTCAGACTTGACAAAACTTAAGTATGAACATGCAATGAATAAAATCCAAGATTTCTAATGCCCTTGAAATATGCTAAATTTGTATTGTTTCCGTGTCATTTTGCAAAGTATAAGAATTTTTACCACCTTGTGTAGAAAATATAAGCTTTTAACAAATTTTCGTGAGCAGATCCGGTAAATCTGCAGTTATAAATTTAAATTAGAAATTTGTAGTTTCCGCTCAAAATTATTATAAAATTATACGATTCAATGCTAAAAGCGTGTGACAGGTTGAACCTCGTCGATTTATTGTCAGCCAAATAGAAGTTGGAAAATCTGAGAAATTTACTAACAAAAGCATGGTGCAGACAATAAATTTGTCTACTGATGCCAGTGTAAAAGTCAAACTCGGAGAAATTTCTTACGCTGTTTTCTGACTTATTTCTGCTATTTGTTGCCGATAAGATTGTTATTTATAAACAAGATATTACGGGAAAATATTTTTATTTTTTCTAGTTAATTTCCGATTGCATTCTAGTCGTGAGTTTTTACAGGTTAGCCGCTACAGTGGGAGAAAAAAATTCACGGTCGTTTCCCGATTCTCAAACAAATTTTAATGGTCATTAAAATTAAAAACTTCTAACTCTTTTTGAATTAAAAAATTTTTAAATTGAAGCTCAACATGTTCTTAATTCAAACGCTTAATAATTTACACGTATAACATAGAAGCTCTGAACATAATGAATAATTTGAACTTAAATGTTGTTAAACTACAAAATTTGAAAATTCAAGGTTTTATAAATTGAACAGTTGAAAGATTTCTGGTTTAAAAATATAAATCCACTTTATCATTTACGATGCTCTAAATTGAATAATGAATCAATAAATTTCTAAATATTGAAAATTATATCATTTTGATGCAGTTTTAAGTTAGAAACATTAAATAGAACGATTTTGAATTTCGTTTAAAACTATACACTTATTTTTATTCGATTGAAATAAATATTTGTCCAATTGTTATTTATACATCAAAATAAAAAATTTACACTCCCAAATTAAAAATTCAAGAAAATGAAACAATTCAAATTCTAACGTTTAAATTTAAAATTTGGCTCTCTGAAATTTTATCGTTTAAAGGCTTTTTATTTTAAACAATTCAGTTTTAAATTGTTTAGTTTCGCATATTTGATTTATAATTGGTTATTTTAAATAAACAGTCAAATTTTGGGAAATATTGAAAAAAAATCCTATTTTAAATTAAAACAAATTTCAAATTGAATTTGAAGTTGAATAAAAGCGTTTAATTATCAATCTATTAATCACGGGTGGGGGTGTCTAAAGTTCCCTCAAAATGTATCACGAATTTTGTGAATGGCTCCTACGACTTTCGAATTGAGGCAGTTCAATTTTTAACGTTCAAATCTGTAAATTGTTTTGTTTTTAATAGATTCAGAATCGTCTCGTAAGATGAATTCTTGTTCAATTTTTAATACTCGTACTACAGTATATCAATTTAAAAATCAACAATTAATATATATTTATAGTTGATCGACCTTAAAAATTTTTTTTCTAACAAAATTTAAAATTTAAATGCTTTGAATTGTTTTGTAATTGTCCAAGCCTTCAAAACTGCATATTTAAGTTCTTTAAATTGAGCATGTACGCTTAAAATGAAGACCCAAAATGCAAAATTTTAAGCTAATATATTTTAGAATTACGCAGTGTAAACTGGATGATTTCATAGTTGAAAAAGTTGACAATTGAACTTAACATTTAAAAAAAGTTAAAGTCGAACTTATTTAAAATTGCATTCATATTATGTGATGAAATTTATGATAGTTCAAATGATTGAATAGATTTTTCTTCTAAAAGTTGGTAAAATTCCCGGCGGCTACCTTGTTTTCAATTTATAATTATTTTTGGCAATTTATTAAATAGAAATCTTTATACTTTGTGTATATTTCGATTTGAGTGATCATTAATTTAACGAGCGAATATATCATACTGTTTTTTTCACAAGTTTAAGAAAAGTAACGAAATTAAACAAATATTAAATAAAATAGCAATGACAATTTAATAGTACAAATAACTTTTTTAATACCATTTTCTCCATATACACTACCCACAAGAAGTATGGGAACCTGGTTTTTATTAGTTACATAAAGTCTTCTAATTTCGATAATAAAACAGATTACAGTTTTTGTTAGAAGTAGAATGAAAGATATACAATTTCTGGATCCAATAATAGTAGCTTGAAGTATTTTTGGTCACTCTTTTAGAAATATAGCTAATAAAAATTCTAAATACAACAATTTTCTTGGGCTTATTTTAAAGGTAAATTTCCATAGAATTTAATCGACGTTTTGGCAAAACTGTCCAAGTTCAAGTAAAAGAAGTTTTTTAATTTTTACTACTTATTTCTTCTGAGTTCAGACGTTGGCAGAATCTAAGGAAAAATCAGCACCATTTTTTGATATCTTACATGCCTTCAAGCGTTCATCCACGCTTGTTTTAATTTTTTATTTAGAAGTAATAAATGTCTCATTTTTCTGATACACATGATATTTTGACTTTTCATTTCAAGATATTTTCTTTAGAACTTATCCTAAACTGGTCTTCTTGGTTAAATAATGCCGATCCTAATCAACGAATATTAATTTTGTAAACTTTTATAGTATCTTTTAGTATACGTTCTTAACGAATAATGACGCGCGAAGTTGAGACACATTATCACAAGAGAAAACGGGGAAAATATTTATTATGATCCGGGAAATCCGGAATTTTGAAAGCGAATTTTCGGTAGACACCCTGTAATTAATTTTGATGTGTAATCCAACTAAAAGAAAATCGGTCTGCAATTTCGCAACATTGTATGGAGAAGACAATTTGTTGGGAGACGAACTAATTGAATAGTTTGAATGCCAACAGGGGTACCAACATGACAACACACAAAAAATGAAGTCAAATTGCTTCCAACTTTCGTTCAGTTGTCGAATCTAATTATGATTTTGTCATGTCAATGAAAACTTAATTAATCATATTTAATTTAATTTATAGAAGTAAGGAGCTACTGTGAAAATGTTTTAGTGCATAATTATGACTTTCTGACAGTGAAAACTTATTTCTCGTTGACTGTTACTGGAATCAGTATATATATGTTTAAAAAATTGTGTTGTTACAATGGGAAATTGTGATGTTGTTTTTTTAGAAGTTTAACATAATTTGCAATTAGAAGCTTATGTAGTATTATGGAATTCTCATGAAAAGAGTAATCTTCTCAACTCTTTTTCGTCTTTTATAAGAACGTATATACAACTTTTTTTTACACATATTATTATGAGCTGGAAGTTGCGCATGTTCCTCCTTAATTTGAAACTTAATTAAATCTGATTTTAATTATAAAGAATTACCTTTGTCAGCGTTTTAATAAAGTCACGACAGTTGGAGGGAAGCAGTGGCTTGAAAATTGTAATTGGTTGTCAGATCTATTAACTTTGAAGCATGAAAAATAAAGCCTAATTCTATTTATTTATCGTGCAAGATCGCTAAACAGAGTCGTGATTTTTGACTGCACTAACAGCATTTTCAAATAGTGTTGTACAAATTAGTATACTTCATTTGATCAATTTTTTATTTAATTTTTGCAGAATGTAGACATTTTGAAGGACCAGGAAGCTGTGAAACAGCTTGCTAGCATTCTCAAGACAAACGTCCGAGCGTGTAAAGCCCTTGGACATCCTTACGTAATGCAGTTAGGCAGAATATATTTAGACATGTTGAATGTTTATAAGGTCATGAGTGAAAACATAAGTGCTGCCATAGCCTTAAACGGAGAGATGGTGATGAAGCAACCGTTGATCAAGAGTATGCGAGTCGTCAAGAAGGAAACTCTTAAACTAATTTCTGATTGGGTCAGCAGATCGAACGATCACCAAATGGTAAACCTAATGAATTTGTAATGAATGATATACTATTAATACACCATGGTGTTTAATATCTTCTAATATCATCAACGTCTTTTTAATTTTATTTTTATTCCCACAGGTTTTGGAGAACTTTATTCCTCCTTTACTAGATGCCGTTTTGCTAGATTATCAAAAAACAAACGTCCACTGCGCCAGAGAACCGGAAGTGCTGAGTGCTATGGCGACGATCGTTAACAAACTCGAAGGCCATATTACGAGTGAAGTACCTAAAATATTTGACGCTGTGTTTGAGTGCACCTTAGAGATGATCAACAAAGACTTTGAGGAATTCCCCGAACACAGAACGAATTTCTTTCTTTTGCTACAGGTATAAACTTCTTATTTATTATTATTTTTATTCTTGAATAACAGTATAGACGAGAAATTGTTTGAACGAATACTAATGAGGTGCTTTTGTTGAAAATTTTAGGCAGTGAACGTCCACTGTTTCCCAGCTTTCCTCTCAATTCCCCCCGCGCAGTTCAAACTAGTCCTGGACTCTATTATATGGGCTTTCAAACATACTATGAGGAATGTGGCGGACACGGGTTTACAAATTCTCCACCAGCTTCTACAAAATATCGAACAGCACGATCAAGCAGAACAAAGCTTTTACCAGACGTATTTCACTGATATTCTTCAACATATATTCAGTGTAGTGACAGACACTTCACACACAGCCGGTAAGATTTTTCTGGATTTAGATTGTTCGATTGAAATTTCATTTGGAAGGGATAGGGATTTTCGTAACTCTTTTAAGCATTCACATGGTGTATATCTGACCGGGAACACCGGGAATTTGTTCACCGGTAAGAAACCATGAATTGACTGCAAAGTTGATTAAGTGACCGGGATTTGTCATTCGATTGTATTAAAATTAATAATAAAAGTGTTTTGATATTTTATTACTCTTAGTTTGTTCAATCACGAAACGAACAATGGAAAAGACTTTATTGTGCAATTTTTAAAAATATTTTGAAATATTTCAAATGTTTGAAATCCGGTGTACACTTAAACTCGTAAATTAGCAATTATCTCAAATTGTAAATATATATTTTTTTAAATCAAAGAGAGAAAGATTTACTTTTTGAAATAAAAAGATAAAAGCTATAATTATGATTTGGAACAGGGGATTTTGAAAGAGATATCTGTAATTCTGAATTTGAAAAAGGAATTATAATTTTTAAATTGAACAGGAAATTTTAAGATACAATTATGCGTAAGTCTGAATTTGATAAGAGAGTTCTAGAAAAAAATTGTAAGTCAGATCTGGAGCAAGGAATTGTCCTACAAAATTATAATTCTGACTTGGAAAAGGAAATTTTCCAGAAGAATTGTAATTCTGACTTGGGACAGTGAATTTTCCAACATGATTACAATTTTGACTTGGAAAATTATGACTAATTTGGAACAGGGAATTTTTCTAAGAGAACTATAATTCTGAGTTAGGACATGGAAAATTTTAAAAAGAAGTATAATTACCAGACCAAAAAATGAAAAAATAACCGGGAATTTAAAATCGT
Organism: Andricus grossulariae; assembly: GCA_011634705.1. Taxonomy (NCBI): domain Eukaryota; kingdom Metazoa; phylum Arthropoda; class Insecta; order Hymenoptera; family Cynipidae; genus Andricus; species Andricus grossulariae. Next base: position 50,048,241 of record JAABKJ010000755.1, on the reverse strand, counting down.
CCGTCTGGTATAAACTCTGATTCACCTGTCTATAGTTTATTGCTGATTTCTGAATGGCTTTTGCTAAATTTACATTTAAATTAAATTAAATAAATTAAATGAAAATATAAACATAAGCACAAATAATATTAAATTGTGTTGTCTTTTTGTTTTAGGACTTACTATGCACGCAACGATTTTGGCGTACATGTTCTCCCTAGTGGAATTGGGAAGAATCCAGGTTCCTCTCGGTCCTGCTCCTGACAACACTGTTTACGTCCAAGAATTCGTGGCGAGGCTCCTCAGGGCGGCGTTTCCACATTTAACGGACAACCAAATTAAAATTACAGTCCAAGGTTTGTTCAACCTGGATCAAGACATCCCTGCCTTCAAAGAACATTTGAGAGATTTCCTCGTTCAAATCAGGGTATGTTTTAATATTTTTTTTATTCGATAACTTTAATTACAACGTAAAACTATTCATTTGTGTTGTCTATACGTCCGGACACAATCCATGCCCTCTTTCCAGGTACGTAAGTTTAGAATAGACCGCGCTATAAACGTATATAAACGTACGGAATGTTCGGACGTTTAGAGACGGCCTTAATATTAAGGAAAAACAGTTTCGAACAATTTATTTTATTAGAAATATTAACCAACTTTTACACCTGCAATGTCATTTTTCGTCGCTGCTGTTCGATTTCGGTGGAGGCTAGAGATAATAATGATTCTATTCCTATATTTAAATCCTCTCTATTTCATTATTTAAAATGGTATAGTCCAATTGATATTATCAATTTCAAAAAATTTGTGTTTCTCCCTTTATCTATATCCCACCTTCCTATTCTTGACCTATTTTTTGAATTTTTTGAATTTAACTGAGATAGGATAAACAAAAACATGGATTCTGATCACTGTCTGAAACGATTTTTTTCTCGTTTTACTAATCTATGATCTTCTGACGAAAGTAGTTCTGATCAGTAGTTAGAAGTTAAAAAATTTGTATTACCAATAAATGGAAATTATTATGATTACTGAGAAATTAAATTGTTGAAGGCTTCAATGCAATTGAGTTGTATTTTCCATAAAGTCTAGAATTTTTAAAGCTTTTAGTTTAAAAATTTTAATTCTATCTTCTGTGGATATTTTAAATTTAATTTAAAGGCATCCAAATTTCAATCTTTCTCATTTCTCATTTAATTGAAATGTTTAAACCATCTAAATTTCGATGCCCCTAATTTTCATTTTTGGAATGTAAAATTTTAGTTCCTCGTTCTGTTACCAACTGAATAGTGGTGTTTCCAATTCCAGAACGCTTACAAAATTGAAGGGTTTCAAATTTAAATGGTTTGTGAAAGATTTAAAAAAAATAATCCTTAGGTCTTGTATTTATAACATCTATATGTACATGTTTTCAATATAATTATTTGCAAATTTTAATCTTTTTTAAGTTTATAGTACAATCGGACCTCGATTCTGTGAACTTTTTTGCGAGAGTGATTCAGGTTGTCGGGGCCTCGGAGGGGAAGTGAAGTTGCCCAGTAGTGGGGGCACCAGATGAGGGGAAGTTCAAGATATCGAGGTTCATAGAATCGAGTTCCGACTGTAAAGCTATAAAATTGATCGATTTGTTGTTATAAAGTATTTTAATCATCTTTTTGTATTCAGTTAATTTTTTGTTAATCTCTGAAATTTTTTGTGATACGTACAAGAGTTGAGCCGAAAAATTGAACTTTTTTTTGTGAATACCTAGACTTTTTGGAAAAGATAAGGCATTCTAAAATAGTAATTTTGTAGCAAACCTCTTTCACTTGCAACATAAAAAGACAAACTTTCATCCTAGAAACTATTTCAGATCGATTGCCAAAAAGTTTACCATTTTAAGTCTCAGTCATTTTCCACATTTTCTTTGATTAATATATTTTTTCTAATTAATATCTTAATAAAGTACATATGTCAAAGCACAATTTAGTAAAGTTTCAAAACTTTATACGTCTTCGTTTAGAAATTATGAATGAAAAATTGCTAAATAATATAAAAGATTTTTTTTAAATATTTGAGATTCACATGTATTACTTATATTGAGTTAACAAAATATTGGTCGGTTTGGAAAGTTTTTTCGCTCATGAATTTCATTGTCTAAACTTGCATTTTTGTAGACGGAGCTATTTCAAAGTCTTACTAATAATTTTAGTACTTTGCGGCTATTTTCAATTTCCGAATTCATATGCATTTAATAATTTTACAAGAAACTGTTGGTAAATTAGTCTGCGATTAGTAGAATGTTTTAAAATTAAATTTAATTGAGTAGATATTTTGTAATTAGTCCTGGAAGATATGGGAAAGTCTTGGAATTCGGAAATCATACTTCTATATTAACCCTATCATTCATAACAATTTACTATCATTCTTAATACAAATACAAATTTATTTTTTACGTTTACTTATTTATTTGTTTTAAAGGTTATAGAAATATAATATTGCTAAGATTATTGACAACATTAAAAAAGATTTTTGACTATGTCAGATGCTTCAAATTAAAATTTCAACAAAAAAGTTAATTTTCAACCAAAAAGTTGACTTCAACAATAAAAGATTTGAGATCAAAAACAGTTTAACTCATCCAAAAAAGATGAAGTTTGAATAAAATAGTTCAATCCTCAACCAAAACAGATTAATTTTTAACCAAACAGTTGCAGTTTTACCCAAAAAAGATTACATTTTTATCAAAAGAGACGAATTTTATACAAAAAAGTTTCTACAAAGAAGATTAATTTTCTAATAAAAAAGACGATCTTTCAAAGAAAGTTACATTTTCAACCAAAGAGATGAATTCTCAACCAAAATGATGAATCTCTAACCAAAAAAATTAACTTTTAACAAAGTAGTCAAGCTGTTAACCAAGTACTTATATTTTCAACAAAATAGTTAAATCTTCAACCAAGAAAGATGAATTTCAAAGCAAAAATGTAATTGTTTATATTTCAACTAAAAAATATATTATTTTAAATAAAAGACGGTTGAATTCGTCCAAAAAAGATGAATATTTAACAAAGTCTTTTTTCCAACCAAACAATTACACTTTTATTGAAAAAATATGAGATTTCTACTTTTTGGGTTTTAAAAATCTTTCTAAATTAAAAAAATTGTCCCAAAACCTTCCACTTTTTCTGTGACATTTTTATAAATATTTTTTAATTTTCTTTAAAAATTAATTTTTCAAAATGAAAAATCTTACAATTTTGCGAGGAATTCTGAGAAGTTTTTTTATTTTCTTGAAATCTTTCAAAATTCTTAAATAGCTTCGAATTTTTTATTTGAGAAATTGAAAAACTGACATTTTGTGACATAACTTGATCTTACAATACATCTTTTCAAGTTTTCAATTATTTTTTTATCTTTTTAAAAGTTCTAAATATCTTGTAAACTTTCTTGAATATTTTCTAAAGTTTTGTAATTTTGCGAAATTGAAAAAGTTTTGCTTTAAAATCTTTTACATTCTATTTCGGCATTTTAGGAAATCATTTGAAACGTTTTGAAATCTTTTTCGAATTTCTTTTAAACTTCATTTTTTTTTAAAATAAAACATCATTTGAAAATTTCCCAGAAATCTTAAGAATTTATTTTTATTCTCTTGAAACCTTTAGAAATTCTTGAAAAGCTTCTGTTTTAATAAATTTTCATGAATCTGCGTTTTGTTTTAAATCTTTTGAATTCTTTTCAAGATTTAAATTATTTTTGAATCTTTTTAAAACTTTGGAATATCTTTTGAAATAGCTGATTAAAAATGATTAAAATCTTGCAAAATTAAAAAGAAATCGTAAAAGTTTCCAGATTCTTTTTCGAGATGTTTTGAAATTTTCAAAACTTTAAGTTAATCTTTTAAAATAAAACCTAAATTTTTGAAAAAAATTTCCATAAATCTTATCGTCGGTACCGGCAATTTTTTTTACTGTTACCTATACATAAACTTCGTAATTAGACTAAGATAAAAAATCCTTTACAAAAAAAATAGTCGAACTTTAGTTGACACAATTGATGGTGCAGAAAATTCGTATTCTTTATTAATAGATAATTAAAACAACTAAAGGTCATATTCACGCAGTGTCGCAAGCAGTCAGATTTTCGACAACAATATATGCGAGATCTCGTTACAATATTGCGATCAAACTATACAAGATACGAAAAAAGATGAATAGACAAAAATTGATAAACTCAAAACCGATCTACAAATTTGTTATTAATCACCTTTTTGATGGGACGCGTAGTTTTTGTTTCATTTGTAAAAAACTGATTTAAGAATCAAATAAATTAAATTTTCACACAAACGACACAAACCACGAAAAAAATTAAGTTATAAACTTTTATTATAAAAATACATTCAAAATAAAAAAACTAACTTTTCGCAGAAACGATATACGCTACAATAACATTTTATCTAACAAAATTTTTCGCCTAAATTACATTTACAAATTTTCTTAGAACCACTTTACGCTAGGATGCATATTTTTGATTCAAATCGTAAAAAATAACATTGAACATAGACAAATTAAATTGATGGAAAAACGACACAAGTTGCAATAAAATGCATAATAACAAAATTGTTTTTTTTTATATAGGATGCGCAGTTCTTTCCAATTATAAATGCAAGATAAGAAAAATACGTCTGTTTATAATATTAATGCATATTATGTATTGTAATAATATACATTTATTGAAATGATGTAAAATTTTCATGGTAGCTGAGGATAAAATTAAATGCAAAATCAGGAACACATATTAAAGTAATCATGATAAATCCAATTTGTAGTTTATTTTGCAATATCTAAATAAACAATCACAGGCCGACGTACAGAATTAAATGTAATATACATTTGATATAATAATTTTGAACATATAATGTGGAATATTTCGCATTTTGGACAAAATCGAGTACGAAGCACGAGGTACGTGATGAGAATGTATTCGTTATAGCCGAAAGAGCTTTAACAAAAGAGAATTCACAATAACCAAATTGCAGTTGTCGATGCTTTGACCTTTAATTTTAAAAGGTCTGTGCACAAATATAGGGGAAATACAAAGACCGAGCGCGCAGCGCGAGGTAAATACATGAACGAGCGCGAAGCGCAAGATCCAATAGCCGCGCGCCCAAACTTGTTTTGTTTATAGAATGCGCAATTTTTTCAATTATAAAAACAAAACAATGAAAATACGTATGTTTACATACCAGTGCATATTATGAATTGTAATAATATAAATTACAGTGAAACTCGGATACTGTGCCAGTTTTGGGGCTGGCGGTGGTAGGGGAAAACCTTGAAAGAGTGCCGCTTCATAATTTTTCCTTGGATCCCCGAATTTACCTAGTACCCTTTCTGTATCTGTGCCTTGATGTTGGACGCCGACCCATCAGTTCATATCTCCTAACAAAATTATTCTTTCACCTTGATCGCAAGTACTAATTGTATCATTTAAAATATTCCAAACAACGCTCAATTTTAATGTTCCTCTAGAGAAAAGATGGTAATTAAGATGAAGAAAATATAGGCAGTAACGACAAGGTCGAGGTACCAGGTAGTGTAGAAAATGTTGAGACCACAGAATCGATTATCGACGACGACGAAGCCAAATTCTTCGAACGTGTAAGCGAACTTAAAAATTTACTTTTCATGCATTCGCTGTAATAACTTTTAATGTTAAATTATTCACTTTTGTTCGTCTAATTAAAACATAGTTTAATTTCGAAGGCTTCACTTTGTCCATTTTGAATTTAAAGTTGATAAATTCCTAATTCTTTAATATTAAACGGAAATATGTGAAAATTAAATATTTTAAATGCTTACTTAAAGCATATTAGTTTTTCTTTTTTCTTCACTGTTTTTCATGTAACTTTTGGGTTTCCGTATTTTTTGTAGAAAATTCCGTGCAAATTCAATAATTTGAAATTGATTTATTAAACTTTGCATAGTTCCAAATAGGAGATCACTTATTGGGATATTACTATATTATTGTATGTACATGGAAAAGAAAAATGACTCTCTTACAGAATTTTTGTTTAAATTATAATAAAAGATTCGATGTGAAGGCATCATGATAGCAAAAAATCTCTTTGACAACGAATATGGATTGTGATTTTGATAACATCATCGTTTTTTCAATAATATTATTATTGAACACTACTTAAGCCTTACTTACTTAAATTTCAATTTTGAAGCATATAAAAATAAAGGAATTGAATATTCGAGATTTCGAAGAAATAAACCGTTAAATATTTCGAAAAATGACGTAAGATGAATTTAAGAACTGAAAATTTCGAGAAAATTTGTGGGTGCTATAAGCTCATGTAGCCGGATTAATTCTCGGTATTCTAAGCCGAAGATAAATCTTTTTTGTTGGAAACTTAGTTGCCGAGGCAGTTTTGAAGTCGGAACTTCGAACAACTGTTTTTCAAAGAACAAAGAAACACATCTAAAGTTTAGTTAAAGCACGTACTACACCTTCTCTTCGAACATGAGGTAGTACGACCACTTCGGTTGCTTTCGAGACATAAGTACAGTGCGAATAATTCAGTATAGGTCTTACTATAATCCCGAACTCAAACCCGAAGGTAATCATTTGGACGTTGACTTAGAAAAATGCGATTATCTACTAAGATAAAACCGTCCATAAGGTCCCCTTTTCACGCGGACGCCCACATTTGGTTTCAAATTTTCATCGATTTCATACGTTAAAAGAAGCATAATTAGAAATTTGATCTGCATGTTTCTAATTATAGGTGTCCAAAAAACAGGAAGCAGAAAATTAATACTTTTTTATTACTTTTATAATACTATATACTACTAACCCTGGCAAGAGCGGGTAAAACCTAAAGAAATTGATTTGTATCCTGGATACCGAAATTGTGTGTCAAAAAGTAGAAAGCCATAATCCTGAGCTAGAAATCACTTAAATCTTCAAAAAATAAAAACTATACAGCAAATTTGCAAAAGTATCTAAAATCGACCCCTTGCAATTTTGGCTTGCAGGTTACCGCCCCTTGATAAATTGATGCAAATGTAGAAAAACTCAACTAAATAAACAGTGGAAACCTGCAAGCCTCTCCCCTGTATATGACATTAGTGCCCCGTATTGGTCCCAGATAGCGAAACTGTACCTAATCGACCTCGGCTATGGCCGGATAGACCTTGATAGCGAGATTGTGTGCCGAATAGATTCCGGCTAGGACCGGATAAAACCCGGATACATATTTTCAGTGCCCACGAACGTCCCGGACAGACTTGGATAAAAATATAGTTTGTCGAAAAGATCGTAGATAGGACCGGGTGAAATCCGGATAGATATTTTAGTGTCCCCTTCCATTACCGGATTGACCCGGATAGCGAAATTCTGTGCTGAATAGATCCCGGTTAGGATCGGATAAAACCCAGATATATATTTTGAATGGCACCTATAGGTCCCAAATAGACTCGAATATCGACGTTGTGTTCTGAATACGTTCCGGCTAAGACAGGATAAAATTCGGACATATATTTATTATCGAGGGGCTATTCACTGAGTGAAAATGAGTGCGAGAATTCCTGATTCTAGAAGAGTACGCGATCTTGAATCTGAGTTGAGATGAGTGAAGCGGAACGAGTCAAGAGTTGGCGAGAATCGGAGAAAATTGAAGAGAATCGAAGAGAATCCAAATTAATCGGAGACAATATGGATGAATTTAAAGAATACAAGAAGACCAGGAAGAGTACGAAATGAGTTTTCTATTCTGGCTCTGAACTTCTTTATTTCTTCAATAGATTTTTTCTCATTATTGATCAGTCGTATGTATCAAAAAATGTTGTCTTAGAAAAAAATGTTCCTCTGGGAGTACTCCAACTTTTGTTGGAAACTTTCTGCTGTGGAATCAAAATTTAAAAAAATAAGCACAGTTTAATTGGTCTCATTTTTCAATAGTGTTGCCCCCGAGCGAGTAGTCCCGAGGAACGGAGCGGGATGAGAATGGGACATACCTGCTGTCTCGGGATTTCTCGTGAATGAAACGAGACAAACCGAGGAATAGGCCCGGGAAAACGAGGCGGAACCGAAGAATGAACGAGGCGAAAGCGAGCCAGGCTCGCTTTCGCCTCGGACAGCATCACAAAACTTGTCTCGGACGGCATCACTATTTTTGAACATATTTGGTAACACAGCCACACAAAAAAAAGTAGGTTGCCCGATGGACAAGAGTAGTCACATCCTATGTATTTTGGGTCGCTGAATCCAAACCCAAGGTCAGAATTCCGCCATCACCCTCAGGTTTTCTTCTAACCTCAAAAAACATCGTTTTTTTGGCTATATTTGCATTGAAAAATATGTAACAAAAAAACTCGTGTTTTTTTTCAATCTCGACCACAAATTCGGATTCAGCAGCGAAAAATACATAGAAATGGTCCTTTTTGGTCAGCTTGGCCCAATACTTTTCGGTGGGGAAGGGGCTGCACAGAGAACAATACCGTAAGACCTTGTCGAACAAAATTTGATGTTTCGCTAAACCAGAGTAGTGACATCCTATGGATTTCGTGTCGCTGAATCCGAATCCGAACTGAGAATTTCAAAATTAGCTTCTTTCACTTCCTAACCTCAAAAAATTGTTTTCGTGGTGATTTTTTTTTGTCATAAAAAACATTTCATCGAACGATACAAGTTTGTTCGAAAATTCTGACAGAGAATAAACATTTAGCGGCGCGAAGTACGCCGATAACCAACACCGAGGTCTAGAAGAGAGGGAGGCGCTCAGAGGAAACCCTACTGGGGGGGGGGGGGGTGACTAAGCCTATGAAGAGGCACAAGCTGGCCCACTGATTATGGTGGTAGTTGACACGACCTGCCCAGACTTACTGCTCATTGCGGAGCAGTTTGAGCTCTTCAGGAACGCCACCTTAAGGTTGCTCGAAAGAGTATCCCCAGATTATTGACAAACATTCGAGACTTCCTTCTGTAGAGGAGGGGTCTTCGTATTTGTCGCAGCCAACCCAGCGGCTAAGGCTTGGCTACATAATACAGTGGCCGAGACAAGGCTCTGGGAAGTGGTGGTTGACTCGACCTACCCAGACCCACTGCTCACTGCGGAGCAGTTTGAGCTCTTCAGGGACGCCACCTTAAGGGTGCTCGAAAGAGTGTCCCCAGGTCAATGACCATCACCACGCTATGGCGTGGTTCCAACGTAACCTGGAAGACTATGTCACGTTCGAAGTTTCAAAAAACTTGAAATTGTAGGAGGGATATTGCATTATTTAAAAAAAAAACTTAAAACGCGAATATCTGGAAAGTGATCAATTTCTCGGGTAGAATAGCTCCAGGTTTTCATAGCCAGCACATCATTTCAATTTATATTCAGTAAAAAAAAGTCGGACACACCTAGAACTGCACACAGAATTATCCCTGGTTCATCCCGGTGGCGTCATTGCAAAAATGATTCATAAAGACTTTGCAATATAAAATGAAATCATGTGAAAATATTAATAATAGAACCAAATCCATCCCAAATCAGGCAGGTTTTATAACTACAGTTCACACGTGAAGTCGCAGAATCACTTGGCGGTGAAATATGTTCTTTTTTTAGAGGAAATTAGGCGACACGTATTTTTCCGTTCCGAGTACAAAAAAAAACGATGATGTTATCAAAATCACAATCCATATTCGTTGTCAAAGAGATTTTTTTGCTATCATGATGCCTTCACATCGAATCTTTCATTATAATTTAAACAAAAATTCTGTAAGAGAGTCATTTTTCTTCTCCATGTACATACAATAAATTCAAAACATGTGATAATTTTATTGCAAATACATTTTATAACATTCACAATAATATATAGTAATATATCAAATTTACAAGTATGGCTGATTTCTCAAATTGCCGTATCAGCCTCAGTCTCTTTGCGTTCACGCTTTGGCCATTTTGATTTCAATTGACAACTTAGCTAAACTTAGAGGAGACCGGGGCGGAATAGGACAGGGTTTTTTTTCATAAAAGTACTTGCCATCTGTTGTGAAATGGTACAATTTAAATTGTTATTCAAATACTGCCAACCTTCATGTTTCAATATCGTAAAGAACTACATGTGGTCAAATAATTAATTACGAATGAAAAATACAAATTGAAAAGTAGTGCTTTTATCCCGTCTCGCCTTGAGCCTGGGGCGGAACGGGACACGTACGGGCATGCGGCGGAATACTTCAATTATTTATTTCATTCCAGAGCAATGACAATTAGTTCTGTAACAAGAATTCAATGTAAATATTTATTTACGTTAGAAATAGGTTCGAAACATGCTAGTGTGAAAATATTTCTAAAAATGACTTTACTGACCTTGAAGGTATATTCAAATATATTTTGTACTTATTAAGTATAGAATTTATTTAGGTCAGAAAAGTCTCCACAAATCTTTTTATCTCTTGATATACTGCTCTACTTATATAAGAGATAGTTCATATTCAACAGAGTTATCTGAATTCCAGACACTTAGAAAACAAATATTTTCCTATGCAAAGATATTAAAATTATTAAAATATTAATATTTTCAAATAAGTTTTGTTAACACGTGCAAAATAAATATTCATGGATGAAAAAAAAGTGACAAATTCGTATAAATTTTAAAATTTTGCTAAATAAAATTTGTAGTGTGAAGCAAAAGAGTTTTTCTACGCTTATTCTTAACTTCTTCGTAGTATTTAATTTGTTTAGGCCCTTCCACTCAAAGTTTGAAAATGAGTTGTTTATTAGATATTCATTGGTTATCCTGGGATGAGCATATTCATGTGCAAATGTGATCTATGTTTTTGAATGAAAAGTAAAAGAGTTTTTCTACTCTGCTTTGTCAACTCTTCATAGTATTTAATTTTTTTCGAGTCCTTCTGCGAAAAGTTTTATAATGAGCTTTTTATTGATGTCGAAAAATTGTTTACCATCTTTGGCTATGCTGGGCTAAGAATATTCATGTGCGAATGTGGTCTATGTTCTTACATTTGAAGCAGACGTATTTTTCTATGCTGATTCTTAACCTCTTCATAGTATTCATTTCATTCATATCTTTCCGCTAAAAAAAAGTGAGAGGTTCTCAAAATAAAAGAGAAAGCGCCTAAATTAAAAAAAAGGGTGAAACACTCTCAAGGAACACAAACACTGGGCTAAGCATATGCACTGAAACACCTATTAATATATAGTAAACAATCGGGAGCACTCAAAACTAAAAAATGACATCCGTTTTTGCCTATCTCTTAGGTTTTACGAGATATTTGCAGTTATCAATAACGATTGAATTTGAACGTGAAATTTCGGAGGAATATATTCAGTGGGGATATATACAAATTCGCTCTATCACTATGCTTGCACATCGTGTGCATGGCACGCACTTACGTGATCATCACGTAGTGCTGTTAGAGTGATAAACACGTGCTGATGATAACGTGCAGAGCACAATTTTTTTCTGGGCGATATGATTAAAAATCACTACCCTCGCAACAATAGGGTATACTGGGATATCCCATTCGATCCCATTTATTTCCCAGGTTGTCTCAAGGATATCCCAAGGATAACCCGTCTGACTATTGCATTATTAAAAAAAAAATTAAAACGCGAATATCTGGAAATTGATCAATTTCTCGGGTAGGGTGGCCAAAGTTTTTCGTAGCCAGCACAACATTTTACGTAATATTCAGTAAGAAAAGTCGGACAGACCTAGAACTCCACACAGAATTACCCCTAGCTCATCCCGCTGGCATCATTGCAAAAATGATTTATAAAGACTTTGCAATATAAAATGAAATAATGTAAAAATATTCATGATAGAATCGAATATATGGGTTTGAAGAAAAATGGTATTTTTGAAAAATAGACGTCAAAAGTCAGATACTCGTAACATCATCGGTTTTGTTTTTTTCTCGAAACGGAAAAATACGTGTCGCCTAATTTTCTCTAAAAAAGAACATATTTCGCCGCCAAGAGATTCTACTACTTTACGTGTGAACTGTAGTTGTAAAACCTGCCTGGTTTGGGATGTGTTCGGTTTTATTATTAATATTTCTACATTATTTCATGTTATATTGCAAAGTCTTTATAAATCATTTTTGCAATGATGCCACCGAGATGAGCAGTTCTAGGTGTGTCAGACCTTTTTTTCTGAATATCACGTGAAATGTTATGCTTTCCTGAAACTTCGAACATGACATGAAAAATTACCAAATATGTTGAAAAATAGTGACGCTGTCCGGTGTTGAAAAGATCCCAGATAGGACCAGATGAAATTTGGATAGATATTCAAAAAGCCCCGTGAAAGTCCCGCATGGGCACGGATAGAACTGGATAACGAGATTGTGTGGAGAATAGATTTCGACTAGGACCAGATAAAACCCGGATATATATTTTCAGTGCCCCGTATAAGTCCCGGATAGACCCGGATAACGAGATTGTGTTTCAACCAGATCCCGGTCAAGACCGTATAAAATCCGGTTAGATATTTCAAGTGCCCCATATCAGTCCCAGATAGACCCATATGAACAAATTGTGTGCCGACTAATTTCCGGCTAGTACCAGATAAAACCCGGATAGATATTTTGAATGTCTCGCATAGGTCCCGCATGAGTCCGGATAGATATATCTTAACGTTCCGCATAATCCTCGGACAGTCCCGGATATAGTCCCGAGTCTATCCGGGTTTTATCCGGAATATTGAGCAGGGTACCTTTCCGATAACGTACTTCTAAGGAGTGACAGTCCGCCTACCGAGTCTCGCAAGAGACAAAATACTCACGGGTGAGTTAAACTTGAACTTTGTTTTTCTTTAGAACAATTAGTTCTGACAACAAGAAGTTGTGATAAACGACTGCCCACAGGTAGCAGGTAGGATTCACCTCGTAGGCCTTGGTATGCAGGATTTTCGGAAGGTTTTTTAGCTATACTTGCATTTTCGGCTCTAGAGACAGTGGTAGTCGGATGTGGTCCTCTGGATCATTAAGTGCTAAATTTTACAAAAAAATTACGACTTAGACTCCTGAAGGTACGTGCAGTGTTGCTATGCAGGTAACTTAAAATATTCAATTAATTATTTGAACTAAAATTGCGAAAGTTAATTGCGATTTTTGGGTCCCTCAAATGAGCTGCTTTATTTTCAGGTTTATGTATAATTTTGTAAGTTTCGAACTTGAACTGGCCCTTAATGATTTCATTAATTATTTAGCACTTTCTCTCGTTTCTGGATTAATTTTGTTAATGAACAAATTGCTTATTCTTACTGCATATTATATTGATCTAAACGAGTCTGCTGATTATTATTACTTTGATACTTATTAGAATAATTGATCAGAAGGTTTAAATAATTGAAACGGTTTACTTATTTATTAGTCATTTTTAGCTGATAAATAATTTCACCCAGTCAGAAAGCTACTCAATTATTATGTAAGTGATTCGTCTATGTATGATTTGGTTATTTATTTATTTACTAAGGGTCAGTTTGTTCATTAACAATAATAATCTGCATGTTTTCACTAGACCGAGGATTCAGGTCTAGGAAGATATTTAATCGATTCGATCTACTTTGATTTTTGATCTGATGGTAATATTAATTTATCATTGCATTTTTTAAGACAGAGTCTGTTATTATTTATTATCAATACCTATTGGGACTTTGACTCTTATCAGATGATTTTCAATTTTGACATTTGGGTAGTTAACCGAAAGTTATGGGCTTTATGTTCATGAGTCTTTAATTTTTGTTAACAGCAATGTTAATCAATATTTAGTGGTCTCGTGGATCGCTGGGATTATCCGGCGAACATGATTAATAAGAAGTGGTATGAGTTTATAGGCGGGGAAGGAGGCAAGGACTGTTACCATTGTCCAGTTCGCGCGCTGTGTAATTAGGGTTTTCTTTGTTTAACGCTCTTTTCTGTCTCCCTGTTTCATTCTTTCCTTTCGTACTGTGACAGCGAGCAATGACAATTTTGAATTTTGTATATTTTAACTCAATAAGATCACAGGCAACGCTTGACGTATTCAATCCTACGTAGGTCCTAAATATCATATCGCCTTTAGCGGAAAATCTGAGCTACTTTTCAACGAGTCTAAATAAAATTGAAAGCAAAAGAAGTAGAAAGTCAAGGACGAGGAACAGATGCAAATTCGATCAATTGTGCTCAAGCCTACTTCTGTTACACTTGAGAAATGTATAAGAAGTATGTGGGTAAATGCATTTTTCTCATAAAATTCTCAGATACTTTCCAAGTGTATCCTTATGAGCACACTTCATCCAATTCCGAAAAGTCCACCATTCTCAAAATATTTGTATTTTTGAATTTAACTTTGATCTTTTCCGTGTATCCAGATTAATTACCTGTTTAGTTTTTAAATTTCAATATTTTGCTCACTGTGCAATGAAGAGTTTCCATTTTAAATTTTGGTAAATGTTCTGTTTGTGTTAATTTCATATAAAATTCTAAATATTTTTACTTATTATTTTAATTCCATAAAAAGATCTAAAACAGTACTTTTGATATCATCTAGTTTTCATACACATTCTCAGCATCGAATCTCCCACTCGAAAGTAAACGCAGCGAAAAAGACGACTAAGGGAAAATCACGATCGATTACGTGTCTAAAAGTGTCCTGAGAAAAACCACATTTGCCACAAAAACAGATTTCATACAAACATAAATACTTCGGACATTTGAATATCCCAGAAACGTCCCATAGACATCCCAGATATCCTGAGGATATCCTTGGTATATTTCGATTTCCGCCTTGCAGGATATCCGGCGGCTTATCCTGGGATATCCCTGAGACAACCTGGGAAATAAATGGGATCGAATGGAATATCCCGGTATTCCCTATTGTTGTGAAGGTAGTAATTTTAAATCATATGACCCAGATAAAAATTGTGTGCATAACGTTATCATCAGCTCGTGTTTATCACTCTAACAGCACTACGTAATGATCACGTAAGTGCGTACCATGCAGGCACAGCGTCTTAGCGCGTTGTGCTCACATGGCGTTAACTGCAAATATCGCGTAAAACCTGAAAGATAGGCAAAACGGATGTCATTTTTTAGTTTTGAGTGCTCCCGATTGTTTATTATATGTTAATAGGTGTTTTAGTCCATATGCTTAGCCCAGTGTTTGTGTTCCTTGATAGTGTTTCACCCTTTATTTTTAAATTTAGGCGCTTTCTCTTTTTATTTGAGTTCCTCTCACTTTTTTTTGAGCCGAAGGACATGAAAGTAATAAATACTACGAAGAGGTTAAGAAGCAGTGTAGAAAAACACGTATGCTTCGAATTTAAGAATGCAGACCACATTCGCACATGAATATTCTTAGCCTAGCATAGCCAAAGAAGGTAAACAATTTTTCGAAAACAATAAAAAGCTCATTATAAAACTTTGCGCAGAAGGACCTGAAAAAATTAAATACTATGAAGAGTTAAGAAATCAGAGCTGAAAAACTCTTTTACTTTTCATTTAAAAACATAGATCACATTTGCATATGAATATGCTCAGCTTAGGATAACCAATGAATCTCTAATAAGAAGCTCACTTTCAAACTTTGAGCAGAAGAGCCTAAACAAATTAAATACTAGAAAGAAGTTAAGAATAAGCGTAGAAAAAGTCTTTCGCTTCACATTAAAAATTTTATTTAGCAAAATTTTAAAATTTATATAAATTTGTCACTTCTTTTTTATCCACGAATATTCATTTTGCACGTGTTAGCAAAACTTATTTGAAAATATTGATATTTTAATAATTTTAATATCTTTTTATAGGAAAATGTTTTTTTCCTAAGTGTCTGGAGTTCAGAAAACTCTATTAAACATGAAGTATCTCTTATATAAATAGAGCAGAATATCTAAAGATATTAAAATTTGCGGACACTTTTCTAACCTAAATAAATTCTATACCGAATTAATACAAAATATATCTAAATATACCTTCAAGGTCAGTAAAGTCATTTTTAGAAATATTTTCACACTATCATATTTCGTACTTATTTCTAATGCAAATAAATATTAACATTAAATTTTTGTTGCAAAACTAATTGGTATTGCTTCGAAATGAAATAAACAATAGAAGTATTCCGCCTCTCCTCGTACGAGTCCCGTTCCGCCCCAGGCCCGAGGCGAGACGGGATAAAAGCACTGCTTTTCAATTTGTATTTTCCATTCATAATTAATTGTTTGACCACATTTAATTCTTTACGATATTGAAACATGAAGGTTTGCAGTATTTGAATAACAATTTAAATTGTAGTATTTCACAACAGATGGCGAGTACTTTTATGAAAAAAATAACCTGTCCCATTCCGCACCGCTCTCCCCTAAGTTTAGCTAAGTTGTCAATTGAAATAAAAATCGCAAAAGCGATTGAATACAATGATGTGATAGATGAGTTTGCTAGCGTGAACGCACAGAGACAGAGGCTGATACGGCAATTTGAGAAATCAGCCATACTTGTAAATTTGATATATTACTATATATTATTGTAAATGTTATAGAATGTATTTGCAGTCAAATGATTATATGTTTCGAATTTATTGTATGTACATGGAAGAGGAAAATGACTGTCTTACAGAATTTTTGTTTAAATCATAATAACCGATTCGATGTGAAGGCATCATGATACCAAAAAAATCTCTTTGACAACGAATATGGATTGTGATCTTGATTATCGCGTTTGTCTGACGTTTTACACCAACGGTTTCTCAATTTATAGAAACATAATTTCCATAAATTTAAGAAAACGGAATATCCACGTCATATGGTATGTGAAGCTCTCTCAAATAAAAATACAATTCTTTTTTTAATTATTATTTTTTGTCAATTACTAAAGTTATCTGCTGGAATCGATAAAAAGTTTATATTTTTTCCATCCTTAATATTCACCATGAACTTCAAATGAAGCCTGATTTTTTCTACGCTTTTGCGCAGGGCGTCAATATTTGCCGTCACGTCACAGAAAATGTCCTCAGGTGAAACTCCGTTTTATATAACTAGATGTAATTGTTGTAAAAAAGGGACTACTGTGTCACTGTTCTTCTTAACCTTTCTCGAATCGAACAATTGTTGTCTGACCGAGTTCTACTGAGACTCGAGTCTTTCATCATTGGTGCTTGAATTTACAACTCGAGTGCGGTGATGCGATATTGAATTCACCGTAATTTTTTGATTCATCGATGAGTTCTGTGCTTGAACTGTTTTCTTCATGATCAGCCTGTGATACTCTCATTGCGAGAGCAAGTCAATTAGTGACGCTTGCGGCTCATGGGTGGATACGGAAACTGAATTTGGTGGGGGCGATTCGAAAAGTTATGATGGGGCTACTTTGTAATGGCTGAGTGAATGGGTTATACTTGCTGTCAAAAACATGAGTTAAACTTTAAATTCAAGAACCTTTGGTGGGGGTAATCGGCCCTATCGCCACACCGTGGATCTGCGCTTGTTGCGACTTGTGGCCGGTATTGACTTGATTGAGTTTCGATTTGACTCATCGATGTCAGGTCAGGTGACCAATTGATAGGTCCTTTTGGATCGATTCTACGTATCTTGTATAATGTCTTGTATAATGATCGGGGTCTGGGTGTGCAATACTCTATGTTTCACCCTTCTTTGGCTTTCTGATTTCATTTGCAATAAACTGTAACTTCACTTTCACGGGATGAAAGCCCTCACTGAGGTTGTGTTTTTTTTTCATAAAATTGGTTGAAAATTAACATTTACAAAAAATCATGAACCTTTGTCACCATGAGAGCTATGGAACTATTAAACAGTTAACTGTAATTGATGAGCTTGATTGCCAATCCCAAGAAAATTGTGTTTGCTGCTGAACGAGAACAAATCACTCCTGGATTTGCCCGTAGTCAAATATATACTTCACAGAAAACTAATTCAATGAGCGAGCTCGTATGGACAGATCAAAAGACCCACCAGCACCTCCAAATCTTCAAGCGACAGTTGCTCAGATTGACGAAAAGATTTGGCAGCGTTCCGGGGCCCTTTTTTATCCTTGGTCGACGATGGTGCAACACTAACTCTGGTGCAAAAGCCGTACTGCTGAAAAGCAATAGTTCAGGGGGCAGCTAAGTGCGCTTTGGATATCATTTCTTCTAAATCGCTATATAGGCAAGCAACTACACGGCGGAGAGAATCTTGAAGCCTTCTTATCTGTTGCCCGATCAAGAATTGGGATCCCTTATTCGCATTTGTGGCTGCTAAGGGAATGGATCCCGTTACTTGCCGAAATTGGGGAAACCAGTCAGGTAAAAATGATACAGCATAGACCTATTCCGAGATTGAATCATTACTACATCAGCAGATTCGAGCGCTCAAGATTACCGAAGTATTATCAAAGCCGAGTGGCCCCCACCTGGAGTCCGTACCACCCTCTCAGCACTAGAGGAACGTTCTACTCACTCCACCAAGAATCACAAGATATATCAGAGTATTGCACTCATGTGCATATCCACATCATTCATCAGTGAAACAAATGGGCTAAGCCTCAGTGCAGGCTTAAAATCGATGACTCATTGTTCACTACCGATTTTTCATTGCTTCAGCGATGGGCGTGACTCTTGAAATCTTGTGCATCGCGGCCGACGGCACTATACTTCAGATTTCAAATATCTGCCCAGACAACATAGTCTGATTAGTCAGACGCTGCTACAGGACCCCGCACCAAATGCATTGAACAAAGGTTTCAGAGGGTTGTTATAAATTTTGGATATGTTGTAGATCATGACATCCGTAATAAAAAGTTCTTATGCCAAAAAGTCAAGAAATAGACGGTTTTTCTTTCCTATCACGTGAAAGCTCGTAATAAATTCCGTTTGGGAGAATCGCGGCAGAAACTGCGTAACTGTTTAACGCCACGCTGATGTGTCTTGCCCAGAACTCTGACCCTCTGCCATTATGCAGTTTATGACCCTTGTTAAAAAGTGTTTGTGACTCAGGGTCATAAAATGACTAGGTTTCCGTCCTAACCTTTTCAAAAGTCGACTTTAATTATATTTCCTAGTAGGTGACCTCCGTTAAAAGGACTTAATGGCCCAAGATAAAAAAGTGGACAGTTTTTCGCTCCTATCGCATCAAAGGTCGTGTTAAAATCCCTTTAGAAAAATCAATGCAGGAACTGCGAAACTTTGGTTCCATATTGATATATCATGCCCATAACACTGAAATTCCGTTATTTTGTAGTTTATGCCCCCTGTTAGAAGTGTTTATGACTCTGGGTCAAAAAATGACCAGGTTTTCGTCCTGAACTAGTCAAAAGTCGACTTTAATTATATTTCCTAATACGATACCTCCGCTGAAAGGACTTGAT
Organism: Andricus grossulariae; assembly: GCA_011634705.1. Classification (NCBI taxonomy): domain Eukaryota; kingdom Metazoa; phylum Arthropoda; class Insecta; order Hymenoptera; family Cynipidae; genus Andricus; species Andricus grossulariae. The sequence goes on along the minus strand of JAABKJ010000755.1, from coordinate 50,028,927 downwards.
GGCCCAAGGTCAAAAAGTGGACAGTTTTTCATCTCTATCGCGTCAAAGGTCGTAATAATTGCCATAGGGAAGATCGGCGCAGAAACAGCGGAACTGTTTGGCGCCACGCTGATGTGCCATGCCCAGAACTCTAACTTTCTTGCATTTTGTAGTTTATGACCTCTGTTAAAAGATTTTATGACTCTGGGTGAAAAAAATGACCAAGTTTTCTTTCTTACAGATCCAGAAGTCGGCTTTACTTATCTTACCGTGTATGTGACCTCCGAAAGGAAGATTTGATATCCCAGGATCAAAAAGTGGACGGTTTTGCGTCTCTATCGCGTAAAAAGTCGTGTAATATGCCCTTTACGAGAATCACCGCAAAAAATGTGAAACTGTTTGGTGCCATATTGATGTATCATGCCTAAGATTCTGTTCCTTTGTCATTTTGTAGTTTATGACCCTAGGAAAAAAGTGCTTATGACTCCGGTTAAAAAAATGACCAAGTTTTCGTCCTTAGAGCGTTCAAAGTCGCCTTCAATTACTTACAGTATTCACACAATACTTATAGCTGTCTGATTAGTAATTTTCATCTATCCATCTATCACTTATTCTGGTATCGGAATTATCATTGTACAAGGAGTTCTTCTTAAAACATTTATTTGATAAAACAGTTGATAGACGTTTGATGAATCCTGAGCAAGTTATAGTCCTACTTCACTTTATTACATACGCGATGTCGTGAATTTAGTGCCGGAAGTGAAATCTTTTCGACGATCGATTTTTTTATCGCACTTCTTTTGTTCTTTATAGATGATTGCCATTATCATTTAGTCCTTCTTGACATTTAGTTGTTTCTTCCTTTTTCGATTCCAAAATACATAACGCGAAAAGTAAGGTTATCGCTGGACCTATTCTAAGGTCTTGTTCATCATTTCGACATTCTTAGAAGACTTAGATCCATTTTATTTATTCTGCTTTTTGTTCCTCGTTTAAATTTTACTCCAGATTCATTTTATCGTTTGATTTTTCAATCATGATTTCATTCAAAATTTCGTTTCTTGTTGTGAAGTTTACGCCAGATTTATTCTGCATTTCTTTGTTTTCCATCATTATTATTTCCTTTCACTTCTTGGATAGTAATAGACAATTTCGTCCCGGCTTCTTGTCGCGAATTGATGGAGACAAAAAAGCCGCTATGCGTGAAATTGCTATCAGAAGACGTGATGAGATGAATAGGCCACCACTCGCTGTCGACGAGCTTACTATATTAGGCATAAATTGTAACCGATTTGTTCAAGATGAAGTAGCTGTAGTCAAGCATAATCCCCATGCCGTAAGATTGAACGCGTTAAAGCAAACTGCAAATCGTAGTTATGTTACTTGTAATAACGTAAACGATCTTCAGAGACTTTCTGTGGAATGTAGGGTTGATGTTCTTATATCCCATAACATCTACGTTTCTGAAAACGTCCGATCTTGTGCGCATCATTTAGATGATAGAGGCTCATTCCTGCTGCCTTTAATGGTTGGTTTTCGGTTTATTCATAAGCTCTACATAATAGAGGGGCAACATTTACAGTTGGTTTTGCACAAACTTCCCAACGCTGCACTCAATCTGAATAGGTATGAAGACGCGAACAGCTGAGCAGATATCGAATCTGATAGTATGGCTCCCGTAACAAAGGAGCAATTCCGAGAGTTGTTCACTTACTGCGACTCAGTACCTCGTCAGGGCGGCCAAAGGTATGTCACTAAAACATATCTGCTAATGTTCCTATGCAAATTGCGTGAAGGACTTTCTGATAAATTTTCTAAGGTTATATTCCAGTATTCGAGTAAACAAGCTACAAGTCTAGCAGTTGCTACTGGCAGACAATATTTAATGCAAAGATTTGTACCTGAAAATCTAGGATTTGGTTCGATTACGAGAGAGGATTACATTGCAAGACATGTAACTGAGTTCGCTAACGAATTGTAAAATACGGAATTTGCGACAGTCGTACTGTTGTCACGAGGGCCGTCATTCAGTCAAGCCTGCTTTATTTACAGTACCAGATGGTTACATACTGGACATCCATGGACCATACTTCTCGGACTCACGAAACAGCGATGCTGCGATGCTAAGCAATGAGTTCCAAAGATACTTTGATAGAATGAGAGAATGGCTCCAAGAAGGGTCGATCTTAATAGTCGATAAAGGGTATCGAGATGCCACTGCTCTGTTACAACAACTAAGAGTTACATGGAAAATGCCCGTACATCTTCAGCCTGGAGAACGTCAATTCTCTACAGAGGTAGCAAATGAATCACGATTGGTAACAAAACCTAGGTGGATAGTGGAGGCTAAAAGTGGCTACATCAAATCCACCTTCAAGTTTTTTGGTAATACAATTCCTATCCAACATTTCTACAACCTCGGAGACTTTTGTCGCATCGATGGTGCTATAATTAATAGATACCATCCTCCACTTAAAATGGCACGAGCCAATGCGGTGTTGGATAGATGCTTACTGGAAAGAGCGCATAACGTAAACATTGTACAAGCACTAGTGGCTCAACGATGGGTTCGGCTGGATTCTCAGCACGTGCTTAACTTTCTTCGTTTGACATTGGAGTTACTCAGAGACCTGACAGTCGGCGTCCATCAGGCCAACTTAGCTCCTTCGTACATTCAGGACAAGTAACAAAGAGAGGAAGAAGAAGAATTTCAGTTGAATGTCATAAACCAGCAACATCGTGACATTATACCAGAGCCTGGTATGATCAGCGTTATAGTTTATTCACGATTAAAAAATGCAGCTAGGCACTAACTTTTGATTGCTCATCTACCAACTGACGAAGACGAGCCAGACTGCGATGACGATCCAATCCAGGGATATCATTGCAGGTGCAAATCAGGTGCACGAACTCTTGACTCATGCGCACACGTGGCAAGCGTACTATGGTTCATGGGATATGTACGACATGAAAATAATATTTGGTATCCCTCTACTCATCTTCTTCACATTGTACAAGACGCTGCTCATAGGCCACAACAACAACATCCACACGCCTTACAATAAATCAAAAGAATATCTGACCAAACGAATGCAAGATATACAGAGAACCAGCATTCTTTCCATATAACAGCAGCGTGGCGCCAAGGTGTCCCGCAGTTTCTTCGGTAAATCTTCCAAATAGCATTTAATACAACCTTATAGCGGTAAGGACGAAAGCTTCGCCACTTTTTGACCCTGGGGGATCAAGTCTTCTTTATCGGGGGTCATATACTAGGAAAGGAAATGAAATTCCACTTTTGACGCTGCAAGGACGAAAAACTGATCCTTTAATGACCCAGGGTCATAAGCACCTTTTATCGGGTGTCATAAACTACAAAATGGCAGAGGCACAGAATCCAAGGTATGATAGGTCAGCATGGCACCAAAGAGTCCCGTGGTTTCTTTAGTGATTCTACCGAAGGGCATTTAATACGACCTGTTAGCGGCAAGGACGAAAACTTCATAATTTTTTGACTTGGAGGCATCAATTCTTATCGGGGGTCACATACAAGTATGGCTAGAGGTGAATAAATACGAATTCCAACTCCGTCAGGACGAAAACTTTGTCAGTTTTTTACCCTTAGTCATGAAAACTTTTTGCAAGGGGTCATAAACTACTTAATGGCGGAAGGACAAAATCCTAATCAAAATAATGTCAATTTGGCACCAAAGAGTCCTGCATTTTTTATGGTGATTCTCCCAAAGGGCATTTAAAGCGACCTTTGACGCAATAATGACAAAAAATAGTCAATTTTTTGAATAGGTGGCATCAAGTTTTCATATCAGGGTTCGTATACAACAAAAGCTAATTAAAGGCGACTTTTAACTCTCTTATAACCAAAACTTGATCATTTTTTGATTCTAGTCTTAAACACTTTTAACCGAGGGTCATAAACTACAAAATGGCAGAGGAACCGAATCTTAAGCATGATACATCAGTATTGCACCTAAGAGTCTCGCAGTTTCTGACGTGATTCTCCTAAAGGGCATTTAACACGACCTTTGACGCGATAGGGACAAAAAACTGTTCACTTTTTGACCGTGGGACATCAAGTATTTTTAGTGGAGGTCTCATGCAAGGAAAGATAATTGAAGGCGAGTTTTGCCCCTGAAAGGACGAAAATGTTGTCGTTTTTTACTTTGAGACATAAATAGTTCTAACAGAGGTCGTAAACTTCAAAATAGCGGAATTTCAGTGTTATGGGCATGATATATCAATATGGGACCAGAGTTCCGCAGTTTCTGCATTAATTCTCCTAAAGGGCTTTTAAAACGACCTTTGACGCGATAGGGGCGAAAGGCTGTTCACTTTTTGACCCTGGGACATCAAATATTCTTAGTGGCAATCTCATACAAGGAAAGATAATTAAAGGCGAGTTTTGCCTCTGAAAGGACGAAAACGTTGTCATTTTTTGATCCTGAGTCATAAATTGTTCTGACAGGTCATAAACTACAAAATAACGGAATTTCAGTGTTATGGGCATGGTATATGAATATAGCACCATAGTCTCGCAGTTTCTGCATTGATTCTCCTAAAGGGCTTTTAACATGACCTTTGACGCGATAGGGGCGAAAAACTGTCCACTTTTTGACCTTGGGCCATCAGGTCCTTTTAACATGGGTCACAAACGACATAATGGCAGAGGGTCAGAGTTCTGGGCATGACACATCAGCGTGACGCTAAACAGTTCCGCAGTTTCTGCAGCGATTCTCCCAAACGGCATTTATTACGATCTTTCGCGTGATAGGGACGAAAAACTATCCATTTTTTGACTTTTCGGCATGATAACTTTTTTTGGGGATATCATGATCTACAAAATATCCAAACTTGGGAATCTTGACGGAAATCCCGGCAGTATCTACGACGAAAATGGGAAAATTGGGCGCAAAATTAGGCGACTTGATCGTCTTGTGGTGATGTGCATTGGGATCGATAGTTCTGAGAACGATCTAGAGATTCCAGCGCTTACAATTCGGCTATGTTTACAAAACTATCTAAAGTAGAATCTTGACTAGCCTATTGAAATGTCGGTTGATTTTCGCTTTTATGAATCCTTAATTCACGTAAAATTTAGTAACTGACATTTTTCAGCCCTTGAGTGCTGAGAAATAGCCGCGATGGCAAATGTATATGTGAGACGCTCTGAAGAAAGGAACCTAAGTGACAAAAGTAAGATTTGACGGGAAAAGGGGAAGAAGCGAGAGCCGAGTCAGGTGGCGTCTTGGAAAGCGCCAAGTTTAAGAATTAATTACAGGCGAACAAAAATGAATAGAATTCTTCGTTCGCGCCATTCGAAAGGTTGTCTCAAAAACTATAAAAAGCTGTCAGAATCTCAAAATAGAATTATTGCCACTTAGGTCCCTTTCTTCGGAGCGCAGGTTTTTCCTGATGAACAAAGAAACTGAAAAAAAAATAGTAATGAAAGATTTGGAAATATTAAGGTAAATAATAGCACCCAATATGTCACATGTTCCTTACTTTACCGATATGTCCTTTCTCAGCAAAACCACGATTAGGTTCCACAAGCCTCCATGCATTTCTTGTTACTAATTTTTTGGGCGACTTGGGTACGAAGTATCAGTACATGTCCGCTGATGGCACCACGTCAACGACAATAAAAGCAAACGTCTTATCAATGATGAGACAGTCAGTCAAACGTAAAATAAACGTGACGCATATGGAGGGTTGTCAAATTTATTTTAAATATATCCTTTTATCAAAAAAGTCACATCTGCTTGTTAAACAGCCTGAAAACACCAAAGTTTCTAATTCGTAAATCATAGTCCAGGAAATAAAAACTTCTATAAAGCACTAGAAATTGCACACATTCTGTCCATACATACCTGATACAAATAAATAAAGTGAGAAACAATGCAATTGTCTTTCGGGTCATTCAGTTAGAAGTAAGGCTAGGAACGTCAAAAACGCAGTCCTAACATCTTATAATTTTTCAAAACATCAATTTGTGATAAGCTATTATTTACTTTTGATCGAACTGATGTAATCCCTTCTACGATTCATTTGACGTCCTTGTTATCGTATTTTGAAAAAAATTTGAGTACTGTCAATACGCTTCACATTTACCTTGCGTTTGAGTGTGTGTGTCTCATAATTGATAAGGCGTTTGCTTGTGTTGTCTTTGACGTGGCCTCATCAACGGACGTGTATTGGTACTTCCTACTCAAGTCGCCCAAAAACTTTGATACAAGAGAGGTAGAAAATGGGCAAGTGTTACGTGGCCAAATTTATCTACTATGACATTATGATGCAAGAATATGATTCCCTGCACAGTTTTCTAGTGCCAGAATATTCCCGCATGCAAAACTGTGTGGGAATACCATTTTTCCTTTTAGGAAAAGATGTAGACTCCGGAATCTCCGATCATGGTTCCTTAAAGCACCCAATCCCGACGCAACTGGAACGTGTACTTGATCCACTCCTGCTCCTTATTTCCTAGAAGGTAAGCAAGAGCGGGGAATTTGCGCCAGAGACTTTGTACAACACTGTTCCTTGGAGTCCGGTCTCTAGCCGCGGATGACTTTGCGCGGCAGACGGTACATTTGAAGATGAAAGTTTCATCTCTGGATAATTTTTTACAGCAATGAATCTATGTAGTATCGCCTGCAGGTACATTTATTATGCGCTCGCGGTAAACTAAGGTGTCTATAACGCCGTCTTGACAGGCAAAAAGAAATCCCTCAGTCTCCGATCTTTGTACAGATTCTCTGGTAACGTATATCAATGTTACAACACTAATAGCACGGAACGTTTCGCTGGAACATTCCAAACAAAACTTACAGTTATTGTTACTATTATCAATAAATATCGCGTGAAGCGATGTCAATTTATATTATGAATAGTGTAGTACATGCGATACTCTAAACTCAAAAATGACATCCATTTCCACCTATTTCTTATGGTTTACGAGATAATTGTTATTAAAAATAACAATAACGGAAGGTTTTCCCCAGGTCCCAGTAGAACGTTCCAGAAACGTGCCACTACAACATTCCCAAACGGCGGACATTGTACACGTTCCAAAGGTTCCCGCAGAACGTTCCCGCGACCTTAGTTTTTTAGTAATTTTAGTATTGAATTTCAGTGTAAGGTATGTTTTATATCGAATATTCATCCGATTATCTCATATTTAATTAAATACGTGCGTAATTAAATAAAACTTCGATCTGAAGTTTTTCGAAAAAAGTTCAAGAATAACATGGAGTTCAATGTTTTTATTTCTGAAATCGAACAGATAAATTTTTTCAAGTTACTTCTTTCTTGGCTGTTATAAAGAGAAAATGTTTGCCTTGATGTTACCAAAAGATCAAGTTGACACCAAGAAATTAAGAAAGAATACAACTTAAAAACCAGATGCTAGTGCGTTTTACAAGTAGAAAAAATTAGTTTAATTTAAAAAAAAACGAAGTAAAAGTCTAAAAATACCTTTAAAAATAAGCAAAAAACTTCGGAAGAAGCTCCCTATTTTAGGATTCATCAATATTTTTAAAAACATTAAAAAGTGCTCACTGTATTGAATGGAAATTTAATTGAAAGACTTAAATGTCAGAATTATTGGACTATACATTATTTTAATTGTTTCTTTGAAGAAGAATTGTTAAGATACCAAGCACGATATACGCATTATCATTCGAGAAGCATAATTATATTATGAAATATCGTCATTCAGTGTGGTCGCTGGACCGTCAAAAGGGGGAGATGATCAGTAATTTCTTGAGAGCGGCAAATGACTGTGAAATATCACAAATTTCATATCGCAAGATACATAATACAATTTAAAATAAGTTTAGCTTCAACTTTTTTTTAAATGCTAAGTTGAGTCGTTAATTTTTTCGCTGATGAAATTATTCCTTTTTACATCCTCATTTTTAAGGGTACATTTTTAATTAGAAGAATGTTAAAATGCATTTTTGAAGAATTACACAATACAAAATTAATAGCTTTTGAAACTGAATTTTTCTACAAAAAACGTTCTAAGTTGATCAACTGTAAATATAAATTGATGATTTTCAAAATTTATAAAAATAAATAATTATAAATAATGATTGATAAAATTCGTGTATTCGAAATTGAACAATAAATAATTGATTGATTTTATAGGGCGATTCTGAATCTGTTAATATTAAACAATTTACAGATTTTGGCGTTAGAAATTGAAATCTTTCAATTCGAAAGCCTTAGTAGTTAATCAAACGTAAACATGCGATTGAAACTTTATAAACTATCTGCTGTTTCAGTCTAAAATATATCATTTTTAACGAGTTTAATTTAAAAATTTTCAATTAGGAAAAAAAACATTTTTTTAATAGTCAGCAATGTTTGAATGTTTATTTAAAATTACAATTATAACTGAAATATTCAAAACTAAAAAATTTGAAACTAAATTGTTTGATGCAGAAAGCCTTGAATTGTTAAAATTTCGGAGAGCTAAACTCAATCTTTAAACGTTACAATGTTAATTTTAATTGTTCTAATTAAAAAAATTTTATTTGTAGTTGAAAATGCTGAATTTTGATGTGTAGATAAATAACAAATAAAAATGTATTAATTCAGAAAAGATTTGAAAAAAAAATTAGACGAAGTCGAAGAGATATTTAGAAGTTTTTTAATACAATTTTGAAGCTTTTATAAGAATTTTAAAACTATATAATTATCGGGATATACTATAAATTAACATAATATAAATATATAAATATAAACTATAATAATAAATATATACTATAACCATAATATAATATAAACTATATAATTATATAATACAAATATTTACTTAAGATTCCTGGGAAAATTTCAAATGATGTTTATTTAAAAATATTTATTTTCACAGAATTTTCAAGAGTATTCTAAAACAAAAGCAAATTTGGATGAATAAATAAAAATTGGACAATTATAAATTTGGAAAAAATTCGAATAAGTTTAAGAGAAATTGAGAAGTTTTGAAATAATTAAAAATAAATTTTTAAGGTTCCTGGGAAATTTGAAGTGATTTTGTAATAAAAATATGTAATTTTAAGAGAATTTTTAAAAATATTTTGAAACAAATTTTGACGTAAAAATAACAATTGAGAAAATATTCATTTACAACGACCTCAAATAAAAATAATTTAACTTCTAATTTAAAGTGTTCAATTTAATAAATTGTTATCTCACAATTTTTAATGTTTCTAACTTAAAATTGCGTGAAATGATATAATTTTGAAAACTGATAAATTTGTTGATTCATTTTTCAATTTAGAGTATTGAAAATATTAGAGTCCATTTATAATTAATACAAATTTTGATTCCTTAGAACGATTACTTCAGACAAATAATTTTTTAAGAACAAGAAAAAAACTGAATCAGCCCGAATTCGAACCGGGAATATGAATATCGCGAAGAATAGAAATAGACGCCTAAATATTGCTGTTTAAAAATAATATTTTTATGGTTTATTCTTGTCTTCGAAAATTTTATGAATATTTTATACTTGTTGATCAATGAATACACCATGCCATACAAGACGCAGCTCGCAAATATAAAAACATGGTTCCTATTTAAACATTTGTGAACTATGTTCATAACATTCATGATTAATATATTTATATCATTTATAATCAAAATTCAAAGTGAAGAAATAACTTTCAAGTTATTATTAACCTCCCTCTTGAGAGTGGAGAGGGAAGGGAAATTTTTGGATGAACCCCCGCAAAGCCCTTCTCTGGATTCACGCCTGGACCATGTGTAGTTTCGCTGGAATAAAGCAGGAGGCCAAGCTCCTCTGCGGCCCTATCTGCGACACGGTACAGAAACGCCGCAGCATTGACGATTTCATGTTGATGTACGAATCGCATAAGAGTATCTGTATTATTTAGAACTGAGCAGGCTTAGCCAGAACCTTTCTTTGATGAAGACACTCTAAGCTTAGCAAGCCTCTATCCGCTTTATCTCGAGGGAGATATATTTAAGGTAAGGAAGATCTACGATAATGACTTCGATGGATCGTCATCATCTTGCGTGTGCTTCGGTGAAGTTGCTTTAACTCATCGGCGTTTCATTTTACTGCACCAATTGTGTAGAGCAGTATAGGAACGGCCAGCATATTGGTCGCCTAGATCTTATACTTCCCAGATAATTCGGAAGCCCAAATTTTTCTAAGAATTTGGCGATATCTTTTTTCAAGCGCCGTTTTTAACACACGCACATTTCGAGTTTCCGATTGCGGTATTCTGAGATATGTATATGTTTCTCCATTACCAAGATGTTGAATGGTATTTGCACCAATGAGTTTAACATCCTGATCGTCACGTGATGATGTAACTTCTAGCCTTTCTTGGTGTAGGTGGACGCAGGCATATTTGTCCGGTCCGAAGCTCATGCCAATCGCTTTAGAGTACTTATTTACCGCCTCCACAAGGATGTTAAGGTTCTCTTTCGAGGAAGCAAAGAGTTTAAGGTCGTCCGTGTATAAAATGTGATTGACCTTATAATCTCTTCTGTTCGGCGGGCCATATAGGTATCCACAGCTTTTGCCTCGGAGCACAATAGATAGAGGGAGGAGGGAGCTGCAGAAAAGTATCGGACTTAGAGAGATTTCTTGGAAGATACCCCTCTTATATGTGATATAGCTTTTAGTCACTTGTCTTTTGTCAGACGTTATGACAAATCTTGTCCGCCACAAGAGCATAAGCTCTTTTATGCATCTCAATATTTTGGGATGCACCTCCAGGCACTCAAGGAGCTTAATAAGTATCTCATGGTTCATGTTAGAGAATGACTTACGGGCCTTACGCTAGTCAATCAATGTCAGGGACAGATTGCGTCGATACCTGATCGAGTCCTGGGTAATACACCTTACTATTAACAGGTTCTCCTTGCAACCTGCCAGCCCTCTCTTGCATCCACGGTATTCAACTATTGCACTCCACACCGGCTGGATAAATGTTAATATCCTCTCTTTGAGGATGCCAGTGAATAGCTTGTAGCTGGTGTTTGAATCAGCTATGGGCCTGTAGTTCTTTGGACTTGACAAATCTTCGGTCTTAATGATCAATACCGTGCGTCCTTGCACTAGGCACTGCGGGATGGGTTGTTCTCTGTTTAATGAAGTAGTAAATATACAAGCTAGATGTTGGTGCGTAGAAGTGAACTTCTTCCGCAAAAAGGTTATTGATTTTATCTGTCCCTGGTGCTGAAAAGTTCGCAGATCTAGCAATATCTTTCTTCACTTCTTCAGCAGTAATTAGTGGACGCTCTACCTTTGGACCTTATAACCTTTGCCTTTGGCAAAAGTTACGAAAGAGTGATATATCTGAATCGTCTTCATTTAGTTGATGAGTATCGCCATATACTTGCTCCCAGAAGACTTGAATCTCTTCTCAACTAGGTGGATTTCTAACGACAAGTGACGTTTCATTAAACAGACGGGAAGGATGAGTAGAAAAAATGGAATTTTCCTGAATTCACTTTACTTGTCATTCAAGGCGCTGTTTCGCTGTTGAAAGAGATCTTTTTTTCGCGTCCAGTGCTGCTTGAAGGTCAACAGTTTACACTTGATCAGTGTGTGATTTGCTTTCCTCAGGTTCCGAGCAGGTTCCCTAACTTTCGGAGTGAATTTTTAATTGAATATTATGTAGCTAATCACGCACTGAATATTTGATCCATGCCGTCTCGCCGTTCCTATTTTAAACTGAAGCTGTGAAATACGCTCGTGAGTCTGACTTAGGCGTACTGAAGTATCTTTACATCTATCATCGCTAAGCAGGTAGACCGCCTTCTCGTAAACTACACAGTGCATATTCCAGAGATTAACATCCTTGATGAGGAAATCGGGGAGACCAGTATTAGCTTCAGCTAATTTGTCTATCCTGAGAAAGAATTTTTGATGGATTGATCTCCTACTTCTCATGTTGGCATTATCGGCTATCTGTAAAGGTGGTCCTGCTGGAACAGGTGGTATGTTCGCCAACGGTCATGTAACCTCTATATGAATCCTCTTCGCGCCAATAAGCTTCTTTGCCAGCAGGTAAGGATATCCCTCCTGAGTTGGTCCGACCATTTAAATCGATGTTCTCACGATTGTCCGGGGCCGTTGCCTGGTCATCGCCTGGGTTCGGTCCTATTGCCACTTTCAACTGAGCTATGGCTTTCATATGAGAGAGGCCTATTGGGGATGGCACTGCGCGATACTGGTGACGTAAGCGCATAATTCATTGCATTGGGGAATTGGCCCAAAGAAACGTGGCTGACTACAAGAGCCGGAGCTGTCGGGCGATGGGTTCACCATATAACTACGCCTTATTATTATTATTATAGAAAAAAATACGAAAGCTTATTTTTCTGTTCTGCTTAAGATGGTTATAGCTCAATATGACGAAAGTATGTCTGCCCCGGTAGAGATCCTCTAGGAAGATTTGATACATGTGGGAATCGGTTCCGATTCGTTAGGGCCAACCTGGATACGGAAGTCCTTTTAAGTGCACGATTTTCAAATAGCAACCAATCACGATTTCGCAACTATGAATTGAGTCTAGGTTTTTCTTAAAACTTTCACTACGCACATGCGTTGTCAAACATGTATACAAATTTTGTGACGAATTCCGTATTCTGGTGGCCCTAATCGAGTGGTTGGTGTTTACGTGCCTCGACTCTCCTAGAGGATCTCTATGTCTCGGTATATATCATCAATCACAGACACATTTTTGTATTACAATTAAGTGATCTGATAAAAGCGGTATACCTAGTTATACATACTGGACAAGGCTTGGCTTTCCCCAACTATCCTATGCTGAATACCCTTCGATTCAAGAATACCCAGATATTTATAAGACTCCCCTCAACTATTGCTTCGTGGCGATTCTCGTTCATGTTTTCTAGCTCTGCAGTCCCTAATTCTGTAGTGATGAGATACACTGTTCTGCATTTATCTAGTCCGAACTCCATATGGATATAATTGGAAAACTGCTTCGTGACATCGATAATATGCTGCAGTTTCTGGTTTGATGTAGCGTATAGCTTCAGGTCATCTATGTAGAGAAGATGGGTCAGTTGATGACCATCCTCGTTATCATGTGTTCTAAACCCGAGAGATATAATATTTAGTTTTTTGCTCAATGGGTTCAACGCTAAATAAAAAAACACAATGCACTAAAAGGAATATCTTTGAAAGATACCCATCGCAATGCGTATTAGTATAGTTATCTTTGGTTGTCAATGATAAAAATACTTGATTCTTGTACCCCAAAGCATCATCGAACGATTCAAAAAGTCGATGATGCGTAGCTCACTTTGTCAAATTTTAAGACTTTAAACAAATAGTCATGTGATAGGGAAGGAAATGCTTACTAGTAGTCAATGTACGCCATGTGCAAGTTTCCTCGATGTTTACGAGCTTGCGTCATGGCAAGAGCGTATATGGTGACTAGACCTTTACTGCCTCACGAGTTTTTACAACATCTTTTTTGTTCTTCTGTAAGGATGTCATTCTCGTCGCAGTGAAAATATACCTCATATGCAATGATAGCTGTAAGGTGATTATAAATTGTTGAAAGACAGGCTATTGGTCAAAATTCATATAGATTTTAAGCTTCTGATTTTTTAGAAAACATATACGCAGTACCTTTTAGCACAAAGTCTGGCATCAGAACTAGGTGTTCGATCATAATCGGAAAACACCTTGCCAATGCACGATGCACACTCTTCAGGTACTTGTACCAGAAATTTCCTCACCATTTCTGAACCTGAGGCTTTTCAGATACTTGTCTTTTTCAAAAGTGCTGATACATCTGAATCTCTGATGTTAGTAAGCTCTATTTCAGGTTTATTGCTTGTTCTTCCTCTCTCTAGTTGAAACTATGTGTGTAGCGCCTAAATTGCTTATGTTTTTCCCCAAATACCCGACCAGTAGTAAGTCATGTCTTCCAATTGAGGGACTTCGGTGCCTTGCTGTTTATGTTGCTTTACGCTCATTTCACAGTAGAACCTTCTTTCTGAGTGTGGATAATTTTATTAACATGGTGTATCAGCTTTCTGGTTCTATTTTATTTCATATATTGAGTCAATCGACCCAATTTACTACTTTCTTTTGTGAAATCCATATTTAACCTCATTTTTCATGGTGTATCTCGTTCCCTTCCTAGGGGAAAGACTGCATTTGTAGGCCTAGTTCTGTGTCTCAATTTTCTAAGAGCTCGCAGGGCCGCACAATAGACAAGAGTTTGCACTTCTAACGTAGTTAGTGTTACGTTTAAATTCATAGTTAAAACACTGTGGTTTAGGTGTTCTATTAGGTGTTCTATTAGTCAGATCGTACGACGTATTTATAAATTCCTTAAGACATCCTAACAACATAGACATAGGATGCTGTAAAGCACTTAAGTAAGAAGAATAGATGGTATTCTCTCCTCACATTTTGCCTACTTTTCTCTGTCCAAAAAGAGAGGTGCATTAAATTTCTGTTCATATGTTGCAATTCTAATCGCCTTGCTGGTTGCTGAACCTCTGCGTATGCCTCTGGTTGAATCAGGCCATCTGCCTCTGGGAAGTGTAGTGATATTGGATCATGACGAGGTTGTGCAGGAACATCAATAGCATGATTATGTTGTATTGCTTCACCAGTCTTTTAGTGCGACGTTCTTCATATGAGGATACTTTTCAGGAAACTGCGACCTAAATTTGTATCCATTTTCGCTTTGAGTTTTATACTTCGCACATTTATAATAGAGACGCACCAATTCCTCTTTAATTATGGTATTCCAATTGATAGTCTACCACGGTATTTTTGTTGATGTGGTCGACTACAAATTTCTAACGCTAGTCAAAACATCCTTATCAGGCACAGTTGATGTTCTACTGTTTACCGTTCTTCGCAGATGTTCTTGCTGGCTAGTTGTGTGATTTGTGATATCTGCTTAACCTTCTGACAGCTCATCATCAATACCGTTCCGCATGCTTTGGCTTCCAGCGGTGGCTCCACGTGCACCCCGATGATCTTTGGGAAACGACCATCGTTTGACAATATTAAAAATACTTTTCATATTTTTTATGGATTTTGGTGTTCCTCTTAGTCCCTTTTCTTCTCGTTCTCTGCCTGACGGGCATGGGTATCCATGTCAGTAGCAATGCTACAGCCAACATAGCCGTCAACTTCACAAGAGGAAATCTCAAGCCCTACTGCTACACTAACGCGAGGACACCTCTGGCAAGGCGAAAAAATTGAAAATGAGGCAGCTCATTTTTCGCTTAGGTAATGCAAGCATTTTTGTAATACCGTCATGTGAGCTGATAAGAGCAGTATGTCTCATTTCACAGAGGGGCAAAGCCTGGATTTTACCCTACCATCCACGGACTGAGTTGCAGTCAAGTACATGATGGTGGGACCTACAACTTAAGATGCGATTCAAACCACCAGTACCTCGGAAAAAGTACATATAAAAATTTCCAGAGGTACCGGCTCAGTGATTGAACCCTGAAACTTTAACGTGAAGTCCAAGCGCCTAACCACCTGATGCATCTGAACTTATCATTTTTATTCTTTTAAACCTGTTCTCAGGAGCACACAGGTTTTCTTAATTAGCCGCGGACAAAGTCAATTGCCTGATGAAATAAAGATGTTACGAATTCAGTTGTCACGATTTTTGAAATCTCTTATGAGGATGTTGTAGTAGGTTCAAAATTAGGAGCATAGTGTAGTTTTTGTTTTTTGTTTTCCTAAAAACTGGAATAATAGGACAACAAAAATAAGGTCTTGTTACAAGTTTTTTTTTCTGTTAAAAAATTATGACATCGATAGAATTATTTTTATATATCTTAAGTTTTCAATAACTTTTCTATACTTAGAGTAAATATTAGTTTGCGTAACAAATTTTTTCACCTTTAGGTCCTGTTCAGTTAATGCGGATGAAGCAGCTAGCCGGGAGTTTGACTACTGGACTAGAGGTGGGATTCTTCATGGATTAGGTGTTTCACTTAGAACAGCTTCGTCATGTCCTATCAAAATTCTACGCAACCTTGCTTGCATCTTGCATTTGCAACCTTGTGATTCACAGACGCATGAAACTCGGCTTTGCTACAACGACTGCCTGGAAATAATGTCTACTTGTGTAGATTGGTCATCCGTCAACAAAAATAACTCATCAGAATCTTTGTGTTCTAAATTTTCACCATCGTCAACAAGTCCCTGTATATCTATAAATTCTTTCCCAAAAGAATTGTATGTACCAAAAGCTGAAGTATTATCTGGCGAAAATGTGAGGTCACCGTGCAATAATAATCCTTGCCTAAGCGATCAAATATGCCTTCCTTTTTCAAATACATTGACAAATCATAGATGCCAACCTGCTTGTAAGCTTGGTGTAATGTCTAAACAGCTGGTTGCGATAGGATCATGGATTCAAATTCCTCGATTTGAAAAACAAGGTTGTTATAAAATTTGTCAATGTACTCTAAACGGAGTCGAAAGATGTAAGATTCTCAATTGCTTCTCATTCAAATCATGTTGGGTACAAGATCGTTTTATCTCTCATAATACAGAATTCTATCTGGATTGTAATAAATGTCGTTGCTTCATGGGTGAAATCACGTGTTTTCGAAAGAATTGTGGCGAAAATCGTACACCTACGTTGCCCTGTGATTGTCCTGCGCACTATGTCCCTGTTTGCAGTAGACTGGGAGTTACATATGCTTCATCATGTCTGGCTAAATGTGCTGGCTTTATAGGTGGTGACATAGAATTTGGCAGTTGTTTATCTAAAGATCCATGTACTCCGAGTCCCTGTCACGAGTTTGAGCAATGCATTACCAAATTTCGGGTATGCTTGTCTACCATATACAGACCATGCCACCAGTATGAGTGCTTGCCTTTGAACTGTAGTTCTACGGAAGAAAGTTGGGAACCCGTTTGTGACAAAACCAACCATGAACATGATTCTCTTTGCAGTTTGATCAAAGCTGGAAAAAAATTAGGATACAGAGGACCGTGCATAAAAGAATGTAATATTCATGGACCAGTTTGCAGCACAAACGGTGAAAGCTACCCTAATGAATGTGCAGCTTTAGCTGATAAGAGCATTGTTGATTACTTCGGACCTTGCGTCGCAGTTGGATTGACTAACGATATAGCAGAACTGCGTTGCATTGGCAGAGTTGAATGTCCTGAATTGGACATCCCTTATTGTACAGGGGTAACACCACCAGGAGCTTGTTGTCCAGTTTGTGGAGGAGCATCAAGATTGTATTATTCAAGAAAACAGGTAATATGAAAATATAACTTTATATTATAAAACTTTAGGGTTATTAAAAACTTTATAAAACTCTTATCTGAGAACTCAGGTTGAACATTTTTGCGATATTTTGGGCTTGATATTTCGGACACAATATTAAATCCAAAGTGTGTTAAGACACATCGCGAAGGTGGTGCAAACCATTTTAAGTTTACAATTGGATTTACATGAAGAAAAATAAGGAGAATGAGAAATCGACAAACTCGGGACTTTCTCAGTTTTTGCCGAAATCATCTTGAATTCTTCACTGAAGTTTGAAATTCATACCAAGGCTATTCTTTACCGACTTCTAGAATAGAGCTATATCTAGTATTCAAGGAGATGAATTTTCCTAGCAGAGGACAGTCGAGAAGTATGCGCAGCGCTTATATACGTATCTATCGCAATGTTCGCATTTTTCTCAATTTTCCTCACGAATCATAGGCCTCTCGTTCGGTCTTCGCGTACGCTTATCATGCCTCTGTTTGTAGCTTGATAACAAGAAAAATAATTGAATTGAAAAATGTCTGATTATTTTAAATAAAAGAGTAACTCAGAAGCTATCGATCGGCGTAAGAAAATTAAAATTGATTTTTTCCGCATTAGGTCCCTTTCTTCGCGGACGGTCACATATACATACACATATGTAGCTTGACCGAACAGAAGGCCCTACAGTCTCATAAAATGCCTTTCAACATGATTTTACAACTCGTGCTGGGAACATTTATCTCTCCGTAAATACGTGACTAACCCTACGAGTGATATTATGAAACATTTCCCCCCCTTTTAGAAAAAATATTAAATCGCATCCTATTCTGCCATCTGGGAGTCCCATTTGAGCTCTATTCAAACAAATATCATTGCATTCTTTCCCTCAGACGCGGTTTTCGTGAAATTAAGTAGATTGACCCATGAAAATAACGGGATTTTAGGGTACTTTTACTTGGGCATAGCAGGATAATTATGTATGTGTTGCCCCCGCTCGGATATGGTCAAGATTTGTACAATAAGTTGGCAAGGATGTAAGAATAAATTTCCTAAAAGATTATATCTGAGAAATAATAATTTTTATGGGAGTTATGAGGGTTAGAAAAGAAATCGATAGATCAATTTTTCTCGAGAACGGCTTGACCGATTTCGATGAAGAAAAAATTTTTTATGGGTCTCAATATTAGAATTTAAAAAAAAATGTATGAACTAATTTTTGGGAAAAGAACCGTTAATTCTTTTTTTAATTGTTTGTGATTTTTTTTATGTGATGTGTTTGGTGTACCACCACCATTTTTCACAAAAAAATCTTTAATCCATCTTTTATAACATATCCAATGTTTAGAACAATCAAACGGTAAGAAATATAAAACGTCGAGCGTACTTCGTGTGCCGCGTACAGCACAGTGGTATGTGTAGCCAGAAGCCACTACCGTTCAGTGTTCACTACTTCAAGAACTAGCTGTCTCCCAATTTCAAGTTCAAAATTCAAAATGGGAAATTAGGAATTCAGTAAGACAGTTTTTCCTGTAGTTAGCCTATAATAATTGTAGTTCCCAGGGCCCACCACGCGGAGGTGCCTAAGGTTGAAGTATGTGAGGTACGATTTCAGAACCCTTGTTACGGGGTGCTTGTTCATCATGAGTCCTCTCGCCTCTCACGAATCGGGGTGCTTGATTATCGTGAGTCCCCTCGCCTCTCACAAACCGGGGTGCTTGATTATCGTGAGTCTTTCCGCATCTCACGAACCATGGTGCTTAATTATCGTGAGTCCCCTCGCCCTCCATAAACCGGGTTCTTGTTAGACCTCCTAAATCTTTATCACTGTCGTCCTCAATTATGGGCGAAATGTTATCCTGCTGAAGTATTTCGCTAAGAATTCCAGCTGGCTTCACAATCTTAGGCAGGTACCTCTCATGGACCAGATGGTATACTATTGCACATTCAAACGCATACTCTAACAATCCAGAAATACCGATACTATTTGGCTCATATTTTATAAAGCAGCTGTACAATTTTCGTGAAATGTGATGAGATTGAACTCACGATTGCAATACATTAGATTATTCTTCGACGTATTGTAATTGATTCTGATAATCTTCATCAATAATTCCAGCTAAGTCTGACACTGCCTGTGATAATTGATATGTTCCAGTGAACAGAATTTTGAAGTCTCTCTCTCAGTCATTTCTGGAAAGTCAAAAATGTCTTCTGAGGAGATACTTTGAAAGGCAAGTCTCTTTTGGAACCAACCTTTTTCTTGTGCCTCAAAAGCCAAAGTGTTCGCTACATCTCTTCTGACTTTCATTCTTTCTGTGATCTCACTAGAAAATTCTGCATCAGGCTGTAACCATTTCCCGATTTGATTATTCAAGAATGATGCAATTCAGAAGTAGGTCCCAATATTCGGAAGCAATTTTTCATCCAACTTGTCGTCTGAAATTCGTTATTCTTACTTCAGTATTCCGTGTACAGCTTCAACTGTCCAACGAATTTTTGTTACATAACGGGATTCGTTTGATTCTTTTGACGTCAGTTGCTTACGTAGCCCTTTTAAAGCAGGCATTAATGTGTTGATTTTCTTGAGCTCTTACTCAGGTATCACTATCTCAAGTTCCAACAACTTGCACAAGCCGTTCGGATACTGTAAAAGAGTTCTCAAGATCTCTGCATCATTTAGATTCGCAGGATATGGTCCTAACGTATCAACCATGTACCCGTGACTGGTTCAAATTGTGAAAGGCTGTGGAACTCTCTTCAGACCTGAATAAAACTTTCTTTGAAACTCATTGTTTAAACTTTTTTGATGACGTGCATCCTTTCCATCAAAGATTAAAAATAAATGTGCATGAGGGTCAAACGAAGTCTTAGCAATTTCAGTTGTGTGGTCTTTGATAAGGTCATCTCTGATGGAAGCTGTTATTCCAAAACGAGGAGGCAACACATCTTTTTCTAATGATTTTATTTCTGCTGTTGAATATTAAGAAACAAGCTATTCTTATTCAAGTTGAAGAATGGAAGCGAAAATTTTATTCGAATTACAGGATCAAAGTTTTAAAAGAGATATGACGAGCGCTTGAGTGGCTGCATGGGTCTGTCCTTTTCGCATTTAAGACAAAATGCCTCTTAATTGTATAATATTCTACCATGTTAAGTCTGTAAAGATAAGAAGCTGTGGAGAGATTTTACATTATTTTCATAGTCTCCGAGGCGGTAAGATTTGACGAATGAGAGTGTACCTTCAAGAGGCTAAGGTTTCCCTCGTAGAATCAATTTTTGAATAAATGACTTTGGTAACACATATTACCTGCTGGTATGCGGATTCGCATATTGATGAAAGATTGCAAACGAGCTTCTTCTGGAATGGCGGTAATATTTTTTGAGACAGAAAAAGACAGCAATACTTGTGAGTCGATATTGTTCTCTGAATTGAAACTTCAGTCCTTTATTAATATGATCAATCTACTTCAGGTTTGAATCGTATATTGACTGCCGGATCATCAGAAGTTGATTTTAGATGATCGCTTTCATTTTCGACTTTCTCAGTTTTCACCGAGAGACGAAAAAACAAGTAAAGATCGCAGAAATAGTTGAAATGACAAAATAAATGCTACAATGCTAGACGCTTCCAGAAGGTGGTGCTGAGCGCACGGAGTACCCTCGAGGTTTTCGATTTCTTTAACTAGGTTCTACCCTTCCGATCGTTCTAAAAGTTGGATATGTTATACACGATGAATTAAATATTTTCTGGAGAAAAATAGCGGTGGTGCACCAAGCACATCCCATAAAAAAAATTCGCAAAGAATTGAAAAAAATTATTGAAAGGTTCTATTCGCAAAAATTGTTTCATACATGTTTTCTAACATTCCATTATTGAGACACATAACATTTATTTCGCCAAAATCGGTACAGCCGTTCTCGAGAGAAACTAATTTTTTTACTTTTCTTCTAGCCCTCATAACTCCAATCAAAATTATTTCTCAGATTTTATCTATTGGGAAATTTATTCCTACACCGATGCCAACTTTTTGTAAAAGTCTCAACCAGATCCGAAACGGGGCAGTACATAACATACATGCTTAATCTGCTATGCACTTTCGTGCATTTTTCGTACAACGATCCGATGCCCTTAATACTTTGCAAAGTTTCTTGCAACCCGGACGGGGTTTCGCGGTTTTTTTCATTCGTTGTCCGTTTTTATGCGTTCTCAAGTCAAAATTGGAGTCCTGCTTTACACCTCTAAATGTAGGGCTTAATATGGTTTAGGTGGAATTGTAGAGCACCTAATTTATATTGGATTTAGGTCCTCTTTTAGTTCTCGGAAGTGACACATAAGTCCATTTTTACCACTTGTAGAGCTAAAAGAGGGCTTAATGTGAACCAACTTTCAAACCTCCAATGTCTTCACGTAAAAACAAAAAAAGTCGTACTGCAAAGCATAGCTTATGTCTTTTTGCTGTGCCAAATGTTGGGGCTTACGCCCTTTTGCACGGCGACGGACGAAAACAGCTACGTAACCCTAAAAACAAATCTTCAATCATTGAACGATGTGTTCAAGATAAATCTAAATTTATTTTGAGAAGATACTAAATACACAAATGGACAAGACCCTCTTCTTAAAATGGTCAGGAAACACGAAGAAGTGGGCAAAGGAGCGTTTCTGTATAAAGCAGTCATTGGTTCAATAATTTATTAATTTTTTGATTCAATAGACTTTCAATTTAAAGATTTAATTTCATTAATCAGAATCCACAAGCTGCACGGTTTTCCAAGACTTGGGTTTATTTAATTTAGTTCCTTTGTTATTGAGAATTTATTTTGCCTGCTTTTCTTTTTTTATTGATGTATTTTCCGAGTAATCCGGCTATTCTAAAAAATCCTCATCTATACTGACCTAACGAGAAACTTCAAGAAGCATTTGGGACGCCTTCTGTCGATTGGAGTTACTCAAATCATTTGAAATTTCCCGCCCAACCTGCTGCTGTGTGCCATCCTGTTCCTATTCTTCTAGTCGTACCTTAAAACCTATTGAATATTTTTCGAATGCTATTGGGATTAAACTGCTGATTATTTTTGACGCCCCCTTCAACTTATGTACTGTGACGGGGTAATTTGTACCCCGCAGAAAGACATCAAAACTATAAAATCCAGATTCAAAATCAGTTGCTGGGAATGAGAGTTTGGAATCACGGATCAAACCCACGGACTGTCTGCGAACAGTACTATACTAGCCGTGAAAATAAGAGTTCCAGGGCTAGTATTCCAAAGAATTCTGGTCTTTGTTGTAATTTTGTTTAGTATAATTATTTTTGAAGAATTGCTAATTTCAATAAACAACTTGAACTCTAGATGAGATATTAGCCTAGAATATGAGAGTTCGACGGCTAATATCACATAACAATGTCATCATTAATTTTCTGTTATTATTAGTAATTTTCCAAATTTTACCTTCACTTTTACATCAAATTAAACCAGTTAAAAATAGGAAGAATTCATCCCCTGTCAAAAGTTAGGGAGGTTAGGTCATCCGACCGGAACCAGAAATTGTCAGACCGCGGGTTTCCAATTGTTCCCCATAACAATAACAACAACTGTCAAATTCTACGAGGTTGGCTGCATTGGATGTCTGCTGTCACCAGAGACTACGAAGAGGAGATTTTCCTGGCGTATGCGTAGTGGATGGTATTCCCGCACGTACAAGAGTCCTCGGAAAAACAAGAGCAAGCGGCCATGGATAATATGCGTGCTGACCCAAGTCAGCCCCACCCCTGGACCATCGACTAGCGGCAGGCGACGAAGGCTTGCGTGGCAGATAACGCTTGCTGACTGTGCGCCACCACGCGGCTGGAAACCGAACTAGGCAGTTGTCCTTCTCTTTCGACCGTTCTCTCACCCAGCAGTTCTACGCTCTAGACGCGAGGAGCGCTCCGACTCTTATGAGAGGGAGAACGGAGACGTTACTCTAAGAAATGTCATTCGTGATTCCAAACTCCGAGTGAGTAACTCGTGGCGACGAGAGAACCTAATATTAACAGAATAAAAGTACACTAAGAGAGGAAAATGAGAGGACGATCACGAGGAGGACGGATACTACCAGGTGGGTTCCCATTTATTTCTCTCGATCAATAAGTTTAAGTTGTCGCGTTTCAACGTCGTGTGTCGAATTGGTAGACATACGCCGTTGGAATTTGTTAGTTGCTGACCTGCGACAAGGTCATTCTTCTTTGATTCGCGTTCGTGATTATAATAGTAGAATTTGAATGTATTTTTCTGGGTCGTCCTGGACCCCCGCTAGAGCGATGTAGCTGGGTATATTAACTGGTAAAATACTAAAATGTCAAGTGGTCACTCAGGCCACTCGATACAAAGAAAGTTCTGTCGGGGTCAAAATGGCGGTACTCGTCACGCGGTATGAAATGTCGGTGTTTCCAGAAAAAAAAAACTCTTGCTGTGTGGAGCGAAGACCCAATCATTGTAATTATATGTTATAAATATTAACGCTAATACTAAACTTGACGTAATTATATTTAAAGTCAATAGCATAATGTGTGGATTAAACTTTATTCCAACCCTCTGAGTTATTCCTTACCGGCCCACTCTACTGGAGCTATCGGGCAAGCTAATTAAATAATTTAAAAATAAAATGAAAATTAAAGTTCAGGAGAAATTAAATGTCCTTTGCATTTTGATAGTTTTAATGTAGGTGTGTTTAATGTAACTATCTGGCGCCCTTTAGGTAATTCTCGGACTCATTCTGAGTCCATATTAAATTAAAAATAAGAGTCAAATTAATTAAATAAAAATAATCGGCAAAATGCAGGTTATTGTACCTTGGATTGGAATTCGTAAGTTTACATTTGGGAAGGTGTATTGTCGATCTCCGGCAATGCGAGTGGGACCTCTTTAGCTCAGGCGCAGATCATCAATGTCAACGTTCTCGGTGCTAAGGACTTTAAATTGGATGGTTCTATAAAGTCCTAGTAGCCGGCTTGGTCGTTCAGATAATTCGGAGAGGATGTCTTGGACAATAATTCAACATCTTATGGACAAAATTAATTGATTATGATCACCAAATTCAGAAGAGAATATTTTGTTTGGACACAGCATCCCTAAATCTACTTCTAGTCACATCCCTGAGAGTCCTTTTCTGCTGTATCAACATTCCCTAGTAACCCCAATCAGAACGCCCTATTTCAACTAATCAGGATCAAGCCGGTTGCCAATGAAGAAAACAATGCTGGGAAAAACCGTCATCTTTCGTCGAGCAGCTTGCGGAGCAACATCACTCTTCTTTTCGTTTAAGAAAATTTTCGAGTGTTTTCAAGTATATTTTTATTAAGTTACTTTTCGAGTGTTAATAAGGACTATTGAGATTATTATCGAGTGCTGTCATGAATTATATTTAAAGGTATAATTCGTTATAGCAAGTTCAAAAAGGAAGATTTTTACTTAGATTTTGTGTGGACCCCGTTCCTTTGTTTTGTGAGTTTTAGTTTGTTCAATTTGGTCACACCAAAATTGATCCTTGACTAAATATAATAATTTGTGGTACATTGTGTTATATTCTTATCCGATTATGTATTTGCTGTGTTTTTTTCTCTTTTGTTTTTGACCCTTTCCCTGATTGATTTTCTTAAGATTCTTTCATTGTGTTTAGCCCAATATGTATTCGTTTCCTTGATTGTTGATGACCGTCCTGACACGCTTTTGCTTAATAACCCTATTTTGTTCGAATTTGTATACGGTCTTGGAAAACCAGACGAAAGATCGTATTTCGTTTTAGAAAACTAGCTAATTCCTCCATTTTGTATAAGATTTATCTTTCCCTTGAATTAATTGCTTCTTCCCTTCAATTATTTTTCTAATAACAAAATTTGTAACTGGAAATTATTTTGTCCGAATAAATTAAATATTTTATGATCCTAGAATCGTTAATTTATTTATAATTTTATATTAAATTAATTAAATTCTTGTTCCGATTTATAACAACTAGCCCCTCTACCATTTTCCAGAGTCGGGGCTGAGCTAGCCAACTATTTGACTCCCGGTTCACTAATTTTGAATTTATTTAAAATTTCGATTTATTTTTCTTTTAAATTATTTTCGAAATTCTTCTTCGTCATATTTGTGAATGAACCATATGGATCTGTCGCCCGCGATAAATAAAGAATAAAGTTAACTGAGAATGTTAGACTTAGAACCGAAGGTTGTAACGATAGTGAAATTGTCTTTATAATCGATCAGAAAAATATTACGTAATTTTCAGAGATACATAAGTATTTTTTATCTTGTGTATATATTGTGATCGGAGATTTTTAATAGGGAGGATTCCATCCTGGTGCAAGCTCAACTCCCACAATTCTTCCACTAGGTAACACTGTGTGCACCAAGAAAAATACGCCATCTTGATGATCCATCTGGGTTCGAATTTCGGTTCTTCTGTGATCTACGCCATTTGGAATTACATTTCCAGTTATAAAGCCAACTGCACGTGGTCTTCCAGCAACATCTTCCCACACACCAACTATTCTGCCACCATACATGAAAGTCCTTGTTGGATGATTCGCGAATTGATTCGTTCCTGGATCTCTTAGTTCTGTAAAAATAAAATAAATATATGTGTTTTAAAAAGATTGAACATCGATCTTAAAATTAAACATTCAACGATTCTACATTGAAGCACTGACAATGAAACAATTTTTATTTGGAATCCAATTATTAAAAAGCGCATGGCGCCATTTTCTATTATTTCTCGAAACTATCGCAATCTCGAAACTATTAGGTATTCAGGTTGGTTGGGGGAAATCCAAGATGTCTTCACACCGAGGGCCAAACAATAGTACCAATTGCATAAGACAAAACTTTATTTTTTCAATAACTTAAAAAGGAATTATTTTTTAACATAACTGTATTTCGACATTATCTTTCATTTTCTCAAAGATATTGAATTAGATAATAACCCAATACAATTATAAGGCCAAATCATTTTTTTTTAATTATTTAAAAAATTAAGTTTCGTCCCCTGGAATTGGTATTATGCTTGGCCCGCGTTCCTTTTCCACGTTTAAAATTATAAGTCTGCAAACTTCAGGTTTATTAGGAATGTAAGGTTATCTAAACAATATATTCAATAACAATAATAATAATCAATGGAACAAAGGTGCCCAGCACTTTGATAAAAAATGTAATGTGTAGATTTTTGAAGATTTCAAACATTGTAAACTTATTTTCAAATGAATAGCCACATCGAGTTGAAAATCTGGGATAATAAATAAGAAGCACTAAGAAACGCGGCTCTGGTCCTAAATTTTTATAATTATGAAAAAAGGTTTTTTTATGTAAATGAGTTTTTTTTTGCTTCCTTTCATAATTATAAAAATTTAGGACCAGAGCCGCGTATCTTAATGCTTCTTAATTATCATCCCAAATTTTCAACTTGAAATGGCTATTTGTGTGAAAATAATTTTACAAATAAAAAAAGTGTCGATAAGATAGGAAGCCGGTCACGTGACGCACTCGTCACATGACCTTAACGTAATTTTTTTAACTTTTTAACTTATTATTTTTTTTCAATTATTTCGTGAAGAATACGGACATTTCGAAAAAAATACGGACGATATGGACAAGCCTCGAGAATACGGATATGTCCGTATAAAGACGGACTTCTGGTAACCCTATATATTAATTATTTAACTGAACGGAATGATATTAACCAAATTTTAACTCCAATTCGGCAATACACATGATTTGACAGACTCAATTCTGCAAGGTACAGGGCGATGGACGCGTTGGGTAACTGGTGACTTTATTTCCGACAGTTGGTAACCCACAGCGTTCATCGCCCTGCACCTTGCAGAACTGAGTTTGTCAAATCATGTGTATTGCCGAATTGGAGTCAAAGTTTGGTTAATATAACTTCATTCAGTTAACTAATTAATATCGCTCGCCTAAACCGCACGAATGTATTTGGGCAACTTTATTTTTCATATTTATAGACATTCCTACCCTGAAAAACTTATAATTTCCCTTCATTTCATTAAATAAACTCGGCCGAATAGAGCCTAATGCATTGCAGAATTGAATTTAAAGGTCCAATTCGATATTGACAGCAAATCGAATACACCAAACCTAACCTGAATTCGTTTTCGCGTTATATCTATTCAATTTTTTTTACTGGGTATTGACTGGTACGAATAAGTATCGTATCCGTGCTTGATAACAAGGAAAGTCTAAGTAGGTAGCGGATAGAAAATAATAGGTTGCCGGATAGAAAATTATGGATTAGAACGGATAGCCAATTCTTTCCATGGAGAAAATAATAAAGAGGATAAGTTTTGATTGGCACAGATAAGTATTCTATTCGTTATAGTTAACAAGGAATGTCAAAGTGGGTCGCAGATAGAACAGGATAGGGTGACGGATAGGAAATTATGGATTAGAACGGGTAAGCAACATGTTTTGTGGAGAACAGATAAAAGAGGATAGGTAATAATTGGCACGGACGAGTATCGTATCCGGGATAGATATTAACGAATGTCAAAGTGGGTCTCGGAAAGACGAGGATAGGTTTGTGGATAGAGATTCTTGGATTAGAACGGTAAGAGAATACATTTTTTAGTGAAAAGATTAAAGAGGTTAAGAATTGATTAATACGGATAAATTTTTAATCCATGATAGGTGACGAGATCAAATCTAAGTAGTTTGTGGATAGATAAGGATTGAGACGCACGGATACAGAAGGATTAAAGTGGATAGTTACACCGGATAAGATTATTATTCAAGCGGATATATGGATATCCAACGGATACGAAACGGATTGAAGAGTATAAAAAAGTATTCAAACGGATACTTGTGACTAGATGACGTATTAAAGCGGATAAGGTTTCAATCCGTTTACTCCTGGCAGGGTATACTATGTGAAAAATAAATATTTTATCTTGGTTTTAACGATTCAAAAATGTCATTCATTAATATTTGTATTAAAACTAAATTATTCTGCAAATCTCTATTTTGAAGAATTCGCCAATATCGTTGGTTCACGCAGAGAAAAGTTATGTTTAAGTTTAAGAAATTGCTTATTCGTCTTCGTTTTTTTTTTTAATGGAAAGCAAAAGTACTTTTAAAAAGGTTGAAATTTGTTAGAATTGAAATCAATGAATCCATTTATATGTTAATTGAAAGAAGATGATAGAAATTGGAAGCGTGATAAATATAACAGTTAAAAAAAAAAATAAACGCGATTGGGTAACATCGTTCAAATTATTGAAAGAATAAGAAGACAATATTGTGAAACTTGTAAAGAGGCTACATCACTTCTACCCACTTAACGTATACACAATCTAAAAATAAAAACTTAATTTATTTCCGTAAACACGAAAAAGCACACACCTGTGAAGAAACGTCACTTAATGTTTACTGCAGACTGTATTTTTTACGTATATAAGGCATATATTTTTTTAACATTTATTTGAATTTAAACTATTCATTTTTACATTTCCTTAATTTCTTTTTTTTGGTAAGAAGATACTCTCATACATTTTCTTTAATTTAAATTTTTTTGAGGTTCCGTCAGGTCTTTTACGGTCTGAAAAAGTTTTTTTTCATATTTCGACTTTTGAAAAATACGAATAAGGCCATGTGACGAGTGGTTCACGTGACCGGCTTCCTACATTACTGACACTTCTTTTATTTGTAAACTTATTTCCATACGAATAGCTACATCGAGTTGAGAATTTGGGATAATAAATAAGAAGCACTGAGAAACGCGGCTCTGGTATTACATTTTTATAATTATGAAAAAAGCAAACAAAAATTATTAAAGAAAAAAAAACTTTTTTCATAATTATACAAATTTAGGACCAAAGCCGCATTTCTGAGTGCTTCTTATTTATCAGGCCATACTATCAACTCGATGTGGCTATTCGTGTGAAAACAAGTTTACAAATAAAAAAAGTGTCGGTAAGGTAGGAAGCCGGTCACGTGACCCACACGTCACATGGCCTTAAAGGGTAAAAAATTATTATATTACTAGGAAGTATACTTGGCCTAGGGGTTTGTTTCAGACCTTAGTTAAACACACTAAAACGATTTTTGGCGCATATCAATATAAATTAAGTTATTAATAATTTTGACTTTTTTTTAATCAGTTTTTTTTTTCAAATCTCGAAAAATATTGATTTTGGAAAAAAAGGTTGTTCACAAAAGTTGTGGATCTCGTCAAAACACATACTTTTTATATTTATATTTTTTGCCTACAATTAATATTTTTCCAGAAAAATGACAAGAACTAATTTTCAGATTTTTTGTTACGAAAACTTTTCGAAACTTGCGAAATTATTGTTCAAAAAAGTCTTAAAGAATAAACTTTTATCATTGAAAAATATGTAAGACCACCACTAGGATGAGTGGTTTGTTTTGGGGCGCTGGATTAATTAATTGGAACTAATATTTGTCGATAAAAATGACGAAAATAAATTTTCAGATTTTTTTTTTGCGTTGGAAAAGGGGTCGGCATAAGTGGCGGGAGGGGGTGTGGGTCATTTAAAATCCCTCCTCCCACCAATCATGCCGACCCCTTTTCCAACGCCCAAAAAACAATCTGAAAATCTATTTTTGTCATTTTTCTCGAAAAATATTAATTTAAGAAAAAAAGTATGAATATAAAAAATATATGCTTCGACGATATCTACAACTTTTGTTGAAAATATTTCTTTGAAAATCAATATTTTTCAAGATTAAGCAAAAAAACGAATTAAAAAAAAAAGTCAAAATTATTAATAACTTAATTTATATTGATCTGCGCCAAAGAACCTTTTAGTGCGTTCAACTAGGGTCTAAAAGAAAGCCCTAGGCCAAGTATCAAGTCAATATTCTTGGGTGACCTTTTCGGAAGTATACCCGAAGTATTTAATAATTATTAAGGAATAATCCCTCTGTTTTATGGAACAAAAAAATTTTTTTGAAGATATTATCGGACTTTAAATGCAAAAATGTGTAATTTCATTACAATTAATAGTCTGAAATGGCCCCAAAACATTTTTTTTTCTAAAATAATATCCACTGGGTTTCTTCTACAACATAAGAGAATATTCACTATAATCGTTCTGTGACATTTTTACTGGTTTTCTGAAAAATTTCGGATTTAATTGACACAATTATTTAAATTATTATGAAGAATTTTTGTATCGGCTACAAAAATTCTTCGTAATAATTCACTGTAATGAGTGAATTGAAAATATTTATACCGGGCGACCGAAAAATCTTGAATTACGAAACACGCCAAAAATACACATTTTTTATAGTTTAAAGATTGCTGCAGTACTTTAAATTTTATTTTGTGACTAAAAGTGACTAAGTTTAATTAATAATGTAACGAATTTTCTTTTAAATTCAAATAAATTCTAAAGAATTCGATGAAATTTATAAGAATTCCAGGTGAATAGGATAAATTCATAAGAATTGGAAAAAATCCAAAAAAATTTCATTGATTTCAGTAAAATGGGAGTGCAGAATGGATAGGAATATTTCAGAATACAGGAAAAATTACTATTTTAACGATTTATTGGATTTTGACTTCAGCTTTTCAAAACATCCTCTCATTTTATATTATGATAAATTAATATTAAGCATTACTGCATATTTTTACGTAAACTATCACGCAAAAATAAGACAAAAAAAAACTTGTGGGACATGAGACTTCGAAATGATTTGTAAAATCCTCAAATCTAAAATATTAAGTTCTACTCTTAATTTTTATCCTTTTCGCTCTTAACATTTAGAAATTTATTGCTTTATTTTTCACATAAGAGTATTGAAAATAATAACGTAGATGCATATTTTTGTATAAGAAATCTTTCAATTGTTCAATTTATAAAAGTATAAAATTTTGTGGTTTAACAGGATTGAATTCAAAATCGGTTCTAATGTTGAAAACCATTTTTTACATTTTATATGTAAATTATTAAGGATTTGAAAAAAAATGTGTAAAATTCAATTTTAAAAGTTCATTGTTCAAGATTTGTGTGTTTTAATATTACAGAAGATAATAAGATTCTGTGTCTAATAAGACCAGGTGCAATTCAAAATGTTTATTTTATTAAAATATATTGCTAGAAAACGTCTCATTTCGATGATTTAGAAAAATTGGAATAACTCTGGAAATAATTAACATTTTTGGAAGTTCTTGTACTCCCTTTAAACTTAAGTCTCTCTAATATTTTTCTTAACTGTTAAGATATTTTAAGAATTATATTCATAGATTCTGCCTTTAGGTCAAGCTTGGTGCAAAAAAGTCGCAAAATTTCAAAAAGTTGTAAATAAGCACAATCTTTTCAAATAAGTATTAATAATATTATAATTAATACATTATATTTATGAAAATATTATTCTTTGACATTTTTTTTAGTTAATTGGTGAGTACACTTATTAATTAAAATTTTGCAAACTTTTTCACCAAGTTCGGCCCTAGGTTAGAATCTAGGGAGAAAATTATTAAAATATCTTAATAATGTAGAAAAATACTATGAAGACTTACTTTTAAAATTAGGCCAAAAACTTGTTAAAACAGTTAATTATTTACAGTTATTTCAACTCTTCAAAAATGTCAAAATTTGTCATTTTTTGTTTTCATGTTAATATTATAAAAATTCAGGTAATTTAACAACAGCCCCAAAAATAGGCTGGAATTTGGCATTTTTTAAAAAGAATTCTGATATAATAAAATCATAAAGTTTCGAAGAAGACTTGAAATTTCTAAGAATCTTAGGCTGTGCTAGTTATGTTTTTACCGAATATTAGCGTTTTACACCAGAAATGGGTATTTTTAATTAAAAATTATTAGATTTCAAAGATTACAAATTTAGTAAAATTGAAACTTTCAAACAAAAAT
Organism: Andricus grossulariae; assembly: GCA_011634705.1. NCBI lineage: Eukaryota > Metazoa > Arthropoda > Insecta > Hymenoptera > Cynipidae > Andricus > Andricus grossulariae. The sequence goes on along the minus strand of JAABKJ010000755.1, from coordinate 49,996,779 downwards.
TATTAGATTTTAAAGATTTATAATTTTTTAAAGCAATTTTAGATAACGTCATTTTTGATAAAAAATAATTCGATTTCAAAGAAGATTCAATTTTTTTCGCCCAAAATATCCAATATAGATTTCGAAGAAGATTTTAAATAATGAAGAAAATTAAGGTTAAGCTATCGTCTTGCACTGGAAATCGGTTATTTTAAACAAAGATCCATTTTATTTCAAAAATCAAACCTAAAATTGTGAACAGCTTTAGGTTGTTACTTATGTTTAAAATACAAGCAAATCATCTGAAAAGTTATGATAAATTACAGAGCAAATTTAATCAGATAATACAATCCTTTTATGAAGAATTGAACGCGAAATTATTGAATTTTCCACATAAAAAAATTCTGATGGCAATTAATTCGAAAATAAAAACCAAAATATTTTGAATTAAATCAATAATATAATTCTCTAAACAGTTTTCTTGCAAAAACTGGAAAAACATTGTGATACAGATTATCGTAATTTACAAATGCTATCGTTTATCGAATTTTCTCGAGTACAATATATTCTAAAACAATATTCATTCGGCCCTTTTTTCGTGTATTGAAGGACCGACCTAGATTTGTCTCACGATTCTAAATTAGGTGGTTTGTAGTATCCCCGACACTTTTCGTGATAAACAGAAAGTGTTCGTTTTTTCACGACTTCTTCTACATTTAATTCTGATTCAAGCAAACGAAGTGTGCTTTGTTCTTTCCTTAATTTTTTAAGCAAACCTATATCGTTTTCATTCTCTCCTTCTCTTTGAGACTTTAAATGTTTCACTCTTTCACGTGAAACTTCCAGGCATTTTTTAATTGCAATTTCTCGCTCGGAGTGGCCGGTTTGGATTTGTTGAAATAGATCTTTGCACTGACGAGTTGGATCCACTTGTGCCCTGAACGAATCCGTCGGTAATATTGAATTTAGTAAGTAGATTATTTTGTCGTCCATTTGGCGCATCTTCTTTAGGGAGTCCTTAAAAAAACAATTTCTAAAATTAATTATAAAAGTAATATTTTTTGTTCAATTAAGAAATTAATTACATTTCAGGGCTCGGATCGACTAGAAGTCGCATGGAATTTCAAAAAATGTTCCTAGAAAGTCACATAAAAATTTTAAAAATAATTTTAAAAAAGCAGTATCAGACACAAAATGATCGAAATAATAATTTTATTTGATTAGGAATATAGAGTACCGTCTAACAATTTTATGGATAAAACAATTTTTTAACAATAACTAAAATAAATAAAACTAAAACTAAAAAAATAAATAAAACTAAAACAAATACAGATAGAAGATCAAAGTTTAATAAAAAATTATTTTTTCTATCGAAAACGAAATGGAACGAAAGTTTCGGTTGGGTCCCTAAATTTGGATTTAGAATATTTCTTTCTAAACTGTTGAACTTTTTAACACTGATTCTTTTCAAATGAAAGAAGTTTATAATTTACATTAATTTAAAAACTTCAGAAAAGTTCACTTTGAAAATTCTAAACTTGACATTACAAAAAAATTAGGGCTTTAAATTTGAGCCTTTATGATTTGAATATGAATTAATTAGTTTTTAATAATTCAGATTTCGTGAGCCCAAAATGCGCTCAAAACAGAGGAAATAGGGTGATTCGTCACAAAAATAGGTGAATGAATTCTTTTAAATAAAATTTATATAATTACAAAATTTAATTCAATATAAAACGCTTTAAATTGCTAATATTTCGAGTCGAAATATATTGTATATTCAACGAAGAAAGATTAATTTTCAATCAAATAGTTGAATTAAAAAAAAATTTTTTCAACCAAACAATTGAATTTATAACCAAATAGTAGAATTTTTAACCTAAAAAGATTAATTTTCAACCAAGAAATATAAATTTTCAATCAAATAGTTGAATTAAAAAAAAAACTTATTTTCAACTGAAAATATCTTCTCTTCTTAAATAAATAATAAAAAATAAAAAAAAGTGTAAAAGTTGTGCAGGTAACACAATTAAAAAAACTTTGTTTTTGCACGATTTGAGCATATATATAATATAGTAGAAAATATCTTCTCTTCTTTAATAAATAATAAAAAATATAAAAAAAGTGTAAATAACCGAGAGGTGTATCTTAAAGTTTAAAGATTTGCCTAAAGTCCTAGGCAAAGGGAATCTTTGTAGTAAACCAAATGTTTGCATTCACAACCAAATAGTTAAGAGCTTTTAAGCAAAATATAATTTTTTTTAACAAAATAGTTGAAGTTTTAGCCAAATACTTGAAATTTCAACCTAGAAAGGTGAATTTTCGTAGAAAAAAGATTAAACTACAAATAAATAGTTGAATTTTCAACAAAAAAGATAATTAAAAAAAAACAGTTTAATTTTTTACCAAAAAAAAAAAGATTTAACAAAATAATTAAATTTGAACCAAATGGTCAAATTTTAAAATGAAAGAGATAAAACCTAAACCAAAAACAGTTGCATTTATAACCAACTAGTTAGACTTTCAATCAAAAGAGATTAATATTCAACAAAATGGATGAATTTGGTACCATATAGTTAAATTTTCATGACAAAAATACGAATTTTTTATAAGACAGTTAAATTTTTAACAAAAAAGTTAATTCTCAACACAGATAGATGATTTTTCAACAAAGAAAGATAACTTTTCTACCATAAAAGAGGAATTTTCAATCCAAAATGATGAATTTTCTATCTAAAAAGGCAAACCGAAAAAAAAATAACATAAAAATACTTTTTTTCTATAAATGATAATATTTTTAAGAAATTTAAATACTAAAAGGTTGAAAAACAGTATTACTGCGTTAAAATTTGAACTAAAATCTTATTACATATAAAAAATGATTGAATTCAAAAATGAGATTTCGAAAAAAATCCTTTTACAATAATGTTTATTCGATTTTTAAAGAAGTTTTCATGCCATAAACTCATCTGCAGTAAAAATGTCGGTTATGTTAGTTCTGTACTGCCACACTTCAGTTATTGTCTCTACTAAACCTGTCTTTAAATGTTTATAACATTCTACCTTACATAAGAAAATTAGGAAACAATTATTTTCAATTAATATTTCTTGAATTTTGATCACTAGCAAATTTAACATTTAAAAATATTTAAAAATGAAAATAATTGTAAATATAAAAATTGTAACTTAAAAAGTTTATAATTATAAATGTATTTGTATTGTGTATTTCTTTTGAAAAATCTTTAAGTTTAAATGTGTACTATTTGAAATTAATTTGCAACTAAAATGAGAAATATTAAACAAAAAAAATTAATTTTGAATCAAGAAGATTAATTTACTACCAAAAAAGACGAATTTTCAAAAAAATACTTAAATTTTCAGGAAATAAAATAAATTGTTAACCAAGAAGATTATTAGTCTACAACAGAAGACGAATTTTCATGAAAATGATTGAATTTTTGACCAGCGAAAACATTTTCCATCTATAATGATGAATCTTCAATAAAACAAATTAATTTTGAACCACATGATTGAAACAGTTCTATTTTTAACCAAAAATATGAGCTTTATATAAAACAGTTGCATTTGTAGCCAAATAGTTAAATTTTTAACCAAATAGTTGAATTTTCAACCAGGAAGGATGAATAATAAATGTTTAACCAAATACTTGAATTTTCCACCAACAAGAATAATTTTCAACCAAAAACGACGAATATTCAACAAAATACATAATTCTTTAACCTAACAGTTGAACTTTCAATCATGAAAATTAATTTTCTACAAAAAATACAAATTTTCAACAAATTAAATAAATTTTCGACTAAATAGTTTGAAAAATGGATGTCCTGAATTTTTTTTGATTAATTTTCAGTTATGTTTATTTCGTTTCTACCAATTTTTAATTCAATAGTTGAATTTTTAAACAAAATAGATCAATTTTTACAAAAATGGAGCAATTAAATTTTTATTTAGGGGAACATATTTTCAACAATAAAAATTTTCTGCAAAACAAGTTAATTTAGTACCAAATAATTGAATAGTCAAGCTTAAAAGGTGAATTTTTTACATAACAGTTGAATTTCCAATCTAATTTTTAACAAAAAAATCAGAAAATTAGAACAGCGATAAAAAATCAGGACATGTCCTGATAAATCCGGACGTCTGGTCATCAAATGCAATCGATATTTATTGAATTTCGATCACTACCAAATTTTCCATTTAAAAAATATTTAAAAATAAAAGTAATTGTATAGATCATAATTGTAACTTCAAAAGTTTATGATTATAATGTATTTGCATTTTGTATTTATTTTGAAAAATCCCTATAAGGTTAAATATGTACTATTTGAAATTGTTCACTTATGAAGGCTTGTTTACTTTTACAATCGCACACTTTTGAAAGCTGTTTTCAAATGCTTTCATTTTTACAAATTAAGAAGTAATATTTAAATCGTATGTTAAATTGTACAATACATTACATGGAATTTCAACTCACGTTTCTAGGTTACATTACGAAAAATAAAAATATACATTTCACATTGAACTTGGTTTACATTTTGCAACTGAATGTAAAATGTGTGTATATTTACATTTTTACAGCTCGATGCTAAGTGAGACATTTATTCAGATTTTTATGAAAAATCGACAAAGTATTGCCATTTCCACCGGTTAATTAATTAAATGAAAATAGGTTATATTCATAACCTCAAATAAAAAATAAATACAGAAATGATAAGGCGTTCAAAGAGGAAAAGTTAGAAAAAATGTTGAAAGAGAAAATTGTATTGTTTTATGTGAATATTATGATTATTGACACACACTGACATTTGAAAGATTGTGAAAAAATGTACCTGGAATTCCATAAAATCGATACACTCCATGTTGGCAGCTGCGGCCATTGTTGATAGAAAGTAACGAATCAGGCGTACCGCCGTACCACACACTATATTTTCAGTAGGTAACAGTAGTTGTAAAAGTTCTGAAAAAATATACAAAATTCGTTTCGTTAATGTAAAATTAGAATCGCGATAAATTAAAAAAATATTTTATTGAATCCTAAAATTCGATTGAAGGGTATGTGTCACTTATCCGATTCCTACCTTACCGACTGCTTTTTATCATTCATATCTTTTTATCGATCGGAAAGCAGACTGAAAGTTTGGGAAAATATCGGAAAATTAACAAACAAGGAAACAAGACTAAAAATCATTGATGTACCAATGAATTTTCACAATTACAAAAAAAAAGTTTTGGAATTTTTTTCATTTGTGAAAATTTAATAGAATATAAACGTTCCTTAGTCCCTTTTCTTAATTTTTGAAACTTTTAACTCAATAATCAATATCTTATTTCGTGTAAGATTGGTATGATTGAAAATAATTGTGGGTAAGGTAGGAATCAGATAATGTCATATGCCACTCAATGTTAGTGATTTCTACACTTAAAAATGCAAATTTTATCACATTCCTTTATCCTGTTTCTTCATTTTCTCAAACTCTTAGCTCATTATCTCATTTCGTCTAGAATTGGTATAATCCAAAGAGAATATCGGCAAGGTAGGAATTGGATAATTCTCTGGTGTCACCCTAAATTGGAGAACCTTGTATAGATTACCCACAGTCGATAAGTATGCATAGGACGAGAAATGGGAAAGTTGTACCATGAAATGATATAGGTGGTGGTGATATGCCTTTTCACAACAAATAATAATAATTATTACTAATAATTACAAATATTTGTATTTTACCACTATTTACGAAATTAATGAAATTCAATATTCAGTACACATCACAATTTAACATAATTATAATATTACTATTATATTATTTTTTATAGTGAATTAATTTTTAATATAATTCACTCTGATAGTCGGCAATCAAAAAAATGGTTATTCATCAATTAAAATAAATTTTTAAAATTTTCTTAATTATCTTCAATAAGAAGTTGTAAAGGTTCTGAAATTAAACAATCTATTTTAATTAGGAATAATAATAATGCAATTTTAATTTTTTCTAAATTAAAAGAAAATATTTCTTTTTTTTAAAGAGAATAATACATGTATTACGGTGGGCCGAAAAAACTCAAAATGATTATAGATTCATTGTTAGTCTAGCCTAAAATTGTGGCATTACAAAGAAATAAAAAAAATAAAAAGTAAAAAAAAACCTCACCATTGGGCAAGTTGATTGAAAATTTTCCAGTATTTAGTTTTTTTTTTTTTTACTTTTTCGTGTATGAAAAATTTTGTTTCAATTTTGTTTAGTGATGTTTATGGAAGTGAATAACCTTAGTTGAAAAAAAAGAAAAGAATTTTTACGTCGAAATATGGATCCTGAAACATGAGTAATTTTTACACAAGATCCGTAAAAATCCGTTTACGAAGCAGGACCCGTAAAAAATAGACAACCATTTCTTTTAAACTCAAAAATATATATTTTGCCGACGAAAAAAATTTTTTTTTCGTCTAAGATGATTCACTTCTGTACACTCAAACAAAAAAATTGAAAGCATTTTTATTCCATGATCAATAAATTTTTAATAATTTTTTATTGTTCAAATGTAACTTTTGACTGGAATAAGGCAGAAAATTGCAGTTGTTTTTTAAATTTGTCCAAAATCTAGATATAATTCTGGTATGTCTGGTATATATACCATTTTTCCACAGAACGTTAAACAATTTGCATTTGTTTAAACATTTTTTCCGTAAAGTTATAAAAAATTTACGCCTTCTCTGAGTAACATGAACTAATTGGTTTATAAAAAAAATCAACACGATTCATTCAAATTATTGATAACTGTTTAAATAATTTATCACTGTTGAAATGTAACTTTTGAATGAAATAAAGCAGAAAATTGCATTTTTTTGAATTTTTGTTCACAAATTTCATTAGTTGCTTTTATGCTGACACTTTCCATTACTTAAGTGTTGCTAACAGACCGTGACTTTTTCAACTGCGCAGGCGTCGCGTAAAGAAGGAGTGACGAAGAGAACAGAGCGACGAATGCGCAGTTTGAAAAGTGGCGGTCCGATAGCACCACTGTACTTGAACATAATTTTCTTAACAATTTTTATTTCTTTAAACAAATTTTCTTTCACAAACTATAAGAAATGTACACCTTTTCTGAGTAATCTGAACTATATACACTTAAAAAAAATAATAGCAAACATTTTTTTTCCATAATCAACAAAATTTTAATATAAAAAATAAAAAAAATTATCAATCGTCTTGCCCAATAATAAGAAATTAAAATTTTGTTGTTATTTATTAGGTTGTTTGTAATGACAGAAAGAAACATTTCAGTGTGATTATCAATGAATCTAATCATTTTGAGTTTATTCGACCCACCCTAACATATATGTAGTAGAAAGGTTGAATTTTGAAATACAAATTTCTTCAGCTGAGTGATCGAAGAAAAATTCCGTTGTTTCTCTATCATGAAAAAAATTGGTTTTCAGGTTTCAAAATTGTGATTATCGCCTTTTTTCAAGCAATTTTTAGATCTTGCAAAGGACGAAATTTTTTTTGTATGTCAGCACAAAAATGGCATGCTTCTTTGATTCAGTCTGAAGAACTTTTTAGCACATATTAAAATATTTTCGAAAAAGTGTGCAGTTAACACAATTAAAAAAACTTTGTTTTTTGCACGATTTAAGAAATTTCTGAATTCAGCACAAATTTTTGTTTAAAATTTATTTTATTTTATAATTATCATTCACTAACAAAAAATACCTCAAATAAAATTCAACATAATTTTTTGATCGGGAGTAATTTGTTTTCATCAAAATGGAATTTTCAAATTTTTCTCGTAAATGATACAAGATATCACAAAAGAGCGGAAAGTAATTTTTGTAGAGATTTTTAGGGCGTACAAACTTTTATCTTGGCTATTTTCGCATTTGTCGTGGTCCGCGAGAAAAATGGGAAAATTTCATTTCATGAAAAAGAGTTCTCCTGTCCACAATAGTAATTTAGCCCGTATAAATCTTATAGAAAGCAAAATCCAACAAGAAATAGAAAAAAATTTAAGTGTGATTTTTTTTTGAGAAAATCAACTTTTCATGTTTTTAGCGAACTTACTGTCAGAAAGAAGAATCGCTTATTTGCTACAAGGTTCTGGAAGTAAATCTCAAATATCTCTATTAGGTCAAGATTTATAGAGGTTCAAAAAAATTGTTTCTTTGTTTAAAAAAAAGCACAAAATTCAAATACGCCTAATAGGGTGCTCAATAAGTATTTGAAATTGGCAAACGGTACCTCCTAAATTTCTTCCTTTTGGGAGAAGGTACGGTCATAAATTTTGTTTTATTAAAAAAAATTTTTTTAAGAGGTTTTGCCAGGCCAATTTAGGTCCGAAAATAAGTTTTCTCAGTTTTTGATTTATCAAAAATACAAATTCAAGGCTAGAAAATGCTGCTACTCGTAAGAAGTCTTTGTTATTTATTCAGGAATAAGCCTTAAATTTTATAAAACAAAAAAATTTGTTTGAAGATATTATCGTATTTTTAGCTATATTTTAATTGAAAACGATATAAGCCTTTGTCACTTATTTTATTACTTTTGAAAGATAAACTCACTATAGTCACTTTTTTAAATCAAAGTATAACTTTAATGATATTTAAATTCCATTAAATTCCTTTGAATTCTTTTCAATTCACCATAAATTTTGGAATTCCCTGGAAATCCACTGAAGTTAATGGATCTTTGTTGGATTATCAATTTTTTCAAGTTATCCTGAAGACTTTTAAGGACGCCTTGATTTTTTTGTGAATTTTATTACATTTCTATTCACTTCCATTTATCTTTCTCAATTCATCGAAATTTTTTTCGATTTTAAAAGTTTGCTGCCTTCACTTGAATTGTTTTTAATTCGTCCTGAATTCTTTTACATGCATTTTTTAATAGTATTTAGGATTTTTGAAAATGTTTTGCAATTCATTTAAATTCATTTGGAATTTACCCCGTATTTTTAATAATTTATCCTGAATTCCTTTAAATTCTTTTGCTTTCTTTGGAATTCAATAAAGTTTTTATAAATTTTCCTAATTCCACTCAGTTTAATAGATTTTTTGGTTTTATTAGTTTTTTTTACTACACTCTGAAGTCTCTTGTAAGATTTTTTACCTCGATTTCTTAAGCATTTGATAAAATTCTTTTGAATTCCTTTGAATATTTCTATATTCACTCCAAAACTAATGAATTTAATAAATTTTGTTGATATTTTTTCATTGTTTGCATTTCGCTTGAATTTTTTAAAAATCATCTTGAATTTTTATCAATTTCATCGAGTTCTTCTAATTTCCCTTATTTTCCTCTAAATTCCCTCGGATTTCATTCAATTAATTGTTTTTATTATATTTTTATTTTTTCAATTCACTTAAGCTCTGTATTCTGTTCATTTCCATTTTATTCAATTCAATTTATTTTTTTAATTTGTTTAATTTCGTTCAATTCACTCTAATTCTTATGAATTTCATTAATGTTTCCTGAATTCTTCTAAATTCGCTCCCATTCTACTTGAATTCTTTTGAATTCACTCTGAATTCTTGTCAATTTATTCTGATTTTGTTTAAATTCACCTGAAATTCTTATAAATTTCATCGAATTTTTTTGAATTCAAAAGAACATACATTATTATTAATGCACGTTAGTCTCTTTTAGTCAAGTTTAGTCACAAAATACATTTTATGTACTATAGGCTTCTTTCAACTATGAAAAATATATAATATTATTAGATAAAAATTAAAATTTCCATGTATTTTTTAATAACTATTAATTGTTTATGTGTAAACAATACTTTTTTTAAATAATTGATACCCTTACAACAACATAAACAAATGAGGCAATATAAAAAATCCGTACGGTCGACTAAATTTATATTTTATTGTTTAAATAATGGTTTATTGTTTAAATGTAACTTTTGACTGAAATAAGGCAGAAAATTGCAGTTTTTTGCAAATTCGTCAACAATCTAGATACGATTCTGGTATGCATGGAATTTTTACAACTTGTCCAAAAAACGTTAAACAATTTTAATTTGTTTAAACATTTTTTCCAATAAGTTATAAGAAATTTATACATTCTGAGTAAGATGAACTAATTGGTATATATAAAAAATCAACACGATTGATTCAAATTATTGGTAATTGTTTAAATAATTTATCACTGTTGAAATGTATCTTTTGAATAAAATAATGCAGAAAATTGCAGTTTTTTAAATTTGTTTTATAAGTTTCATTAGTTCCTTTTATGTTGACACTTTCCATTACTTAACCATAATTTTCTTAACAATTTTTATTTGTTCCAGGAAATGCAGGAAATGCTAGTGAAATTTGTTGAATAACTTGCCAAATCTACATTTTTCTGGCTTATTCCAGTCAGAAGTTACATTTCTACAATAAAAAATTATTGAAACAATTAAAAGTAAAGTAAATTGATCGTGTTCATCTTCGATTTAAACTAATTACTTTATGTTGCTTAGGAAAGGTGTAAATGTTTTCCAAAAAACTTGTTTAAACAAATGGAAATTGTACGAAAAAATATAAATTGTTCAAGAAATGACGAGTAAATGGTAAAATTACCAAAGATACCAGAATTCTATGAAACTTGTCGAACAACTTGTCAGAAACTGCACTTTTCTGCCTTATCCCAGTCAAGAGTTAAATTTAAATAATAAATATTATTTAAACAATTACAAATAAATCCATTCGACAGTATAGATTTGTTTATCTTGTTGTGAGCGTACCGATAATTTTCAAAAAAGTATGAAAAAAGTATTGTTCATACAACTAAGGATTGTTTTAGAAAATTAACAGTCAATAGAAAAATACATGACATTTTTTTATTCGATCCTTAAAAATTATTATTAAAAATACACAAAAGTAATATTTACGACAAATATACCGCAAAATAATTGATCCTTGTTTAGAGGGTGGTTTTTGGGGCATTCTGCAAGGAATTGAGTGGGTCAGCATCAAAAATCAATTCATACATGCCTAAGAAAAATTTGAATCCTAAAAAATATAATAGAACCAATTAATTTTATGGCAACCAACAATTCGGTATATCTTGGGTTAAATTTAATTGCAGTAGCATGATATAGGGGAGTTCGCTCTACAATAAAAAATAACCCTACAGTAGATAATTATCAATTTAAAATAAATATCTGTACATAATAATTAATTAAATTTAATTATATTAGTTAGGACACTACACATGTTGATAAATCAAAATTAGAAGTAATTATTTCTTGTATATTTGTGCTTTTAATTAATGATTATCCACTGTAGGTAAATTATTTTCTGTAGGATATACTCCCCTAAATTTCATTTACTTAATTGTGCATAAAGCATAAACCTCGACAAGTCCATGAAATGTGTACAATGTCGCACGAGAAAGTAGTTTTAAATTAATACAAATTTTGAATCTAAAACGATTTCTTCGGACAAACAATTGTTGAAAGACAAGAAAAAATCTGCCTTAGCCCGGATTTGAACCCGGAGCGCCACTATCCATGAGTGAAGCGTTAATCAGTTACGCTACCAAGGCATATGAAGTAATCGTTTTAAAAACGAAATTTATATTAATTTAAAATTCAAAAACTCGGACGTTAACATCTTGAAAATGGTAATAAAATCTTCCAAATATTAATTAGGTCAAAGCCACGTTGATAAAAAATGGTACACTTGTCACAGTCGAGAAATACGTATAGTATTCTCCTGTAAAAAGGCAGCTTTGAAACAAAAGCTGAGGCGTCGGTAGAGTAATTGGTTAACTACCACTCATGGATAGTGGCGTTCCCGGTTCGAATCCGGGGGTAGGCAGATTTTTTCTTATTTTTCTAAAATTCTTCTTCTGAAGTAATCGATTTAAAATCGAAATTTTTAATAATTAAAAATGTTAAAACTCGGGAGTCAACATCTTTAAAATGATAATAACATCTTTCAAATATTAATTAGAGAAAGGAATTGTTATTAATTTAAAATTTCCTTTGAATCATATACTAACCATATTTCATTAAATAATAAATTAAAGAAAAATGCTTTCAAATTTGAAAATCATCGATCTAGAATTCCAAAACTGGGTAAACAAAGAAATTAATTTTAAAAATTCTCTAACTTATCCCTGATTTTTCCCTGACCGTCATTTCACTTTCCCTGACCATTAGTATTCAAAGAACAGCATTTTAACTTTGTAACATGTTCGCATTGAATCTTTTTATAAACGAAAGAAAAGAGTTTCAGATTAAAATTTTAAAATTCTAAACTTTTCCAGATACATATTTCAATAAAAAAGATGATTTTTTTATCATGAAAGATGAATTTTCAATACAAAAATATGAGTTTTAAACAAAATAGTTGAATTTTTTACAATAAGATCAAATGTTCTACAGAATAGTTACATTTTTAAATTGATATTTGAATTTTTAACCAAATTGTTGAATTTTCAAACAAACAAAATTAAACGTCAACCAAAAACAGTTTTATTTTTAACCAATCATTCAAATTTTCGACCATAAAAGATGAATTTTTAAGAAAATACTTGAATTTTGCATTGTGCATTGTGAGTTGCATTGTAAACCAAATAGTTGAATTATCAGCAACTACAAAATTAATTGTTAACCAAAAAGTTGCATTTACAATAAAAAAGTTCAACTTTAAAGCAAAAGAGACGAATTTTCAATAAAATAGTTGATCTTTTATTCAAGTAGTCAAATTTTCAATATATAAGATGAATGTTTACTCAAATGGTCCTATTCTAAATAAAAAAAAGGATGGAACTTCAAGCAAAAACAGTTATATTCAGAACCAAATAGTTTAATTTTTCAAGCCAAAAAGGATGAATTTTTTGGAAGACAGTTGAATTTTCCACTTGAAAAGTTAAATTGGTAACCAAACGATGAATTATCAACAAAAAATGTAATAGTTAATATTTAAACCCGAATGCAAACTAATTTTTAACAAAATAGTTACATTTTCAACCAAAAGTTCAATTTTTAACAAAATAAATTAACCGTCAACAGAATAGTTGAATTTTTAACCAAATAGTAGAATTTTCAACCCGATAAGATGAATTTACAAAAAATGCAATAGTTAATATTTCAACCAAAAAAGATAAATTTTCAACCAAAAATGGAAAAGTTGCATTTTCATAGAAAAATAATGTTAAGCAAAAAAAGAAAATTTTCAACGAAATAATGAAATTTTCAACCAAAGAGATGAACCTGAGATCGAAAAAATATATTTTGAACAGAGTAGTTCAACTTTCACCAAAGTAGTTAAATTTTCAATTATAAAATATCGATTTTCAACGAAATAGTTTAACTTCCTACTGAAAAGATAAATTTTGAACTAATATGATGAATCTCTAACTAAAATAGTTAAATTTTCAGTTGACAATATGAATTTTCAACAAACAAAAAAAGAATTTTAATCCAAGAGATAAATTTTCAAATTAAAGGAAGAATTTTTAACAAAAAAATATTATTTTCAAACAAAGTGGTTCAAACTTCAACCAAGTATTTCAATTTTCGGCCAACAAAATATATTTTCATCGAAATAGTTGGATTCTCAACGAAAGAAGGTTAATTTTCATCCAAACAGTAGCATTTTCATCAAAAAAGAAGGAATTTATACTTAAACAGATGAATTTTTAAACCAAAGAGACGAATTAAAAATTTGTTGAATTTTCAACCCAAAATTATTTTAGTTGCATTTTCTACAGCAAAATATGAGTTTTTAACAAAAAGTTAATTATAGTTAGATTTTAAACACAAAAAAACGGTTTTTCAGCAGTACAGTTGAATTTTTAAAAAAAGAAATCGAAGTGTCTCGTCGTCCCGAAATTTGGGATAAGTAGTCAAATATTTTTCATAAGCTTGGCTAGTCGTCCCAAAATTTCGGGACGAGTAGTCCATCCCCTTTTTTTCTTCTTTTTTTTGTTTTGTTAAAAAATAATGTTTGAACTGAAAAATAAGAAACCTCTTATTGGTTGGAAATTGATCATTTTTACTTGTAAAAATTAAACTGCTTGGTTCAAAATGCATGTATTTTGTTGAAAATTCGTCTTCTTGGGTAGAAAATTAATCTTCTTGATTAAAAATTCAGCTACTTGGTTAAAATCTGAACTAATTTGTTAAAAATGTCTCTTTAACAAAATGCAACTATTTGGTTTAAAATCGAATGTGAAAGCTCTTTTCTTGAAAATTCGGTTTCTTGCTTTAACAAATTAATTTCTTCGGTATAAATATTGTTTAAAAGATGAACTGAATGAAATTATTAAAATGAATAATAAATTATTCATGAATAAATGAAATAAAAACTAATTAATATATAAATTCATAAATTTATGATTAAATTCATTTGTTTTGCTTAAGAATTTAACTATTTTGTTGAACTTGTGAGAATTTGTCTTTTTCACTGGAAAGCTCAACAATTTAGTTGCCATTTTTTTCTGTATTAACGAAAAAATCATTCTTGACTTAAAATTCAACTCTTTGTTGAAAATTATTCCTCTTGTTTTGAAAATTCAACTACACATGGTTAAAAGTTGGACTATTTTGTTCAAAATTCAATTTATTGGCGGAAGATTGAACTATTTCATTGATAATAATTCATTTTACTTTGGTGAAAAACTAATTTTTTTAACTTAAAATTTAACTATTCCATTTTTGGGTAAACATTGATCATTTTTAGATGAAAATTCGTCTATTAAATTTTTTATAGAGAATTAATCTTTTTTGATTGAAAATCCAACTATTTGGTTGAAGGTTCGACTACTATGTGAAACATTTATTTTATTTGTTGAAGAATAAACTGTTTCGTCGAAAATTCGCTTTCGTTCTGGTTGAAAATTATCCTTTTTAATTGGAAATTTAACTATTCCATTATTGGTGGAAAATTTATCATTTTATTCAACTACTTGGTTGAAAGTTAAACTATTTTTTTAAACATTTCTTTTTTTTTTGGTTAAATATTTTACTAATTTCTTAAATAATAATTTATTGGGGTTGAAAATCAATTTTTTCATATGCAAATATAACTATTACATTTTTTGTTTAAAATTAATTGTTTTGATTTTCAAATCCAACTGTTTGATTGAAAATTAAATTTGTGTTACAAATTCACATTTTTCGGTATAAAATTAAACTGTTTTGCAGATAATTCGTCTTTTTAATTAAAATTTAAACGGTTATGTTCACAACTTTTCTTTTTGGTTTAAAAATTATATTATTTTGGTAGAAGGTTGAACTATTTGTTTTAGAATCGAGCTTGAAAATAACTATTATTTTTTAAATTCGGCTTCTTGGCCCTTTTTTGTTGAATTCAACGGTTTTTTATTCACAATTAAAATATTTTTTGGTTGAAATATCAACTTTTACATTTTTCGTTGAGAATTTATCCGTTATGGTTCAATTCATTTTTTAATATTTTTTATTGAAGATTCAACTATTTGATTAGAATTTAAACTTCTTCGTTAAAATTTTATTTTTTTTCCATTGAAGATTCATAATTTTGATTGATAATTCAACTATTTTGTTAAAAATTTACTTATTTTATTAAAAATTTACTTATTTTATTAAGGTCCTCTTTTTTTGTTAAAAATTAATTTTTTGTTTTTGAAAATTCGGCTTTTTGGATACCTGATCCTTTGCCCTTTTGGATTGAAAATTCTAATGTCTACTTAAAAATTTGTTTTTTGGTTTGAAAATTCCACTATTCGGTTAACAGTGCAACAATGTTTAAATGAAGTTTTGAAATTTGACCATTTGTTTGAAAACTCATCTTTATAAGTTGAAAATATAACTATTTTTTGTTGAAAGTTCATTCTTTTTAATTGAAAAGTCTACTATTATATTTTTGATTCAGAATTCATTTTGTTGTTGTTAACAATTCTACTATTTGGTTGGAGTTAGAATTATGTTGTTAAAAATATGCGTTTTTAGTTAAAAATTAATTTTTATAACTGAAAATTCAGATCATCCATTTGTTGCTTAAAATTGATCGTTGCAAGTTGAAAATTTAACTATCATACTTTTCGTTGAAAATTTATTTTTTACGGTTGAAAATTCAACTGCTTCATTGAAAGTTAAACTAAATTGTTAAAAAGTTATTTTATTGGTCGAAGACTGAACTATTTTGTTAAAAATTCTTTGTTTTCGTTGAAAATTAATGCATTAAATGAAAATTCAAATATTCCGTTAGTGTCTAAAAATTGATCGCTTTTAGTTAAAAATTTAACGTTTTTGTTGAGAATTTATTTTTTTCTTGAAAATAAGTTTTTTGAATAGCAAATTCAACTATTCGATGTTTGGTTGAAATTTAATCTCTTTTAGTTTAAAATTAAACTGTTTGAAATTGACTTTTTGGTTGAAGGTTTGTTTTACTTTGGTTAGAAATGAATTTTTTTTACTTAAAATTCAACTTTTTAATTTTTGGTTGGAAATTTTTCGTTTTTAGTTGCAAATTCAGTTATTAAATTTTTTATAGAGAATTAATCTTGTCTAGTTGAAAATACAACTATTTGGTTAAATTAGTTCTTTTTTGTTTTGAAAATTAATATTATAACTAAAAATTTAACTATTACATTATTCGTTGAAAATTGATCATTTTTAGTTTGAAATTCAACTGTTTGAACTGCCTTGTTAAGAATTTCTTTTTTTTCTTGGTAAAGATTCATCTTTTTCGTTAAAAATTTAACTATTTTGCTGAATTATGCTGTTATCGAAAATTACTTTTTTCAACTGCAAATTTAACTGCTTCAGTTTTGGTTAAAAATGAATCGTTTTGTTTTCTTCAAATTCAACTGTTTAGAAATTAACTTTTTATGGAAAATCCTAATTTTTGAATTGATAATTCAACTGTTTTATTGAAAAATTTTCTTTTTAGTTGTAAAATTATATTATATTGGTAGAAAATTCAAATATTTGTTTTAAAATTGAGTTTTAAATCAACTCTTTTATTGAAAATTCGGCTTCTTGGACATGAAATCTTAAGCATTTCATATTGAATTTCAAAATACTTATTTTTGAATAACTGAGAAAGCAAAATATATTATTTTTGGCTTTTTTCTAAAGATTTTGACTCCTAAGAGAAAATGTAGGGAACTAAATCCAATAAATAACTTATCTCAGATTTAGTGTTGTATCGTCTGACATTAATCCCCTTCCGGGTGAATATTGTTCCGAGTTCATTTGGAGATTTATTTCTGTCTTCCGACATTTGGATCACGTAATTTTCAAAGGCATTACTTGGGGTGGTACTGACTACTGATGTGATCATCTCCTTTGAATTAGGGTGAAATGATCCATATTCTTCGAGTCTTTTTTCGTAATTTATAAATCTTCCTGAAGGTTGACGATATAGTATATAAGAATAGAAAATGTACAAGGATTTTATTTCCGTGTAGGGTAAATTACAATAAACGACAGCTAGGAATAATTACATTTATCAAAAAATAAACGTAACATTCGGTGCGCGCAGCAGAAACTTTTAGCAATATCCCGTCTGCCCTATACATATAAATTCTATTCTATTACAAAAATTACGTACTTTTTCATGATTGGTTTTTCAAAATTTTTTTAATTAAAAAAAAATATATTTTTCTTTTCCTAATCTGATTAACAGTGATTTGGTGATATTAATATTACGAGGTAGGTCGTCATGCAACTGGTTACCTGTAGAATAAAAGTCAATATTTATTAATTTTATAGTTTTTACAAACAATTTAGTGAACACAAAAACAAAAAAAGTAATAGCAAAGAACTTACCGTCAATAGCAGAGGAAGGTTAATGTTAAAGAGTCCACAAGCCGAAAAGTAAAACGTGCGAAATTTGAAGTATTGTCCAAATATGAGAATTTCCTGAAAAAAATCAAAACATAATAAACAATACTTGGTTAAAAAACAATCTAGTATTTACCTGTTTGTCAACATCATTAAATCGTCGAAAGCATGTAGGCGAAGACAAAATTTCTCCCATTTTATTAACCTTCAATTAAACATAGCAAATTAACTAATTTTTTATGTCATATAATTTTCATATTTTGTAACATATTATGATTTTTTATATGCTTTTGTATGAAATAAATTTTTCATATTTTATATATTGAATTTGCAGTAGGAGCCGTTCAAAAACCACTCGTAAAAAGATGATCTTTCAGTCGAATCGTTGAATTTTGAAAGAATGAACAAATTAATTTTAAAGCAAAAAGTTGCATTTACAACCAAATAGTTGAACTTTCAAGCAAAAGAGAGTAATGATCAAAAAAATAGTTGAAGTTTTAAGCAAATTATTGCATTTTCAAACTATAAAGATGAATTTTCAACAAAATGGTCGATTTTTGAAACAAAGAAGATTAAACTTCAACCACAAACAGTTGCAGTTTGGAACAAATAGTTGAATCTTCAAGCCAAAAAGACGAATTTTTCAGAATACGCAGTTGAACTTTCAACCGAAAAGATGAATTTTCAACCAATAGATTTCATGTCGAAAAACATAAATTTTTAATAAAGAAAAACCAATTTTTTATTTCACAACATTTTTTTCGAAAAACAGAAGACTTTTTAACAAAATCGTTACATTTTCAACCAAATATCTGAATATATGACTAAAAAAAAATTGTCAACCAAACAATTGCATTTACAACCAAATAGTTACATTTTCAAGCGAAAGGGATTTATTTTGAACAAAATCGTTTAATTTTGAACCAGATAGTTGAATTTTAAAGCCAAGAAGACGAATTTTAAGAAGAAAGCGGAAATTTTAATCCAAAACAAATTTTCGATAAAAGGTAAGAATTTTCAACATAACAGTCACGTTTTCGACCAAAAAAGATGAGACAAATGATTACATTATCAACAAAATAGTTGAATTATCAACTATAATTATGAATAGTCGAAAAAAATTATTGTTAACAAAAAAGTTTACTTTCAACCAAGTTGTTAAATTTTGAAAAAACGTCAATTCTCAAGAAAATATATAATATTTGATATTTCAACCAAAAAGTATTTTATTTTTATATCTAAAATTACTTAAATCCTCAACCAAAACAGAATTATTTTGAGCCAAAAAATTGCAATTTTATCCAAAAATTCTGAAATTTTTACAAAATTAAATGAATTTTCTACCAAGAAAGATTTTTCATTGAAAAGATAAAAAAATGTTAAGGAGATTGTTGAATTTTCAAGACAAAAAGGCAAATTCTCTTCCAGAGAGGTGAATTTTTAATCAAAGTGTTAATTTAAAAAAAAATAATTATCTACCAAAATAACAGAATTTTCAACCCAAAAATCAATATTTTTTCGATAAAACATCAGACATTTGGGTGCAAAACACAATTTTTTAGTTCAATTAAAAAATACATTAATTTTCAACCAAAGATTTGAATTTTCAACAAAAAGCGATCGATCTTCAACTCATAAAATGCATTTTTAATAAAGTAGTTCAAATTTTAACCAATCATTTAAATTTTGACTCAAGAAGGTTACTTTTCTAGCAGAAAAGAAGAATTTGCAACAAAATACATGAATTTTTAAGCGAATTGTGGAATTTTCAACTAAAAGTGATCAATTTTTAGCAAAAACTGGACAAGTTGAATTTTAAGTTTAAAAGATTAATTTTCAACGGAAAAGAATTTACAACAAAATACTTGAATCTACAACCAGTAAAATACATTTTTTTTGAAGCAGTTTAACTTTCAACCAAGTAGTTCAACTTTTAACCATATAGTTGAATTTTAAAGTAAAAAAGATAAATTTTCAATGAAAAATTTAATAGTATAATTTTCAAGTAAAAACTATCTATTTTCAATGAAACATAGAATAGTTCAATCATCCATATGAAAAGGTAATTTTCGACGAAAGAAATTAATTTGTAACAGAATAGTTAAATATTCAACCTATATAATTAATTTTGATCAAAGTAGTTAAAATTTTAACCAAGTATTTGAATATTCAGTGAAAAATGAAATGATTAAATATTCAACCATATAGTAGAATGTTTAACCATGAGATATACATTCTGAACCAAAAATATAATAGTAGACTTTGCAATTAAAATAATTAACTTTAAATGTAAATTAGTTGGATTTTCTTGAAAACAGGGGGAAAGGACTGTATTTAGATTCTTTACTTTTAAAATAAAATCACTAATTTTAATTTTTTCAAGCATTTAAAAAATTATAATTGACAATTATATTTCCCTACGTTACAAATTATCACAACAACTGCCCCCCCCCTCTCTTGGCAATGTGACGTAGTTTTTGAACGGCCCTTCGAACGGTTTTGGTACGACAATATATTATTTACTTTTATTAAGAATGATTTATATTATGTATAAGAATTAGAAAAAGTTTAATATGAGAAAGTTAAATATCTTTATACCTCATTAGCTGTCATGTGACAAACTACAGCCACTGAAGTTAAAATAAAAATATAGAATAATGCAGCAAGAGCTGCTTGAATGTTCTCGAAAAGACTATCTGGAGTTTCTGTAGATAATTCGTAGATATGATACATTGTGGACATCGAAAGAATAGAAAACCAAACTAAATATTGCACTGAATAAATAGAATTCAAGTTTTTGGCGGCAACAGTCAAAGATTCATGATGCTGCCATGCATCTTCCAACATAAGTTTTCGATAACCACTTTCTGTATCCACTACAGGTGATAAGTCTGGAAACAATAAATTACAAAGAACCCGGCACTAAATGTAGAGAAAATATCTTTTAGTCCAAATGTCTGATTATATTTTTTTTGTAGTTTTGAACTTGTAGATCAATAATTCAGAGAAACAAAAGTTTTGCTCTTATAAACTTGACAGATTACCGATTTTATTCATACATGTTGAATAGGGGTTGTTCTATCATCCATTAAGGATTTAAGCAAGAAACCGACATTTCCAAGAAACCAAAAAGGCAGTTTTTGATTAAACTGTTGGTATGAAACATCACTTAAAAATAAGTTTAAGAGTAGTTTCAACATCCTTTAAATATTCAATCAAGGAAATCGATCTTTCCTAACAACCAAAACGACAAGGGATTTTGCGGTTGCATTATTCGAGTCAGAAATCAATTTAAAAAAAAATGACGGAAGATTTTGTTATTGTAACATTGAGGTCAGAAATCACTTTGAAATAAATCTGAAAAACATCCCCTAGCAGGCAAAGTCGTTGAATTTATATTCAGAGTTGATATTGCGGTCGGAGATTACTTTAAAATAGATGTGGGAAACATATCCTAGCACAGAAAGTTGCTGAATTTATTTTAAGGGTTGTTTCAACAACCTTTAAAGATTCAAGCAAGGGAATCCACATTTCCTATCAGTTATAACTACAAGAGATTTTTTTTAAAGATTTTTTTTATTATACTATTGAGGTCGGAAATCAAATGACAATACACGTGTAGAACATATCCTGGCACAGAAAGTTGCTAAATTTATTTCAAGGGTTGCTTTAACTACCCTCAAAGAATAAAGCAAGGAAGTCGACATTTTCTAACAAACAAAAATACGGGAGATTTTTATTATCATGTTGTTGGGGTCGAAAATCGATTGAAAATAAATTTGAAACACACCCGCTATCAGGAAAAGTCGTTGAATTTTCTATAAGAGTTTTTTTTAATTTTCTTAAAGATTCAAGCAAGGGAAGCGATATTTCGTAATAACCACAATCACACAAGATTTTTTTATCACACTCTTGGGGTATAAAATCACTGTGAAATAGATGTGGGAAATATATCCTAGCAAGGAAAGGCGCTAAATTTATTTTAAGGTTTGTTTTAACCTACATCTTGCATTCAAGCAAAGAAATAGACATTTCCTAACGAATTTAATTACAGGAGATTCCTTATTATACTATTATGGTCGGAAATTACTTTAAAATAAATGTAACAACCAAAATCACAGGAGATTTTTTTTATTTATTTAAAGCGTTCTTTTAAAATTAATTACATATTAAAGAAAGAAAATCGATATTTCGTCTTGAACAAATTATCGAATTTCTCACGACATGCACGATCGTAAGTGCTGACATGCTCATCAGAAAATCTCATGAAATTTAGCCTGTTAAAAATCGGCTGTTTTTATGTTTCGTCCATTGAAAATTAAAGATACAACCCCTAAAAAAAGCCAAGGGCATATTTTAATAGAGCCACATTTCTCATAATGTATCCAAAGAGTTCTCATTTATTAGCCATTCAAAAATCGGGATTTTCTTCATTGGATCTGTTGCAGGGATAAAAATACAACTCTAACAATGAATCAAAATAGTTATTTAAATTTGCCGTGTTTCCTGTTAAGATTCTGAAGTATTTTTTGACTTTATGATTTTTCGATAATGTGAGAAATTCGAAAAATCGGTTGATAGGAAATCTTAATGTCCTCGCTTGAATCTTCAAGGGATCTTAAAACCACCCTCAAAATATATTCATCTACTTTCTCGGATAGAATATGTTTCCTAAGTTTACTGCGAATTGATTTCTGACGCTAATAGTACCATAAAAAAATCTCTTGGGATTTTATCTTATAGGATAGATTTTCTACGTTTATTATAAATTAATTTTTGACATCAGTAGTATATTCGAAAAATCTTCGGTGATTTTGGTTGTTAGAAAGTGTCGAATTCCTTGTTTTAATATTGAGAGGGTGTTAAAATAACCATTATAAAAATCTATTTACTTTTCTGCTAGGATATGTTTCCTACTTTTATTCTGAACTGTTTTTCGACCTCAATAATACAATAAAAAAAATCTTTCCTGATTTTAGCTGTATGGAAATGTTTATTTTCATTCTGGAATATCTAAGGGATGCTAAGACCACCCTGAAAATAAATTTTAAGACTTTTTCCAGTAGGGGATGCTTGCTGCACTTATCTGAAAGTGATTTTTTTTATTCCAATATTTGAATCAAAGAATCTCCAGTGAGTTTGCTGTTTAGGAAACGTCGATTTCCTTGCTTGACTATTTAAGAGATCTTCATACAACCCCAAAATATCCCGTATAAATAAAATTGTTAATCTATCAAGTTCATGAGTACAAAACATTTTTTTCAGTGGCCCTGATCTACAAAATATCAGGCATCTAGCATTTCAACAATAAACCAATTTTTCTATGAAAATGCATGTAAAAATTGGAAGTATTGCAATTGTTTGAGTAAAAACTGTACATTTTTCTGATAATTTTATTCCGAAAAATTAAACTGCAAGTTCGAAATTACAAGAACAATTCAAAGATTGACATTTCGACAAACAGCCATTTTTTATACATTTGGTGTAAATTTCTTTTATGACCTTAATAAATAAGTTGAACCGCCTCTATTTTATATAGCATTTTGTAGTATCTATTTAAAAATTACAAATTCTAAATTCGAAAACGTAAATAAGTCTTTTTATTTCATAATTAAACGTTTCAAAAGTAACGAAAGAGATTGATTTTATTGATTATAATAATTCTGTATTTATACAAACCTTTCATCAAAGTAAGATTCAGATCTCGACATCTGGTTGAAATAACCTTTGCGAAGAGCAGAAATTTCAAAACTCTTAGCGACAATAATATTCGAAATACTGAATAAGCCACTGCACTCCTTAGAGGTCTGACTTTTAAACAATAATAGGTGACAACTGAAATAGGAATGATAAACAGTAAAAGCCCAATTAGCATCGTCCAACTCCATTTTACTAATGATCTTGTCCAATTTCCACATTTCATAGACAAATCGTAAGATTTTATACGATTCAAGAAGTCCTGCAAATTTTTATCCCAGAATATGCAAACAAGAATGTCTATGGTTGCACATAGTGAACCTGTAATTACAACTGTAGCAAAGATAATTCTTATCTTTAATTCCAAAGAACCAATCATGTTTATGTATACTTGTTCACAGAAAAGAAAATTGGTAAAAATTAAACATATTGCTGAATATAGTAGACCAGTTTTTGATAATTTTAAATTTGTATTGCTTATACTGTAAGGCGCGAGTCCACAGATTCGAGCTACTTGTAGGATCGGTTTCAGATCTCGCATCAATCTTTCCTCTCTGGATTGTTTTGGAATTTTTATTTGATTTAAATTGGTATTTTTGGCTGACGAGATTGTGAAAATGTGTCTGGCCTTGGGAGAAAACATCACTTTCCTTTTATTTTTTTTTGTATAAATATTATATTTATATTAGTTTGTATGGTAGATTTTTCTCAAGTATGTTCTTGAATCACAAGCAGAAATTCAGTCTAATGGTTCATATAGGATGTGTCATGCCTGCAGAATAATCAAAAAAATTTTATTGTAATGACATAATGAAGAATGATAAAATGAATATTTGTTGGTTTTTTTCTTACAAAGGAACCGAGGATAGGGAATAGTATTATAGAAAAATACTGGGCCAACTTTTGCTGCATCTCACTTTAAAAGTGAAGGGTTCGCGGTCTGAACCTGTCAACTGACATTTTTTGCGAAATTTATTTTTTTGTATTTTCTGGAACATTTTTTATATGCAGTTAATATCCCGAAAATGAAACGGAAATATTCCTTTTAGTTTTTTTTATGGATTTTCGAAAATCGCGTTTTGGTATAAATCTACTATTATATTTTTTGTATGGAATTGATCTCTTTTATTGAAAATTCTACTATTTCGTTGAAGATTTAACTGTTTCATTCAAAATTCGTTTTTTTAGTTGAAAATTAATGTCTTCAACTGAAAATTTAAATAATCCATTTTTCCCTGAAACTTGCTCGTTTTTATTTGAAAATGCAACTACTTGATTGAAAGTTGAACTACATTGTTGAAAATTTCTTTTAATTCTTGAAAATTGAAGTTTTTTCTTGAAAATTTGTTTTTTGTTGTTGTTGAAAATGAACCGTTTGAAATGAAAATTTAACTATCATGTATTGAGTTGAAAATTGATATTATTTGGTTGAAAATTCAACTAATCAATTTTTCATTCAAAATTCATATTATTGGTTGATAAATGAAGTATTTGGTTGAAAATTTGTTTGAAAATTAACCTTTTGAATTTGAAATTTTCCTAGTCCATTTTTTGCTCAAAATTGATCGCTTTTAGTTGAAAATTCAACTATTAAATTTTTCATTGAAAATTGATCTTTTTTGGATGAAAATGCAACAACTTGGTTGAAAGTTGAACTGGTTGATTGAAAGTTCACCTACTTAGTTTAAAATTTATTTTATTGGTTGACGATTGAAGTAATATGTTGAAAATTTGTTTCGTTTTTGGTTGAAAATTAACCTTTTAAACTGAAAATTTAACCAGTCCATATTTGGCTGAAAAATTATTGCTTTTAGTTGAAAATTTAACTATTGAATTTTTCGTTGGGAATTCCTCTTTTTGTTTGAAAAATCAACTTCTTGGTTGGAAGTTTAAATACTTTGATAAAAATTCATTTTATTGGTTGAAAATTCAACTATGTTGTTAAAAATGCGTTTTGTTTTGAAATGATTCTTTTTAACTGAAAATTTAATTGTTCTATCTTTGTTCTTTTTTTGAAAATTCAACTATGTTGCAGAAAATTCGTCTTATTTTGGTTTCAAATCAATTTCTTCAACTGAAAATTTAACTAATATTCCATTTTTTGCTAACAATTGATCGTTTTCAGCTGAAAATTGAACTTTTAAATTTTTCATTGAGAATTGTTTTTTTGTTTGCTAAAAATTCCCTACTTACAAGGAAGGTTACCCAAGTGTCCGCCTCCGATTTGATTCGTTCTGAAGTATGTTTTAGAGCACTAAAAAATAAACAATGAGAAGCCGTCTAACCATGCCGGGAATCCATAAACGAGATAAGTTTAAACGTTTCTAAATACACTCAGATATAATTAGTGACTCTTGAGCGCAGATGGGTTTAAGAGTCGGTGGTAAATAAGCAGTGTTCGAGAATACAGACAAATAAAAGTCAAAACAAAAATAAGCATTTCAAGCGCAAAAAAAATGAACGAAAATTCATGGAACATCAAGGAGAAAGGAAAGCTGGTGAGCATTGAGGAAGCGGGTAGCAGAAGGCCATTTGAGTGAATTTAGAAAGCAATTCTTGCTTGTTGACCAATGATATAGTCCTCCCAAAGTATATGATCAAACACAGCCCTTATCTACTACGGCACAAATGAACCAGCGTGAAAATCTATCACGCTCCAAAACTTCACTTAACGTACACATCAGAAAAAAGCACAGAGTAAACCACGAAAACGTCCGTTCGAGTCCGCAAACAGGGACCGAATCGTGATATAAGTAATGGCAGTGGTGTTGCCAACACGAAGGACAATTTCCCATTCTGATAGATTCTAAACAAAACTTCTAAGAGCTAGTAAAATTGCCTTTTACTCTAAATACTTAATGTGGTTGGTCATTTCTTCTGCCGACCAAAGACCACCATTGTGGATTGACTACATGAGGACTCAATGTGACTATTCCTTCAATCAAGCTCAAGTTGAACAGCATGGACAACTGTCATTTGGCATTCAAAATTACCCTCGTTAACAATTAACTTTGATTGCTTTCCTCTTTCGAGATTTTTTGTATAAAGAAAACCATAAGCAATACCAGAACACTAGACACTAAAAAACCTATTAGACCAGAAAATTCTCTTATCCTACAACGGGTCCCAGGCTGTAACCTCTCATTTATACTTTTAATGTAGTTCTTCTTTTGTAAGGTAATTCCAACATGAATTTTTTGGAATTAATTCTGAGGTCTAGATATTCGCAGCGAGTGGTAGGAATGAGTTGACTCTTTTCCCAACTGATGATAAAACCTAGTTTCGAGTGAAAGTAAATAGATTCCTGTACAATTAGCCTTGCACATATCTTCAGATGAACCTATACACAAAAGGTCGTCTAAATAAATTGAAGGTATCAGACCTATAGAACGGAGGTGATGTACGACTGTTTCATAACTTTGGTAAACACGAAGGTACTCTTTGAGAGTCCAAAGGGTAAGCATGTAAACTGAAATAACTCTCCGCGAAAAATTATTCTAAGAAATTTACGGTCTTGAATATGTACAGGGACTGAGAAGAAGGCATCTTTAATGAATGCGTTCAATTTTTTGAGATTAAAAATAAATGTTTTCTTTTCATTAGGTCTGTCTATTAGAAAATAAGATGAGGGAACTCGTCTTTTTCAGAGACACAATGTTCCATAGCCTCCATGTCTATCAAAAGTTGGATTTCATAATCTATGAGGGAGTTATTTGCATCAGCAAAGGAAGGTTCTGGATGAGCGTTTACTTGGAAAGGAGGGGATTGAAAAGTTATTTCATAACCTTGAATGCATTCTAGCACAAAAAGATCAGAACAAATCGACTGCCATTCATTATAGAAGTGTTTCAAGCGTCCACCTGAGCTCCACTGAGCCTTGCGCTTCTGGAAGTTTTGTTTGTTGCATTGGCCGAAAGGTTTATTTAGATATTGCGATTTGGTGCCCGCTTGTGGTTTTTTGAATTTTTCAAACGGGCCCTTCGATTGTAAAGCACCTGCCTTATTTTGTTTGTAAGCTGGAGGAACTTTTAGATCTTGTCTAAGTTTCTCCAAAATTTTAACCTCTTTCACTTTCTCTGAGAGATTGAAGTCATACACAAATTTATCAGGAGCCGTACGCTATAAGGCATCACGAACCTGTCTGTTTAAACTGAGAGACACAAAACCCTTCTTGTAGCAGAAAATCCACGATGAACCTGAGTCATGAGTTTTCCAGAATTGCACAATCTACGCAGAAGATCTAGCTTGTCGATCTCGTCATCTGAATTTCCGGTTCCAAATCAGGATGATAATTCTTTCAAAAAATTCCCCGTTCAGAGACAAAATTATTTTAATGCTTCAGAAAGATTCCTTGCTTGAAATATGAATTATAATTGTTTTTCTAAAATTTCCTGTTTTTAGTCAAAATTTTAATCCTCTATGAAAACTCCTTATATGAGATAAGAACTAAATTTTTATTGTGAAAATTCCCAGTTCATAACTAAGATCAGAATTCTTTTCAACAATTCTACGTCCCAAGTTCAAAGTTTTACTCTTTTGGAAAATTTCATATTTCATATCTGAATTATATATATATATATATGTTATATATGTTATATATGTTGTTGTGATTTGAATTAAAATTATTTTTTTAAATTCCCCATTCCAAGTCAGAATAATAAATATTTGAGAAAATTCCTCATTCTCAGTCAAAATTGTAGATCTTTTAGAAAAGTCCATATTTGGATCTAAAATATAATTTTTTATTTGATTTCAAAATTCACTTTTTTATTCAAGAATTTACTTTTCTTACACAAAAATTACAATTTTTTTCGAAAATTCCGCGTTTCAAGTTCAAATTGTTATTATCTTGAAAGGTTTTTTATTACAACTCACAATTATACTTTTTTTTCAAAAATCCACTGTTCCAAGTTAGAATTATAATTCCTTAGAGAAACTCTTTGATTCAGATATGAATTATAATTGGTTTTCAAAAATCCCTTGCTCCTAGTCAGAATCATAATTTTTTTAGAAAATTCCCTGTGGTTAGTCAGAATCGTAATTCTTCCTGAAAACTTCTAATTCTGGAATTCAATAAAAAAATTTTTCAGAAATTTCCTATTCCTACTCAGAAATATAATTGGCTTCCAAAATTTCCGGCTTCAAGTCAGAATAATAATTAACCTGGAACATTTCCTGTTCCAGATGTGGACTAGAATTGTTCTGCGAAAATGTCCTGCTGCTATCAGGATCATAATTCTCTTTTTAGAAAAAAATCCGTTACAGGAGAAAATTGTAATTCTTTCAAAAGATTCATTGTGCCAGATCTGAATTATTATTATTTTTTTAATAATCGACTCTTCCAAATCAGAATCAAAATAATTTTAGAAAATTCCCCTTTCAAAGACAAATTTATTGTAAATATTTAGAAAAATTCCTTCTTTCAGATCAAAATTATAATTGGTTTTCGAAAATTCAATGTTCCAACTCAGAATCATAATTTTTGTAGAAAATTCCTTTCACCGAGCATATTTAGAATAATATAGGAAAAATTTAGATGAACATTTATTTTCCAAAGTTTTCTAGAAATCCTTTGAAATTTCTGATGCTATATTACATTATTTACTGAAGCAGTATAACCAAAATCTTAATTTCCTCTCCTTTAGATTATGTACAGAAATGGACCTTGGAAAAACTAGGCCTTGGTTAAATAAAAATCTTATTCGATAGAAGAAAACATTCAACGAAATATTGAATTATTACAAACCGTTCCATAAGACTCATTTCAAATAAAATATTTATACTTGTCCACGCAGATCGAACGTGAAAGAAAACAAGAAGTTTTAGAATCTACTTACTATATACATTGTTAGGTGAAAAACATGAACATTTTCCATTCCCTACGCTCGAATTCTATTCGATAAGAATCGTGATACTGACAAATTATATTCGATGAAAAGATTTAAAATTTCTGATAAAAAGCTGGACTAGCAACGACCATGTTTTAAATCATGAGAACAGAGGTCTTTTTTAGGGAAGCAAATTGATTTCAGGAGTTGAAATCACTTTTAAAATATATTTGAATGTATTTTAAAAATCCTTATCCCTGATATAAAACGTAGTTTATGAAAATTGAGGAACGTGGTTATCCCCACGTGTTCATGATAGTTATTTTCAATTTGAAAGCCTTTAAACAAATGTTAAGTTTTTCCTTCCACATAAGACAAAAATCGAAATTTGTATTCAATTTCAATTAACAATAGAATGTTTCATTGCCTGACCGATTTTCTTCTATCTGCATTGCTTTTATGGAAAATTTTTTATTTAGGAAGGAGTGAGGTTCTTCTTACATATTCATTTTTCAAATTAAAATTTAATTTAATTTAAATACAATCTCCTGAATAATTTTGAATATAATTATAACGAATTATATGATAAGAATAAATTACGGAATACAATGATCTGCTGTTAATTGAAATTCATAGAAAATTAAGCAAATATTTTCGACGAATCTATTCACGACACGTAAATAAAGCAAGGCAAAACACATTGAGAGTGAAAATGATTCAATGTTATCATTTGGTATCGCAATCAGCTTCTAATTGTTTGAATAAAGCTGAAAATCGTACACAATCGCCTTCTTTTGTTAAACTTATCAATTTATCACTATTCACATTTTTTTACAAATCTCGAACTTATATATATATATGTATAGCTCTAAAAAAAATTAATGTACTTTTACTGAGTAAACAATTTAATTATTTTCTTTCTAAAATATGCGAGAAATAGTTAGATGTCATCTAACTATTGTGTACCATATTCACATTTATTCCAAACAATAAGAAAGCAATATGGTGAAACTTGAAAACAGACTACGTGAATTGTAACTGAAGAACTTGGCGACATTTCTAATCTTAAACTTCTATCTTTTTATTTCAATGTACAGCAGCAGCAAACGAAACTGAATGATATCCTGTTCAGTTTAAGATACCAATTGCTGGACATGTATGTCCATTGATGGCTCCTAGAGCGATTGTTAATAATAACAATGGAAAAGTACTGACGGCAACGTAGAGAATAAGGGGCCATCCATATATTACGTAATCAATTTTTCACCCATTTTGGACCCCCACCCCCCGGTGTAATCAACCATAATCATTTGATCGACTCGCCCCCTTTTCATTACGTAATCATCTTTAAGACTTATTAGGATACCTGATTTTCTAAACTTTACACAGCTCTTGAAACAAATCGTTCCTGGAAGAAATTTTTTCGTAACGTCAAGGTGGAACAGATTTTGAAAACGCACAAAACGATGTATTTACAAGAAAAGCACATCTAGAGGCATTTCTTCATGCTCACATTTACGCACTTTATCAGCGTTTTAGGAAAAAAATTTCCATGCGCGCGGAATATTTAAAAAAGATTGAAGAAAGAATTGATTTATGAAAATAGGAATTAAAACATATGATTACGTAATCACTCAAACGAAACCCCCTTCCCATGTAAGCATTCGTAATCATATACATGACCCCCCCCCCCTATGATGATTACGTAATATATGGACGGCCCCTAAGGTGACCCAGATGCTTCTTGTCCTGTTTGGTTTTATGAAGTTGCTGAAAGTGTTTTTTTCTTTTTTGAATTGGATGAATGGGAAAAATTATTCTAACTATTCCACTTTCGATCTATGAATTGTGAATAATAATATTTTGGCGGTGGTGACTGTTCAAATAAACATGTTTTTCTCGTAACTTTACAGACTTGAAGAGCGGTGCTGACAATGATCTCTATAATTTGATCTGGCGATCAATATTGATAAATGTTTTGAACCGGATGCAATTGTCCATACATAGGTTTTTCGGGTCGCTACATCCGAATCTAGTGTCAAATTTTCGAAATTCAACATGGCGGCTCCAATGTGGAAAAAATCAAACATTTTTCACAATTTTGACCGTCATATTGGATCCGGCATCTTTAATTTCGAAAATCTGACACTAGATTCGGATTCAGCAAAGCCAAATACCTATGTGCGAACAACTTCATCCAGTACCAAACATTTTTCAATTTTGGCCGCCATATTGGATCCGTGATCTTGAATTTCGAAAATGTGACACTAGATTTGGATTCAGCGACCCCAAAATCCTATGTACAGCCACTCTCACTAATATTCGTCGGAATATGAGTGGGGCGTCAACACACCTATTTTTTTCAGAAATTTGCAAGTGAAAAATCACCAGTTTGGAAATGAGAACAACTTTTAGGATCAAAATCAAAAGTATACTGTCAAACTACACGATTTTTGTGCACCGATTAGAAAAGTTCCACCAAATATGCGTTGAATGAAAATAGTATAGCAATCACTAAAATAAATAAAAACATAAATAAAAAGTAAAGTTTGGAAAAAATTCTAATTAAATATTTGTCGGAATAAATATATACTTTGATGTTAGCAAAAAGCTTGAATTTTAATTTTTTTACCCCAAAACTAATAATTTAGAAATGTGGTAGCCGGTAGACCGGAAAATAAAAAGAATTCTTTTAAACCCGGAAAACCGGAAAACGATAGTGAATTTAGTGGTTAAACAAACGTAAACGTCCGATTGATACATTATAAACTATTTCAAATTTTTTAATTATTTAGAACGAATAGACTCATAATTAAAGTCCACTATTCAATTTCAAATTATACACGTTCAAATATTGTTTCAGTTTTAAATATTTCATTTTTAACCCATTGCCAATTAAAATTTCTTAATTAAAAAATGCATTTTTTAAATAATAAGCTTTATTTGACTGTTCATTAAAACAAGCAATTATAAATCAAGTATTCAAAACTAAACAATTTGAAAGTGATTTGTTTCAAATAGAAAGTCTGAAATCGTTCAAATTGCAGGGTGCAAAGTTAACCTTTTAAAGTAAGAATCTTAATTGTTTCATTTTGTTAAATTTCGAAATTGCCAGTGAAATTTTTTAATTCGAATTTATAAATAACAACTGAACAATTTTTCATTGTAAACTTCTTTAAATCGAAAAAATAAAACCTCTAATTTCAAAAGTGTTCGATTTTAAACGATAAATTGAAATATGTTGTATTGAAATCTTAAACAGTTCAACTGTTGTATTTTATAGAAAATTTGCCTCTAAAAAATTTATCTGTTGAATTTTCGACCAAGAAAAATAATTTTTGACCAAAAAAGTGGATTTTTCAACAAAATAGGTGAATACATAAATTTGAGCTAAATTCCTAGTAGAATTTTATACTTGACAATATAAATTTTCAAACGAAACAGAACTAGTTTAATTTTTAGTTCAAAAAATTGATTTTCAACCAAAGAGATAAATAATGAATATGAAAATAACTAAAATTAAGCTTTTACAAATAAACAAAAAATCTTACCAAACTAGTTCAAATTTCTATCTGGTAGTTGAATTTTCTGCGAAGAAAGATTAATTTTTAACGGAAAAGCTAAAATCCTTCAATTCTTAGTTGAAAAAATTAATTTTGAACAAAAAAAAACATTTTTAAATGAAAGCGGTAAAAATCCAAATAAAATTATGAATTTTTTGAAAAATGAATTTTCCACAAAGTAGTTCAACTTTCAACCAAGTAGTAGAAATGGTCTTGGAAATTTGAAAAGTATCTTTAAAAATATTCACTTGTTAATACTTTTTCGAAATTTTTCATTTTTTATTCTTACGTTTTGAAAGATTTGAATTTTAGATTTCAAAGACAGCAAATTCATATTGTGTCTAATTAAAACGGTCTAAATTTAAAAATGGTCTACTATTAATTTGCATCATCAATTAATTTTCAGCTTCTAGTTATTTAAAAGTATACAATTTTATATTTTACAATTTTCAAGGAATTAAATTTGAAATTTATCTGCCACGATTTTTGCATTTTTGGGGTTAATTTTTTATCAAAAAGATCAACATAGGCAAATTTATATATTCAGGCTTTCAATTCAAAATATTAAAAACTTACAATATTGTGCTAATGTTAATTGAAAACTAAAATCTGTGGACATTACAGTTAAAATTAATTATTTAACTATGAGCATTGGCTTTTATGATTTTTTAAACTGTAAAATACAATTATTTTGAAACGATACAGTTTTCAAAAATTGAAAAATGAAACCAAACTGTTTCCAATGGTTCGATGTGAAATTATTCTGTTTCAAATGCTTTCAATTCTAAGTTTTTCAAATATTGAACGATTTCAGTTTGAAATAATTTAATGTTGAAAGTTTCAAACTGAAAGCTGGATAAGTAAGATATAATATTTAAATAATTCTTACATTTCCATCTAATAAACTGAAAAGGTTGAAGAATCCACCCATGCTCAAAATT
Source organism: Andricus grossulariae (assembly GCA_011634705.1). Classification (NCBI taxonomy): domain Eukaryota; kingdom Metazoa; phylum Arthropoda; class Insecta; order Hymenoptera; family Cynipidae; genus Andricus; species Andricus grossulariae. The sequence continues at coordinate 49,962,990 of JAABKJ010000755.1, read as the reverse complement.
AATAAATTGTAATTGTAATAGATTCAAGCAATTTAATTATTTTTACTGAAACCACTGAAACTAACATTAGAAGTTTAGGTTATAAGCTTCTCTTTTACTTCCAAAATCTAAGTTGCCAATTATTAATTTCATTTTGTTATACAATTAACAGTCCAAATGATATTTTTACAAGAAATGGAAAATAAACATTTTTGTATATTTTCATTGCATTATGTACATTTAAATAATAGTTTTTAAAATCAACATTTACCACAATCGCTTAATTTTTGCTAGTTCTATTAAAAATTTGAACTTCTCTTTATACCTTGACCCTGTAATATGCAAAATTTTATTTAAAAATTGACACTTTTCAGGTTTTCCATATTTTTCAAGATAAATGCCTCTTAAAGAGCAAAATGAAAAAATCTGGAATTTACAGGTCATTTAAATCAGTTCTTGTTCAAATAAGTTTTCAATTCACCTTTCTGGATGAAAATTCATTTCTTTGGCTGACAATTTAACTATTAGGCTGAAAAGTCCTTAACATTTTTTGATTTGGTTGAAAATTCTTGTATTTATTAAAAAATAATTTTTTTATTAATGAAAATTCATTTCTTCGATTAAAAATTAATTGTTTAAACTTATTATTCATCTGTTCCATGTTTTAGAAAAAATATATCTTTTTTGTAGAGATTTAATGTTCTTTTTTTAAAATTCAGCTGTTTGGTTGAAAATATAACTATTTGGTTGAAAATTCATTTTTCTGGTTGCAGATTAATTATTTTAGTTAATAATTAATTTACTTGTCTACAAAATTCAACTATTTTGTTGAAAATTCGTTTTTCATCGTCGAAAATAAATTGTTTTAACCACAAATCTAATTATTCCCTGTTTGTTATAACTTTTTTCTTTTTAATCAATCTGTAAGGCACACGGCTTAACCCTTGTATCCTGCAACCATCCTTACTTAGCCGCGGATGGGCCTTAGAGCCAGGTGCAACGATATCGCGCAGTCGCAGTCGCGCCACCCACACATCCTCACCGTGTATGGGGTTGCGATCTCATGAAACTGGCTGCTGAGACCAGAAACGGCACTTGGGAGGCTCGCTGGCGAGCGCGAGGTACACGAGTAATCTAGATACAGGCTAAGGAATTGTATTCCTGACACCGGGTGTCGAGTTACTCTAGTTTCCTATCTGACGTAAGCGGTCATTCGATTGTTTCATGAAAGCCAAATATACAGATAGAAAACGCCATCCTCTCGTTCGATGCACGAGGTTCATATGGGCGACGTCTTAGACTTTCTACGAGAAATTTGCTGAAAGCTAGGAAGTTATAATTCTAAGAACGAGAATTTTTGGCACTGTCACTCGGCTTACAATTATCTCTTTTCTATATCTTAGCAGCAGACGAGAACTGGCTAGAGAATTTATTCTCGAAACCTTGTTCTTGAACTGTTAAGATCGCTTACAGTAAATGCCTAGTAAGAGAGAGCAATCCTCAGCAGCCATCGTCGTAGTAGTTTGCGATAGAAAGCGAATAAGTGCGAGATCCTCCACTTTTGATATTTGACATAAATGTGATTTAAGAAAACTTTTTCAAGTGTGAGAATACTCCACTTGGAACTTCGAATAAAATTCCCATGTGATTTTGGAGCATTTTTCCAGTGTGAAAGATTCCACAGCAGATTAGAAGAAGTAGATTTTGTGAGTAAAAGTAAAAGAAAAATACAAAAAGAGAAATAGAATTTAACTCTATGTGCGAGTCAATTCCTGTATGAATTATTTTTATTTTTTATCTATCAAATATATGATTGAGAGCCTACAAAATAGGACATAATTTTTCGTATTAGAGCAGACTTACGAGTCTTTAGCCAAAGCGATAAGTTAAGAGAAAAGACTGAGAGCGCTCAGAGAACTTATTGAGATTATGATTTTTATGTGCTTTGATTTTATTGTATGAATAAATCCCATTAAACAAGAAATAATAAGATTCTTTATTTCTACTCCCGAGTCAACCCTTTTAAGAAAATATTCAAAGGTCGAAAACCTTTCAAATCTTTGTATCGAAAATTCATCTATTTTGTTAAAAATTTGTCTTTTGCTGCAGAAAATTCATCTTTTAGGTTGACAATTTAACTATTGGGTTAAAAATTCTTTTTTTTTTTTTGTGAGTCGAGGATTCATTATTTTAGGTAAAAATTAATTTCTTTGCTTAAAAATGTAAAATAGTTACATTTTTGAGCAAGGAAATTAATTTTTACCTAAAATAATGAATCCTCGACTCATCAATTTTTTTCGCTGAAAATACAGTGTAACATTATTAAGTTCTCTAACCGGAGATCGATTTTGTGTTCGATAATATTTTCAATTTAATTATAACTGCAGTGGCTGATTCTAGTTAAGATCTCAAATTTACTAAAAATTATTCCAATTTTTAGTCATGGTAGTGTTGCATTGCACATAATTCATCGATAGTACAATTTGAAGAGTATTTTTATATCAAAAGATTATGAGAAAAGACTGGAACGTCTCAACAGCTATTCTCTTTTTGTTAGCAAGTTGATGCTTTTCAATTTAAAAATCACTTCTCGTCCTTTTTGGGTTGAAAATTTAATTATTTTGGTAGAAAATGCATATTTTTGGGTTGTAAATTCAAGTTTTTTGTCAAAAATCTCTATTTATGGTTTGAAAATTAGTCTGTTTTGATTAAGGATTCAAATAATTTATTAGAAATTCGTATTTTCATGTAGTTCAACTGTTTTCTTACTGAAAATTAAAATATTGTTGTGCGTCCTGATGCCGGGACGCACAACACTGACAATCAACTCTACTATCCTATCTCAACTGTGTTTGCAACACACACATGTGTAACGTAACTTTGTAGTTTTAAGCGACCGAGAACAGTGATTCTAATATCGGAGATGTAGTTTCTCTTCAACTTATTCGTAATAATCATTTTGAACTTCGATGGCATCGACTTTTAATATTTATTATCAATTCTGTAATTATGACTGCACAGTTTGAGATGATTTACAGAAAAGTTATTGTTAATTCATTGCATTTTTCTCATATCTGCCACATCGTAACTAGTTCAGTAATTCCTCAAGTACAAATTTGTTCCGTGCATCTCGACCTTTCCGCTTATTGATTTTTGTTTTTTTTTCTGTAATTTATAAGTAATTTTTTTCAAATTAGATAAGTTCTACACTTCCGGGAAACGATTCGAGATATCACAAAAGAGCAGGTTCCATTTTTGTATGTAGAACTTTTTTCGATTTACGCAATTTTATATTAACATTTTTCATACGTTTTGTTGTTTTCGAGAAACATGTGAAAATTATATTTCATGCAAAAAAAGTTCTCCTGGCCACAAGAATTCTTTAGCCCACTTAAAAGTCACAGGATGTCTGTCTTATAGAACGTTAATTTACATAGAAATTGGCAAAAAATATAAGTGTGAGATATTTTGAGAGAACTATTTCATCTCTTGCAAACGGTGGAAGTCCACATACGCCTGCTAACTAGTTAAAAGTAGGATTGGATACGTATGGTAAATACGTCATTGGATTTGCCGAAGACGATGGAGATGGGCAATATTGGTTGAAACCCTTCCACTCTCGGTTACACGGATGGCTGCAAATACATACATTAAATTACTCCTAGTTGACACTACTGCTACACAAGCTTCAGGTGTACGTGAACAATATATAATTGACGCTTATAACAATATCATCGACAGATCACTCGTTCGCGATGCCATTCAGTTGGATCGCCCAAAGTACGAGGTCGACGATACTCCCATGGCTACAAGTCATTCCCGTGGGCAAGCATCTTCTCCAAGGGGGCAAACATCTTCTCCCAGGGGGCAAACATTTTCTCCCAGTTGGCAAACATCTGTTCTTAGGGGGCAAGCATCTTCTTCTGATATCCAGTTAAATCCTTCCCATGTGCCTGCATCTAATGATCCTGGGCATGAAGATCCTCCTTCCTTCAGTTTCTGGAATCAACATCCCTAGCTCGCTGTACGGCCATTTTCTAAATTATTGTTCGGTTCATCCGCAACCCACGTAACACCGTGATCTGACAATTACATAATAATCAGACAGTGAAGCTGATGCAAAATATCGTTAGAGACATTTACTACACGTCACAGGAAACACGTTCCTTTGAGAAGAAAAGAATTATTTTTATAATATTGCTATCCGTAACACGTTCAATTAAATGTCATGGTTGTTTTATTTATTTTTCTCGTAATACTTCATAAAATTTTTTCTGATGTTTCAGTTTTCTACTTTAAAAAAACATATTAATTTTTTATTGCTGCGATTCAAGTGGTCCAGTTCCGAATTTCAATTCGTAAAATACCTGAAAATGTATGTACCTAATGTTCGTTAGAGTAGCAATATGTAATCCTTTTCTCGTATGTATACCATGCTTTTTTTCAAAATTTTTCGAAGTCTAACTTCAGACATAAATTATAATGGCGATATCCAATTTTAAATCGAGCAACTACAACTTTTCGTGAATCTCAATATTAGTAATGTTATATTACAAAGAAAATTTTTTTAAATATTGCACTTACCTAACGATTTCTACAGTTTTATTTTTATTTTGGGATTATCTCGAGTGTTATCGGCCAAACTTACTTTTCTCACGACAAAAGTAGCCAGATACTGACCAAAGACGTCATAATCATGTAGTTTAAACTATTAGCCTGTTCCGTTTGAATCATATCATTGTGAGAGGTTGTGTTACCTGGGTATGGACGTCTTTTGGTGGACGTCTTGAGGATGTTCTGAGGACCTTCTGAAGACATGAAAAGATCCAAAGGATATCATAAAGACGTCAAGTCACAGGATATATAGCTACGAAAAAAATGGATAGTCAGGACAACTGAGTCGTCTGATTTGATTTCATCAACAAATTATCAAACCTTGCCGATTAAACCATACTTAAATGGGACAGGGAAACGCACTAGGCGGCCAGTGCTATTTCAGAGACCTCCCGTGTGGAAAAATTTCGTATCAGTTTTGAATCATGCTAAAGCCACTAAAGTTTTTATCAAGCCTGTCTATTCACGAAATATTAGCCTGGTGCTATACTGGCGCCTTTACTATATACCTATACCTATACCTATACTGCACTACCTATACTACCTATACTATACTATACAGGGTGTCCCAGTACTCAAGGTACATTTGTATATTTTTGAATTCCTTATAAAAAATGGATTTGAAAATAATGATAAAAATTTGTTGTAAAGTTGATAATCAATTAGTAATTAACAAATAAAGATTAACCATTCAGAAGCATGCGTTAGATGGACGACAGTCCATGTGTCACTGATGAGGGTGTGTGCAAAAGAGTAATTTCAAATTTTCTGGAGGTTGTGAATATCAATGATGCAACTTCACACGGCAACTGAGATACGAGATTCTTAGAAAATATCATTGACTTTAGAAGACACGTTGAATTATTTTAACTTCCTTCGAGTATCTCTAATTCTGTAGAATTCAAACGAATTCTTAGAATTCACTTGTGCTCCTTTGAATTCTTTTGAAGTTTCTTGCAATTCTCTTAAAACCTTTAGGTACACCTTAAATTATTTTGAATTTCTCCAAGTCTTTTGTAGTCTCTGAATATCAAATTCTCTGAAATCTTTTGAATTCTATGAATTCTTTTGTATTCTCTAAATTCGTTGGAAATGCTCTAATTTTTCTTTTGATTCTGTGAATTCTTTTGAAGTTTGTGAATTCATTTGCACTCGGTTAATTCTTCCGAATTTTCTAAATTCTTCTTAATTCTTTGAACTACTCTTAATTCTATGAATTCTTACACTATTCTTTGAATTCTTTTGAATTCTTTCAAATTCTCGGAATTCTTATGAGTTATTTCATATTCTTTGAATTCCCTGATTTATTCTGAATTTTCTGAATCGTTTAAAAATTTTCTGAACTCTCTAAACTGTTTTGAATATGTTGAATCCACGGTATCACAGAATTTTTTAAAATGTTTTTTAATTATCTTCAAATCATTGGAATACACGTTGAATTATTTAACTTTTGTACTTTCTTATTTTTCAAATTATCTGAATTCTTTTGAAATTTTCTGAATTATTTGAACTGTTCTGAATTTTGTAATTCTCACGAGACCAGTGACTTCTTTTAATGATTTTTAATTACTTTTAATTATTAGAATACATTTCAAGTTACTTTGAACTCCTTCAAATCTTTTGAATTTTATGAGTATTTGGCATTCTGTAGAATTCAAACGAATTCCTAGAATCCACATGCAATCCTTTGACTTCTTTTGAAGTTTTTTTTAATTCTCTTAAAGCCTTTACGATACACCATTGATTATTTTGAATGTCTATTTGTTCGTATTATCTGAATTCTCGCGATATCTTTAGAATACGCGTTGAATTATTTCGAATTCTGTAGAATTCTACAGGATTCAAAATATTCGAAGAAAGTTAAAGTAATTCAACGTGTATTTTAAAGATTTTAAGTGAATTAAAGATATTCAAAAGAAGCAGTTCAAACTAACTCAAGGTTTATTCTAATGATTTCAAGATAATTAAAAAAATATTTTTAAAACATTCAGTGATATCGGAAGAATTCGACGAATTCAGAGTAGTTCAAAGGGTTCATAAAATTTTGAAAGAATTCAGAGAATTTAAAGAACTTAGAAGAATTCAGAGAATTCCGAAGAATTGACAGAATTCAAAATAAACTCAGATAATTTAAAAAAATGTAGATAATACAAAAGCATTCATAGAATTTAAAATATGTCACAGAATTCAAAAGAATTCAGACAATTCAAAAATTATCAGATAATTCATCATAATTCAGGAGAGTTCATAGAATACAAAAGACTTGCAGAAATTCAGATCAATTCATGGTGTTTTATAAAGATTTCAAGAGAATTGAGAAAAATCTATAAAATTTCTGTAGAATTCGTGGGAATTCTACAGAATAAAAAATATTCAACGAAAGTTAAAATAATTCAACGTATATTCTAGTGATTTCAAGATAATTAAAAAACATTTTAAAAATTCAGTGATACCGTGAATTCAACAAATTTAAAACAGTTTAGAGAGTTCAGAAAATTTTAAAACAATTCAGAGAATTCAAAGAATTTGAAAGAATTCAGAAGAATTCAGAGAATAGCGGAAGAATTTATAGAATTAAGAAGAATTCAAAGAATTAAGAAGAATTCAGAAAATTCGGAAGAATTGACAGAGTGCAAAATAATTCACAAACTTCAAAAGAATTTATAGAATGGAAAAAAAATTTAGAGTATTTCAAAAGAATTTAGATAATAAAAAGAGTTAAGAGAATTTAAAGGAATTCAGGCGATTAAGAAAAATTCAGGCGATTAAGAAAAATTCAGAGAATTCAGAAGAATTCAGAGAATTCAGAGAGAGCGGAAGAATTTATAGAACTAAGAAGAATTCAAAGAATTAAGAAGAATTTAGAGAATGCACAGAGTGCAAAATAATTTACAAACATCAAAAGCATAGTTTTTTTAAGATCGTAAAGTTCCTAATTGGTAATTTTTTAATTTAAAAGAATCCCAATTCTATATTGTTTGATTTATTCATGTTAAAACTGAAACTGAATTTTTGATTGATTTAGAAAAATGGTTTTCTCCCAGTTTCCGAAATTACCCAATTATCATAGCGGCACAGCGACAGCAAAGTTTTGAATATTTTTGTAACACACCTAGTTTTTGAAAAAAAAAAACAATCGAATCGTCAAACTAGAAGGAAGAATTTTTTATTCAAAAGGACGAATATTTAACAGCAAAAAAATTACTCTGAACAAAGAAGTTTAACTTTCAACGCAGTAGTTGAATTTTCAATCCAGAAGATTAATTTTGTAACGAAAAAGACGAATTTATAAGAGAATATATACATTTTTTGCCAAAGTATCGAATTTTCAACTAAAAAGGATCAATTTTCAACCAATAACGGAGCAGTTAAAATTTCATTTGAAAAAAATTAATGTTCTACAAATACTTTATTCTTTAACCAATAAAGTAAATGCTTAACAAAGTGGTGCGAATTTTCAAACCCTGTGGTTGAATTTTCAATCAAAAAAGTTGAATTCTTAAAGATAAATTTAAAATTTTAATTAAATGAAATAGAATGGTTTAATTTTCAGTTGAAAAATTTCATTTTAGAAACAAAAAAATTATTTTCAAGCCAAATATTCAAGCATTATACCTATAACAGTAGAATTTTTAACCAAAAGAGATAAATACTGAACCAAAAATATGATAGTAGACTTTTCAATTAAGAAGAATGAAAATTCAATGACAAATATTTGGATTTTTAATCAAATGAAAGATTTGAGACAAGCAGAAATTAAAATAAAAGAAAGAAATAATTGAATCAGTTTGGAATTTTATATGATAACAAGATGGTCTTAAAACACATCCTGGAATTCTGTGTCTCACTGATGTCTTCCATTTGTAAAACTGACATTTGACTTGGAATATTTATTAGGCTCATAAACTTTTAAACACATTTTTTTGATATAACTATTTTGAATGTACTATTTTTAATAGTTCAATTTTGAAGGTATATAACTAAAAACTCTTCAATTTTGAAGATTTATAAATAAGAAATTCTGAATATTATTGATTTTCATGGTCGTAAATCAAGCTTTCAATTATAAATCTTTAAAACAAGATTCATTGTTCGGAAGAAAGTTTCTGTTATCAAAAAACGAACATTCATTGACTCTAAGTCAAAGAAAACTTTCTTTGAATCTCGCTTCCAAAATCCGGAATCAGAAGCTGAAAGTGCATTGACTATTTCTAGAAAAATTCACATTTTTATGCTTTTTCTTCTTTTGCGCTAATGTTATCCACCTTAAGAAAAACAATTAATATACTGCAATTTTCTCTAAACCTTCAAATTTATTAAAAGTTCCTCGTCAAAAATTTTTTTTTCATCGACAGTTATGAATATTTTTGAACTAATTCATCAAACCATAATGTTTTATGTAATACACAAGATATAAAAATGCTCAACGGGAGTGAAAAAGGTTCGATTACCAAAAATGATTTTGACCCAAGGAAATCGTGATTGCAAATTTAAGTAAGACAGATATTATTGCTACATTAAAATTGTATTCACAAAATTTTTAAAAATCATTTCGTCAAAATGCGTGATTTACTGTCGTTTCAGGTATAACGAAGTATAAGAAAGTAACCATGAAAACCAGAACATAACATTACACTACATCTTTTCAAGTTCGAAAATATGCAGCCATTTTCAAAGTATCGTATTTTTTGGATATAGCTTTTTCCTCTGATCAGAACAAAGAATTTTTTTTAATTTTCTAGCTTTTATTATTTTGACTTTTTTTAATTGTATTTTTGTAGACCTCAAGAACTCCTTCCGAACTAGAGAATTATGCAAAGAAAATCGAATCTCTGAAGAGTAGAGGATGGCTATTTTTTTAAATATATTCATTTTTATTCTGCAGGAAGCTGAAGTACATATAATTTTATACACGTTGCATTCTATTATTTGCATGAAAGCTATTCTTATCATGTTCGTAATTATTCATGATAAAAAAAACAAGATGAAAGTCTTGACAAACATATTTCCTTAGGCTCTTTGCCACATTCTCTGCAGTTATCTCGAATTTTTTGTGTTAAAAAATGCAAATTATTATAATTTGTTTACAATAGTTATATAACTATACTTCACCTTATTCGGCGAAATCGATTTAAAAAATGTGGCAATAATTTTAAATTCTCTAAAATAGAAGCAAAGGGTGGCCGACATCTTTAAACATTCAGTACTGATAAACGAATATTCATTTCGTAAGCACGTAATCTTTGTTTGTTCTCCTCCTCATCATATAATGACAACGAAATAATGAAATAATGAAATAATGACAACGTACTTCTGTAGTTTTTACTAAATTTTATATTTCATAGTCAAGTAATACAGTTTTTTCGACTTTACCCAGTTTTTGTTTCCAGATTTCAAGATATTATAATTCAGCTTATTTTATAATCTGACGACCAAAAAATATTAAGATGATAAAGCTCAAAATATTAGGAAACAAGATGATTAATTTCAGGGAAAAAATATAAAATTTAACCAAAACTACAGAAGTACCTTGTCATTATTTCCCACGCTGAGGTGAAAAAAATTTCTTTTTTCGACGAACAAAAATTACGGGCTTACAAAATGAATAACAATTTATCAGTACTTAAGTTTTAAAGAAGTCGACCCACTTTTACTTCTACTTTATAAAATTTGAAATTATTGCTAAATTTTTTTATCGATTCTGCCGAATAAGGTGGAGTCTAGTAATATAATTATTTCAAACAAATTATATTAATTTGCATTTTTCACATAAAAAATTTAAGATAATTGCAGAGAACGTGGCAAAGAACTTGAGAAAATATGTTTGTGAATACTTTGATCTTGTTTTTTTTATCATGTATAATTACACGTACATGATTGCAAATTCATGCAAATAATAAAATGCGATGTGTATAAAATTATATGTACTTTAGTTTCCTGCAGAATAAAAATGAATATATTTAAAAAAAATAGCCATCCTCCACTCTTCAGAGATTCGATCTTCTTTGCATAATTCTTTAGTTCGAAAGGAGTTCTTAAGATCCACAAAAATACAATTAAAAAGAGTCAAAATAATAGAAGTTACAAAATTTAAAAAAGTTGTTTGTCAAGTGTTTTAGGGTTTCCAATCAGAGAAAAAAGCTGACAGAGTAATGTTATGTTCTCGTTTTCATGGTTACTTCCTTATACTTTGTTATACCTAAAAATAGACTAAATCACGCATTTTGACGAAATAATTTTTAAACATTTTTTGAATACAATTTTAACGTATCAATAATATCTATCTTACTGCGATTTTCAATCACGATTTCCTTGGATCAGAATTATTTTTGGTAATCGAACCTTTTTCACTCTCATTGAGCATTCTTATATCTCGAGCATTACGTAAAACATTATGATTTGATGAATAAGTTAAAAAATATTTATACCTGTCACAGAAAAAAAATTTCTCAAGGAGGAACTTTTACTACATTTGAAGGTTTAGAGAAAATTGTAGTATGTTAATTCTTTTTCTTAAGGTTGACAACATTCGCGTAAAAGAAGAAAAATCATAAAAATGTGAATTTTTCTAGAAATATTCAATGCACCTCCAGCTTCTGATTCCGGATCTTGAAAGGAAGATAAAAATATTCTATATTTATCAGATCAAAATAGAAATAGATCAAACGACAAAAGAAATTTTCTTTAAATCAAATAATCTTTTTTTGAAGATTTAGAATTTAAAGCTTGACTTTTGATCATGAAAATCATTAATATTTAGCAATTTTTAATTAAAAATCCTGAAATTTTAAGAGTTTTCAATGGTACGTCTTCAAAATTAAACTATTAAAAATAATACATTCAAGATAGTCCTATTTTTTAAAAAAATGTCTAAAAGTTTATGAGCTTAATTAATAAATATTCGAAATTGAACATCAGTTTTGCAAATTGAAGACATCAGTGATACACAAAATTTCAGTATGTGTTTTAAGACCATCTTATTATCATATAATATTCCAAACATTAAAAGCATGAACTGTCTATTTTATAGACATTTTTAATTAAATTAAAGATCGTAGCCCAGCAGAAATTACAAGTAAAGAAAGAAATAAGTAGGTTTGTTTGGAATTTCATATGATAATATATAAAAATAAGAAAGAAAATTCAAATTTCGATGTTTTTGATGATCAATAGTCAAGTGTTCAATTCTAAATCATTTGAAATGAAGAGATTTGGAAAGTAAACCATCAAAAATCAAATTTTTAATTCTTAATCTTCCAAATGAAAGATAATTCGAATGTACATTCATCAATAAAAATAGTGCATTTTCAATTTTACAAGTTAAAACTTGCATAATTTTCAATTTTAAATTCTCAAAAATAAAAACTTTTCAATTTTAAAACTGTATACATCAAAATTCTTAATCTTTAATAATTTCGAATACCAAAAGTCGAGTTTTCAACTCTAGATCTTACAAATTGAAGATATTTAAAATTTATGGCGAAAAATCATAGACATTTTTAATATCAAAACATGTGAACTGTTACATTATAAATTTTCAAAATTGAAAACTTTATAATTTTAGCGACTTAAAATTCAAAGTTCTATCATCTGAAGGAGATAGAATTCAAAACTTTTTAATTTTCCAATTTAAAAGCTCTTTGCTTTCAAAAATGTATGAATAAAATTCATAAATTTGGAATATTTAAAAAAAAAGGTCAAGTATTCAATCGAAAATCTTTAAAGTTTAAGGAATATAAATATTGTCGTAAAGATTTGAAATATGAAGCTCTATTATTTTCAAGAGTTACAATTAAAACCCCTTTATTTTAAAGATGCAAAAATAAATATAGTTCTTCAACTTTCATGATTTTGAAGGCCAAAAGCAAAGTTTTCAGCTCAAAATCTTGCATATTAAAGAAATTTGAATTAAAGAAAAAATTGTGAAATTAGAGTAGTAAAAATAAAAACGTTATTGAATTTCAAAGATGTATAAATTTGAAAAAAAAAATTTAATTTGGATTGTATGACATTTTCAGCTTTGTTGAATCAATGAGAAGGCAATATTTTGAAACGTTTAGAAAGGCTACGTTACCTACATCAGCATTTGTTGAATAACTTTTTCTTCAAAACAGGAAATGAGAATTTGACACACCTAATCTATTTCACCTCAATTTATCATCCTAAAAAAATTAAAAGTAAGGTGATATAAAATTTAGTTCAATTTTATAAAAAATCTTTCAATTCTTTAATAATATTTTATATGAAAATAAGAAATCTACTTTTACTTAAATAATACGGATACTATATGAACGTATAAAAAAGATTCATTGATCCAAAGAAACTTTTTTTTAATAAAAAAAAATTCATTGTCTCTCAGTCAAAGAAAAATTTCTTCAATTTGAAGTTATTTTTGGTTGAATAAAAAAAAAGTATCATGAAGAAACGGTTTCTTTAAATTTAAGAAAAATCATTTTCTCTGTGTGAATTAGCAGATGATGATTAGACAATAATGGTCTTCGATCAGACTCAAATATAGAATATTTTTTTCTCGCTTCCAAGAACCGAAATCAGAAGCTGAAGATACATTGACTATTTCTAGAAAAATTCAAATTTTCATACATTTATTTCTTTTGTACTTATATTTTTAGTTCAAAATTGATCTATTTTGGTAAAAAATTTAATTTTAATTTTGTTAAAAAGTTCATCTAAAGCACGATATGAAAAGAAGTCGAGAGAAGAAAAACGTTACTTTTTGATAGCCCTACAAAATTATCATGACGACTTTTTGAGTTTCCTTAAAGAATCGAAAATTCAAATTTTGTTCGCATAAAAAATAATTAATTACTACATTCTTATCATAGTGAGAACAACCTTTTGAATTTTCTTGAAAAATCAAAAATTCAAATTGCAATCGCACAGAAAATAATAAACAATCAAAAATGCCATTTTGCGGTCAAATTATGCAAGGTACAGAAAAAAATGAATTCAGCAAAATTTTTACTTCAGAAAGGAGTTAAAAATTTGTTAAAAATCATATAGCATGTGTAGTTCTGTTTTATTCGTAAAAAACAACATTGAAAATTAGAAAATTAAATTTTTTGACAAACGACGTATGCTATGAAAAATATGTATGGACCAAACTTGCTCTTCCAAAAACGATTAAACTCATCCAAATTTGTCATAAATAATGTTTCGATATGACGCGTGGTTTTATTTTTATTCGTAAAAAATAGAATTAAAAATTAATTTTTTTTTCGTGGAAAAACGACACAAGAGACGAAAGAAATGACAAAAGAGGTTGTTCTACAAAAAAATATCTTTGAATATGTTATAAACTCTTGTTATAAAAACATATATTAAAAATAAAAGAAATAAAATTTTCCGAAAAAAGGACACAAGCTACAATAACATTTTATTTGACAAAATTTTGCGCCCAAATTATATCTACAAATTTGCTTAAAACCACCTCACGCTATGATGCGTATTTTCAGTGTGAATCGTAAAAAATAACATTAAAAATAAAATAAATCATAAAAAAACGACACAAGTTGCAATAAAATGTTTATTAACAATTTTTTTAAAATGGGATACGCTTTTTTCAAATTATAAGAGCAATCCGATGAAAATACATATGTTTCAATGCCAACGCATGTTATGAATTGCAATAAGATAAATTTGTTGAAATGATTCATTTTTCAGGGTAGGTGAGAATAAAATTTAATGCAAAATAAGAAATAAATATTAAAGTAGTCATGAAAAATAAAATATTAACATTATTTTGCAATATCTGAATAAGCAGCCTCACACCGAGGTACAGAAATAAATATAATATACATTTGATATAATAAAGTTGAAAATAATGTAGAAAAGTTTGCATTTTCGATAAAATCGAGTGCGAAGCACGAGACACGTGATGAGAATGTGTTCGTTAAAGCCGAAGGAGCTTTAACAAAAGATAATTCACAATCACCAAATTATAGTTGTTGATGCTTTGACCTTTAATTTTAAAAGTGGGGAAAATACAAAGAACAAGCTTGGAACCGTCACGATCACTGGGACATTTTCCTTATAAAGTATAATTTTTTCAAAAATTTGAATATGTACCTACAGAATTTTACAAATCATTAGAAATTTTCGCAATAAATCAAGATTTTCATTTGGTGGAAATTAATTGTACTTGTATTTGTATTTCATGATTTAAAAAAACTTTACTGAAGTACTTTAAATATTTTCATGATTTCCAGTGGTCGCAGTTTACAAATTTGTCATTTTTAACCCTTATGGCCGGTTCTATAGTTGAGGAGATATTCGCGTTTTACTAATTTAAGATGTGAAATTACAATTTTCAAATTTGTGTGGTGGATAATACTATGACTCACACTGAATCTATCAGCATTATACTCATGTTCCAGCTGCGACCGGAAGTAGGTGTATTTTTAGTTTCAAACAAAAAAAGAGAAAAGGGCCCTTATGGCCGCTGCACAGTCGGGGAAAAATGCCTTTCTTTGTTTCAAAATAACGTACATCAGCCCACTGACATTGACCGTTTAAGGCAAAAAAAATTGAAAAAAAATACTGTTAAAATTCCAAAAAATGCTTTCGGGCCTGGTTTCTGATTTATTTTTTCAATATTTTATAAATAAACAAATGTCACGAAGAAAATGGCCATTTTTTCTATTTGACGTTCCCGGTGCTCGTAAATAATAGAAAAATTGTCGTTATCGCCTATGTTTCATATATTTACAGTATATAAAAATATTTCATCATGATACAATGAACAAATAATTTTTTATGAATTAATTATTTGTTGCAGAAGTGTTTTCTATAATTTTTAATAATTTCGCGTTTTTTCAAAGTTATATTGCAAGAAATTTGGAAGCAAATAACATTAAAATAAAAAACATTCCAAAGATAATTCTTGTTGATATTATTGAAGAATTGGATAAACAAATGCATTATTCAGGCATTTGTCGACGGAAAAATTAGTTTTTTTTTTCGATGCTACACCTTTTATTGGAAACTTCATTATAATTGTAGCAACATCCATAATAAATTAGTACATTATATGTTTTTTCAACAAATTCAATGAACAAATGCATTATTTGGAAATCTGTCCACGGAAAAATTCGTTTTTTTCAATTTTCAGTCCTTTGAATTGGGAAGTTAATGATAATTTCAGCAAAATTCATAATTCGTTGATGAATTTGATAATTTTTTGAACAAATTTAAACGACAAATGCATTTTTTGGGCATTTGTCGACAAATAAATTCGTTTTTTTCTATGTCAGTCCTCTTAATTGGGAATTCCATGATAAATTCAGCAACATTCATAATAAGTTCATGAATTTAATGATTTTTTGTAACAATTGCAATCGAAAAATTATTGGTATTGCTGGAATTATCATGATTGTTAGAATTAAAAGGACTGACATCGTAAAAGAAATGAAGTATTTCGTCGACAAATGCCCGAATAATGCATTTGTTCATCAAATTTTTTGAAGGAAGACAAACAATGTATGAACCAAGTATAAGTGTTGATGAAATTAACATCGTCTTCTCAATTAAAAGACACTGACTTTGGAAAAAACAAGTTCTTACGTCGACAAATGACCGAATAATGCATTTTTCAATTGAATTTGTTCAATAAAAAGTCATAATTAATCAACTAATTATGAATGTTATTGAAGAATTGAGAGCTTGACAAATAAGGCAATGCACTAAGAAGGACAAAGAACAGGGAAATAAGAAGGAAGGAAACGCGACGGGGTTTACAAAATAAAAGAAGGGCTGAAGACAAGGACGGGAGGAGCGAGAGGAGAAGATAAGACACGTGAAAGTGTCGTTCTGGAATGTCTTAGGATTAAAAAACAAAGATGAGGGTTTCTGGGGGGAATCGACAAAATGGAAGATAATAATGATGAGTGAAAAGTGGGTGGATGAGAAAGATTGGAAGGGTATAGAAAGATTGTTGCCGAAAGAATATGTGTGGAAGATGCAAGCAGCGAGAAAAGGATCACGTGAAAGGGGGAGGAATGGGTGGCATGGTGTCAGGGTTAAGAAAAGAAGTGTAGTAGAGAAAGAAAAGGGAGAGTATGTAGATGAAGAGAACGAAACAATAGTGAGAAGAATAAAAGTAGGAAAAGTGGTTGTGGATGTGGTATGCGTGAACAGGGGGAAGAGAAGAAGACGGAGGATGGAGAACAATAAGGAAATAGACAAAGAAAAGGCGAAGGGGTTGGGAGAGGCGGGGTGGTTTATTTGTAACGGCAATACCAGAGCGGAGTATGAAGGGGAATTTACGTACGCGGGTATAGGCGACACCGTAATAGAATACATTCTGGCTGAAGAAAGAATAAGAAAGCTGATGGTTAGAATTAAGTGCGAAATGAGATAGGTTCAGAGCACTGTCTGGTGATCTCGACATTGAAGCGTGGAGGTCCAAAGCTAGGTAGGGTGAAGAAGGAAAGAAAAAGGGAAAGGAAATTGAAAATGGGCAGGTGGGGGAGGAAAAGTTAAGAGAATTTAAAGACAAAATAGAAAACGAGGCTATAGGGAGTAGGGAAGAGGAAGGAGTAGACACGCTGCTATAAAAACTTAAAGGAGTGATTGATAAGGTAAGGGAAGAGGTGAGACCGAGAGAAGAAGGAGAGAAGGTTGGGAGAGACTGGTGGTTCAATGAATGCAGGGAAAGTAAAGAGAGGATGAAGGAGAATGTGAGAAAATGGAGGGAAGGGGAAATGGAAACAGAAAAGCTCAACAGGAGAAAGGGAAAGCACGAAAAAATAATTAGGGAAAAAAGACAGAAGGAGAATGAAAGGTACATGGAAGAGGTACAGTAAGCAATAAAGGAAGAGAGGGAGCGTGAAGTGATAAAAAAGGGAAAGAGGGGGAAGGAAGGGCATAAATGAAGAAATCGAGATGAAAGAGTGAACGAATTATTTCAAGATTCTGTTAGGGAATGTGGATAATAGGGTAAAGGGAGAAGAAAGAAAAACGATAGCGGGGGATGAGGACAGTGAAAACGAGATTAGTAGAGAAGAGGTGAACGAGGTGATTGCAAGGCTGACAATAAACAAGGCCAGGGGACAGGATGACTTGGAAATGAAGCACAAAATACGGAGGGTTAGGGGCAAAAGAAGAGACGTGGAGGATTTGTAACAATGTGTGGAGAGAAGAAGGGTGGACGGAGAAATGGAAGACAGGGCTGGTGGTACCTTTAATTGAAAAAGGAGAGGAAACACGGGTGGAGGAATATAGAGGTATCACACTCATGTCAGTGGGATACAAAAGTTACGCGGAAGTACTCAGAATGAGGTTGGAAAGGCAGGTGGAAGAAAAGGGAAGTATACCACACAACCAAATGGGTTTTAGCAAACGGATGTCGACCACAGACGACATCTACGTGTTCAGATATTTAGTCAATAGGAACCTAGGACGTAAGAAAGGGAAAGTATTCGCTCTGTCTGTAGATTTTGAGGCTGCATTTGACTCAGTTAACAGGAGGGTGTTATGGACAGCCATGAACGAGAGAGGAGTGAACAAAAGTTTGATGGAGAGGATAAAAGAAACATTTGTAGAAGCTGAGATAAGGTCGAAGATAGGAGAAAAGAAAGGAGAGGAATTCTGGACAGGAAGGGGGCTCAGGCAAGGGTGCCCGTTGAGTCCATTCCTATTTAGGGTTCTTCTGGCAGAAGTAGAGGAGAAAATAAAGAGGAAAGAGAAAGGAGGTACAAAATTAGGAACAGGCAACTAGCATATGCAGATGACGTAGGCTAGTAGCGGATCATGAAAGAGGAATGAATCTGATGGTAAGAGTGTTCGAAGAGTACGTGAGAGTAAAGGAGCTAACAGTGAACGTGAATAAGACTAAGATGCTGTGTTTCAGAAATAAAAAGCATAGGGGGAAATATGAATGGAAGATTAAAAGCGCG
Source organism: Andricus grossulariae (assembly GCA_011634705.1). Taxonomy (NCBI): domain Eukaryota; kingdom Metazoa; phylum Arthropoda; class Insecta; order Hymenoptera; family Cynipidae; genus Andricus; species Andricus grossulariae. Next base: position 49,944,484 of record JAABKJ010000755.1, on the reverse strand, counting down.
GTGGTAGACTTGGTTGAGTTTTGCTACCTAGGATTTTGATTTGAAACGAGAGGAGGAAGCGAGTTGCAGGTGAGAAAGAGATTAGAATGCGCGAGTAAAGTGATGGGACAAGTATGGGGTATAGGTAAAAGAAGGCTCAAGGACGAATGGAGTATGAGAGTGTGGATGTTAGATGTGCTATTATGGTCAGCGTTAAGCTATGGAGTCGAAATTTGGGGTTGGAAAGAGCATAATAGCGTGGAAAATCTTTATGAAAGATTTTTGAGATGGGTAATGGGGGTGAGTTAGAGCTGTCCAGGTTATATGCTGAGGGAAGAAATAGGACGAAAAGAAATGATTTTCAGGTAACTGCAAAGAGCCTGGTGTTTTAAAGAGAAACTAAGACGGGGAGATGTAAGCAGAATTGCACAAGCGTGTGCACGGGAGTTTATGGATGAAGAGAGGAGGGATAACATTAGACGTTCTAAATGGGAAGAGGAGAGATATAAAATTATGTTTGAATGTAGTATGCAAGTGTGGGGCAGAGAGTGGGAGGAAATAGAGAAAGAGATGATGGCAAAGCAAAGGGGAGGAAAGATGAAAGAAAATCGCGGAGTGCAGGCAAAACAGCTGGCATCGAATCGTTATGATGCAGGTGAAACCAGAGTACCTGAGGAATATTAAAAAAGATAGAAAATGGAATAGAGTGGTGAGATTAATTATGGGAGAGAGCGTAAGAGCATGCATGTAGTGGATAAATATAGAAGAGAATATGTGCAGAGTGTGTACGTAAGAGCAGGAAACATGATTGCATGTCCTAGAGAGGTGTACAGGTGATGAAGCGGGAGGTGAAAGTGTGGAAGAGGGAGTGAAGTGCATTTTGAATGAAAATGATCAGGGTGAAGAATGGATGAAGAAACTGGATAATATGAGAGAGAGAGAGAGAGAGAGAGAGAGAGATGTTGGCACAGGGTAGAAAAAAAGCCAAAAGATGACTCCTAAAGGAGAATTAGAAAGTAGTGTTGCGGAACAGAGTCTAATTGAGATTGATAATGGTAAGGAGAAACGGAAGCTCTGGGCAAGGTCACAAGTGCTTAGAAGTACGAATAGTAATTAAGATGAGATGTAACGAATAGTTGGTGAGATAGTATATAAAGCTTGTTTCTAAGAATATATGTAATGGTTATGTAAAGATTCTCAAACCCGTGAAAGGAAGAGAGTATAAACAAATAAAGAAGAAGCCTAACATTAAAAAAGAGAGTATTTCCGTCGGCCAGCATAATGCCAAAATAATTAACAATTTCTTTAATTCATTTTTTCCAAGAATCATAAAATCTATGAACTTATTATGAATATTGCCAAAATTATTATGAAGTTCTCAATTAAAAGAACTGACATAGACAAAAACTAATTTTTTAGTAGACGGACGCCCGAATGATAAATTTGTTTAGCAAAATTGCTTAACAAAACATCAAATTCATCAAATAATTATGAATGTTGCTAAAATTATCATGAAGTTCCCAATTAAAAGAACTGGCATTGAAAAAAAATGAATTATTTCTTCGACAAATGCCCGAACAATGCATTTGTTTATTCTATTTATTTCAAACAATCACGAAATCCCTCAATAAATGATGAATTTTTCTCAAATTATCATGAGACACCTAATTTTAAAAAACTGACATAGAAAAAAAACGATTATTTCTGTCGACTTATGCCTATATAAGGCATTTGTTTCTTTAATTTGTTTATTAAATTAAGAAGTTTAGTCTCAAGAGAAATTTCCTGCATTATAATATTGTTTCATCCAAATTTCTTGCAATATAACCAAATATGTACAGAAAGAAGATTTGACGAAGGAAAGGCCTAACGTGCTTTAAATATTTATTTCAATTTTGCTCAAATTATCATGATGTACCTAATTTTGAAAAACTGACATCCAAAAAAACGAATAATGTATTTTTTTATCCAATTTTTTTATAATATTGACATGAATAGTCTCAGGAGAAATTTTCTTTATTATAATTTTGTTTCCATCCAAATTTCTTGCAATGTAACCGAATATGTCCAAAAAGGGGGCTTAATTTAAACCCTCTTTTAGACCTGCAATGTCTTCACAGGCTTTGAATTGAATGTCCCATCAATTATGATTGAAATGTGATTTTGAGGTTTGTATTTTGTTATTGTGGCTGAGTAGAAGTGAAACGTTTTTGTATGATTGAACACTAGTCTAGACGAGCTAAAATATAGCGCTAGCTAATCGGTCTTGTGAAAATCTGTTTTTGATTGATGACGTTTAAATTTATTTCAAAGACTGTCTTGATAATAAGAAAAAAATTATTTGTTTCCAATGTAAATTATTCATTTTTCATACTTTCAAACCCTCTGTATATTTTGGGAAATGTGCAAAAAATATTTTGCTCCAAAACTTAGAAATTTTTTTGGTCCTGGTGGAATAGCTAGCTCTTGATTAGGGCCAGAAAGAAACATCTAGATTGGCAGTAAATATTATCAGTAGACATTGTTATCACTCAAATGCTGGTCTATTTCAACAATATAAAAATTGCAGGATAAAAAGTATACAGTAGAATAATTCTGGAGTGTATAATGTAACAAAGAAATATACTAAGGATATTTGAAACAGTAAATAAATCTTTTCTTATCAATGAAAGTAAAGTTTGCGTCAAAACCCAGTTATAACCTCTTGGTTCCCGAAATACATACGGTGCCGTTATAAATACATAATGTGTGCTAAAGACTTTACCATCTGGTTCCACCAAAATTGTTTTTTCATTACTACACTTCATGACACGTATCTTAAAATAGAAATTGCATTCCAGCACTAGTTTCCAACCGAAAAAATCCAGTTGACATAAGAAATTAATATAGAAATTAATAAACACAAGCATTATTTATAATATCTACCGTGAACCACACCCCTTCACAGTGGGATAAAGCGTCAAAATTTGTTCCAAAAACAGCTTAGAGACGTGAACTTTTGACCGATTTTGATCTTTTATTTTAAATACTCTTAACTAAACTCGAAACAAATTATGAGAGTCAATTTTTAATATAATTTTTTGAACTTCTGTGTTGCCAAATAAAGTGAAAAAATGGAAAATTTCACCATTTTTTTATTTTCCTATCAGCAATCGGAATAAACTCGGGATCACTCAAAACAAGTATATACCAGCACCTAATACAATAAATTGATTCATGAAATGTTTTATATAATCTGTTCATGTTTTAAACAGGCTGTAATAAACTATACATTGTTTAAATCTAAATATATGTTCATATAATTTCTTTAAAACATTAACAAAATTATTAAAACATTTTATGTATTAATTTCGTATATTGGATTCTACTGCACTTATTTTGATTGATCCCGAGTTTATCTCGATTGTTTATGGAAAGATGAAAAATGAAGTTTTCAAAATTGCCATTTTTTCACTTCATACGTTAATACATAAGTACGCGTATGATAATTTATTTAGGAGTTTCGATTAAAAAATATAAAAATCGATTAAGAATTGTCGGCTCTAGGTTGTCTTAGAACTTGTACATTTCGTCTCACTATGCGCCACCATAGCCGACTCTGTCCTGCATCATTTCATTATTTTCAATTTCAAACATATTTAATTGCGTATAAAAATTACTTTAAACTCATTACAATAAAAAAATCCATATTCTTAGTTATGAAATGAAATATTAGATTATCACAAGATAGAGAGTAAAGTATATAAAAAATATATTTGTTAATGAAATTATTGATTTCACGAAGGGTTAGTCATTTTTATTTTTCCTGAATAGTAAAAATATTTTTGTCACAAATGAATGAAAAAAAGGACTAATCTTGCAACTGTGCCTAATGTTTCATCTGTTTCCTTAAATTAAACAAAAAATTAAATAATGAAGTGTTTAATAGACATACACATTATTAATTTCGCATAATACATTCCTCATTTTTTTTATTTGAATAAAAAATTTGCTTCTCTCTCAACAATTTTAATTTTTTTCGGATTTAAAATATCAAAATTTTGTATTTCGTCCAATCAAAAGAAGAGAAAATAATGTTCAATAATATTTTCCAGAAATTATATTATTCACGTTGAACAAAGTTGCATTCCTGTGCCTTATTATCCCTGAATGTTTTTAGTATGTATTCACAAATCAAATAACTAAAATTGAATTACATATAAATACAGAATAATTACACAGGTCCTAAGAGAACGAAAAGTAGGGCTCGAGGGTTAAGCAAGATCTAAAGAGGTTATATTTAAATTCCTAAAATTTACAGAGAATTTTAAGGTCTTATAGTCGAGGACTTGAAAATATGAGTATTAGAATGTTAGGAGGTTCTAAATAGGGATAAAGTAGGTCCAACGGGATTGACGGGCCTGGCACGGCTAAAGTAGGTTCTATTTGGAATTATTCAGGGTGTAAATAGAGCTAAAATTACGACCCGGGATCAGCTTGGTTTGTAAATAAAGAATTTATACATAGACAAAAATTTAAAAATTTGCTTTTACTGATCTGTTTGAAATATTCCACAATAATTATTAATTTTTTCAGTCCAGAAACACCTAAAAAATTATATATTTGTTACATATAATTAGAGCTGCAACAATATAAATTATATATATATATATATATATATGTGTGTGTGTGTGTGTGTGTGTGTGTCTGAGATTGATTGCACGTAGTGTACAGTAAAACCTTAAGGATGTTTCAGATGTACAGCTTAGATGAAAAATACCTAATCCTTAGCTTGATTTATAAAACTCACAAAACAGGGCCGATTAATATTATTAGGAAAAATTCTGGAAGAGAAACCAAAGTTGAATAAAAAAATAGTGGATGTCGTAATTTTTTATTTAAAATTGTGGGCGTCCACATGAAAAGGGCCCTTATGACCGGTTCTAGTTTAGGAGATATGCGCGATTGTTATTTTCGGGTTAGAGTAGGGGATGATACTGGGACCTATAGATAATTTATCGGGACTATACTTGTATCCAGAAAGTGACTGGAAGTAGGCATATTTTATGTTCGAAGAAAAAGTATAACACGTGTACAAGTTTACATCCGTTTTTCTCGAAAGTCGATTTTTCGAAGTTCCAACTTTAGAAATGCCCCGGTGACTCTTTTTCAACTTATAAGGTTCTTTTTGGGCCCAGACAGCCGGGGATTTATTCGACTATATACCCCTATACGTAAGTCCATACCGGCCATAAGAGCCCTTTTCATACGAACGCCCACATACACACACACATACACACACATATAATTAAAAAATAAGGTTAACAACCACCGCAGGGTCCACTGCACTGGGAGTAACTGCCATCTAAAAAATGACACCGGCTCCCAGTAGAACCGCGGTAAATCCCACTCATGGCCACGTCTCACAACCTTGAGATGTATATATATGTATATATATGTATATATATGTATATATATGTATATATATGTATATATAAATATATGTATCAATCTTTGCACTTACCTACACAATTGGGCAGGAAAACCGCGATTGTCAGGATTAGCGCCGCAGTCACAATCTTCATATTTCCTATCGAAGGATTTCGTAAGCGTGTCTGATAAATTGGGAACAAGAGTACCGTTATTTATACTGAAAATGACGACGCAGTATATAGCTTCAAGACCATCAGAATTACTGAAATTTACTTAACTTTCATGATAGACGAAAGAAAATAAAACTTAAGCAAAAGCCAGGTCTTATGATGTATATTGCACGTGCTATGGTTGTTTGCTCTATACTGATGATTTCCGTGCTCTTCCCTTACCTATGTATAAAGTAAAATAATTCAAAAGAATATGAGAAAAATGTGTATTGAAATGCATTTTCGTTGACTTGAGCAAATTCTAATTTAAAATGAACAAAAACTATGTTTGAAATAAGCATACATTTTCTTGACCCTGTGTCAATGATGTAAAAAAAAAACCTATTTTTGAAATTGACAAAATTTTGTGAAAAGCCCCTGCAAACAAAAAACTAGTCATAATTGGTGCACGTACTTTTAGGAAATTGCTTCCACTTTCATAAACTAAAAAAATTAATAATTTTCGGTAAAATACCCTGAAAGCCACTCTCTTTTTTATTGGGAGTACCTGTGAGTAAAAAAGCTGCAATTAATCGAATCATTAATAATTTGAGTCATGCAATAAAAGCCATGTAAGTAAAAGAAAAGTTTTGTGCAAGTTGCAACTTTATGAAAATGTGGACAGAACATGTTTTTTGAAAATTTAGTTTATTCCAGATTTCTTTCAAACTTGGATTACAGCACGAAGTGAAAACTTCTTCAGTTTGATTAAAGGAACATACTATTCCTTTTTTTATTATGCTGTAAATTCAAATTGATTATTCTGAACTGTTGAATGAGAATGATACCAATTGAAATTATTTATAGTTATTGCTGATAGTTTTCTATTAGATTAATTCAGCAGAATGTCAATTGAAAACCTCTTTCAAGTTAATGAATCCTAATCAGGAATTTTTTTCAATAAATCGCGGGTGAAAAAAGGTTAATTTAAGAAGAAAAATTGAAATAAAACAAAAAAAAACTATTTTTTATAGACAGAATTATTCTTTTTAAAAGCATAAAAGTAATCTTTAAACATTCTCAGCACGTACCTCATGATTCGCACTCGATTTTGTCTAAAATGCGAACTTTTCAACATTATGCAACACTATTACATCAAATTTATATTACATTTGTTTCTGTACCACGGCCTGGGATTGCTTATTCAGTATTGCAAAATAAAGTACAAATTTTATTTATGCTTTTTGAATTTTGAAAATGCTATAACAGTGGTAATTTTTTTAATCGAAAAATGTCATTGAGGATAAATTGTTTATCTTTTTGAGTACTATAGATAGCCGTACATAGAATGTTTAATTTCTGAAAAAAGTGGTCTCAAAAATTTTGAAAATGCTCTAACTTTTTGAATTTTCACACAAAATGGATGTCTAAAGAACTTGCCCTACAGTTTAGAATAGTGAAAGAGCCAGTCTCGAAACCTGGTTTAAATCGAACAACAAAATTTGTTTGAATTTATATTCCATTTTGCGGTTCAAACCATGCAAGATACAAAAAAAGATAAATTTATATAAATTTTGCAACCTCAAAAGATATAAGATTTTTCGAATTATAACTTTTTGATAGGACGCGTAGTTTTTGTTTTAATCGTAAGAAATAACATTTAAAATAAAAAATTACAATTTTTGAAAAACGACACAAGCTACAAAAAAGTGAAGAGACAAAAGTTGTTCACCCATAAAAGAGCTACAAATAAGTTATCATGATTTTTTGATAGGATGCGTGGTTTTTGTTTTAATCGTAAAAAATAACATAAAAATTATACTCTTGGAAAAACGACACAAGGTACGAAAAAAATGAAAGAATGTGAGAATGTGTCCAGGTGGCATACAGATTTTTTTTATGAATTCTAGTGTTTTTTATGTAAAATAAAAATATTGTTTGATTTAAATATCGACTATACATTTTTTCGTTAAAAGTTCGTGAAAATTGATGTTTCCAGGTTAGAAATTATGAATAAAAGCTGAGAATACCGGTACGTAGACTACCGTTTGATAAGAAATTACCGGTACAGACAAATTTCACACAAAATATAGATTTCTGAAGATTTTGAATTAAAATGTTGAAGCTTTTTAGGGATTCTGAAACGTTTAAGATAATGCATTTTTTTCTTAAGATTTCACGGAAAATTGTAATTAGTTGTTTTTGTTTTTTGTTGGAAACAATTAATTGAAAGAAAATATTTTCAAAAATTTTTAAAGATGGTTGCAAATGATTTTCTAGAATATCAGAAAATAATGCAGATGATTTCACAGCAACATTTTTCAATTTTTCAAGATTACAAAATTTTAGAAAGAATTCAAATGAGTTTAAGAGATATTTAGAAGTTTAGAAAGGATACAAAAATAATTTTGTTTAAACCAAAATTTAGATTTTTTCAGATTTCGAACAAAAAATTTAAAATCTTTTCAAGAATTTTGAAAAGTTTCAAGAAAATAATAAAATTTTCTTGAGTCTTCTTGGAAAATTGTTTATGATTTTTTTATTTTACAATATTCATTCCAAAGGATTTTCAATATAATCAAAAAGGATCTATAAGATTTGAAGGCAACTTTTTTTTAATTTTGCGGAATTTCTTCAAAATTTTAGGAAAAATTCTAATAATTTAAAAAGATATCAAGAAGTTTAAAAAAGATTTCAAAAATGAACAAAATTTCATGAAACTTAAATCAAAATGTAGATTTGTGAAGATTCCGAACTGATATTTTGAATTTTTTGAACGATTTTGAAAGGTTTCAAGATAGTGTTAAAAAGTCTTAAATATCTTTTAAAATTACTCAAATTTTTTCTGAAATTTTAAAAAAATCTTTAAAATAAAAAAACTTCTCAGCGATTTATTAGATACTTTTTCGACACATTCGCAATTTTCAAAAATCTTTTTGAATTTTCTCGAGAAATCCAGGAAAATTATATTTATATAACGTTAAAGCAAATAAACAAAGAAAATTAAAAAATGAATAGTGATTTAAAATTTTTATTTAGTATTAAAAGTTGTTTTTTCCTTCAAATTATAATTTGCCTAGAACTTTTGATTTTCTGAACTCCAACATTTTTTGCTTCAAAATCAACAATTTTCATGAAAATTCGTCTTTGTGGTTTAAAAATTTATCTCTTTTGGTAGAAATTTCATCTCTTTTATATTAAAGTTGCAAATGTTTGGTTCAAAATGAAAAAGTTGTTTGGCCGTGGATTCAACTATTTATTGAAATTTTAGGTTTTAGGATGAATTAGAATCTTTTTGATTTAAAATTTCAAATAATTTTCAGAGAGTTATCGATTATTATATTTTTCCTTGGAAATTTATCTTTTTTTGGTTGAAAATTCAAATTTTTCACGGTCATTGAAATTAAAAAATTCGAATTGTGAAAGCTGACATTTTTCCATTGGAATTAATCAAAACTGAACTGCAAATTAAACCATTTAGAGTTGAACTGTTTTGAATTTTTAACTTTAAATATTCAATCTTAACAAAATTTTGATTCAGTTTTTTTTTGCCGCGCCAATAATTTACACGTATAATATGAATGCTCATTTTCAATGCTTGAATTTGAAGAATGGATCAATAAATTTGTCGATATTTCGGGACGACTGAAAAATTCAGAAAAATGAAATTCTCAATGCTTTCAAATTCCCGAAATGGAAACTTCCTGAATAATAATATATCAATTTATATTTGTGAATTGATTTTAGGACTTTTAATGGAATTAAATAATTAATTAAGAAAGAAAGGGATTAATTCAATGGTTTTCACTGAATTTTATAATATTGTTCGAACAGAGTATGCATACGTGCCATAAAGCCTCGGTGAACAGGGATAATGCTGGCATCGTAGCAGTCTAGCAAGTCATCCTCGAGTTGATTCGTCCACTCAATGTGGGCGTTTCGCCGGTTTGTCGTCGTGTTTGCATCTAAATCATGTTCAGCATCTCAAACTCTAGGATGATTGGCTCTGTTTGCCGACCCATTGTCAGGTGCTCTGCGCGTTCGATCTTTTTGAACCGCATCTACAACTTTTTTGTGTTTGGGTGGTTTCACTGTTGTTCTTAAGAGCAGCTAGGAAAAGGGTTATCCATCCTTGTAGTGCCCCGCGTGCAAGAATATGGCTGCATACTCTAAGAGGTTTCCCGATATATTATATATATGTGTGTGTGTATGACCACCCATCTCACGGTTGTGACACGTGGCCATGAGTGAGATTTATCGCGGTTTTACTAGGAGCCGTTGTAATATTTAGATGGCAGTTGCTCCCAGTTGGACCCTGCAGTGGTTGTTTAACCTTTTTTTTACATTATGTATAGAACGATTTTAATCAATCGAATTAGAAAAAGGAGTTGAATAATATTGTGTAATTTCTAAATCGATGCTCTAAAAATTAAACATTTTTTTAAATTGAAGAATCCCGAAATTTAATTATTTCGGATTAGGATTTCGAAAATAAGACAATGTCAAAACGTTAAAATTTAAATATATCAACCCTTCGATGGCAGAATTTCCGACGCGTAACAAAGCTGGCATATTGTGGGCTTCTTGACCCCAAGCGGAACAGGCTTTCAGCAAAGAGCGAATTGATTATTTTGAGTAGTAGTAGGGTTAAGATTCGAATTTTGGAAAATCGATCATTCAAAATTCAGAGGAATTAAAATTGTATTATTTATTAATAAAAGCGTTCAAAATGAAAAAATCGAAAACCTTTGAATTTAAATCATTTTGAATGCAGAGCAATTAAAATTTGACAATTTGAAATTCAAAACTAAATTGAATCTTTCAAAGTCAAAGCTTCTGAAATTCTAGAATTTTAAATTGTCATTACATAACCAAATTATAATTTAACATAAAAGCCGATGACATTTTGACATATATATTTGAATATTTGACTTCGAAACAAAAATACTGTGAAATTTAAAATTCCAAATATACAGAATTATCTAAAAATTAATTCAAGAAAAAACTTTAGTTTCAAGGACTTGAAGATTAAACTTTTAGAGTTGCGCATTCAAAACCATAATTTTAAATTAAACTTATAGACATTTTAAAAACGATGAATATATTATTTATAAGTAACATATAATCTAGTATCAAGTGACATTCAAAAAGACTGCATAAATTTTTACATTCTCATCCAGAGAAGGTATTAGATTTGTGTAAACTTTGACCCCCCGGGTTTTTGTCAAATGTCCACGTTTTGAGACCCCCTCAACCCAAAAAACAAGTTTTTACGAATGCGTCTGTCTGTCTGTATGTATGTATGTCTGTCTGTGAGCACGATAACTTTCGAAAGAATTGACCTATTAGATTGACCTTTGGTATACGAAGAAAAAGGTTTGTAAAGTAAATGGCAGTATGCCCAGAGGCAAACCGCGGAAAAAATTGGTACAATGTGTAAATGAGACCTTAATCCGAAAAGGATTAAACTTGCGTGCAGGAGCGTGCTCAAACTTGCGAGCGAAGCGAGCCGCGCGCTAAGCGCGCGATGAGAATGTGCCCGCAGAGCGGGCAGATTTTTTTAATTATCAAACTCGGATTTTGACCCACTTCTAAATCTTACTGGACCATATCTCCTACAGAGGTATGAGTTAGGTAAAAACAATTAATTAAAGACAATAAAACGCGATTCCGAAATTTGGCATTTATGCCCTTATACCCTGAGAAAGAAATGCTACTTTTTATACATAATATTAAATAACGATGTTCCTTCATTTATAAAAGTAACTTAATAACAGGACGAGACATTTCTAATTGCATAAGCTTTTATTGTATTCCTATCAAATAATTAAAGAAATGAATAATCTGTAATAATATATGGATAGGATATAATACTAGTTCGAATTTTTTTTGCTAAAGTCCATGAATTTTCTGAATATTTGAATAATAAAACTCATTTTTTTTCATAGGTGCTGAAAATTCAGTCCATATTTAACATATTCATATTTTCAATTAAATATATTTTCCTGAGACTAGTGAAAATGAAGTTTTGTTTAAATAAGTAGAAATCCAGTACTATAAATTTACTTTCATAAATGAAAAAACACCTTTAATTAATCTATTATTACAATTTTTTAAACAAATTTAGACACGCTCGACAAAATTCCCTGACATTAAAAAACATTCTCTGACATTCCCTTGACTTTCCATGACCAACAAATATCCCTATCATTTCCAGGTGTTTCAAGTGATTAAACACACGGCATTTATTAAGAACAGGAATTATAAAATACCTGAATAAATATCATGAAGATTGAAAGAAGAAAAAATATTTAAAAGTTATCCTTATTCGTCTTTTATTTAATATACTATGTTTGCATATTCTGTAATATTCCAGAATGCTCTCGAATATACTGGAATATTCCAGAATGCTCTTGAATATCCTGTAGTTTTCTGTAATTTTCTATTTTGGAATGCTCTGAAATTTTCTATAAAAATGTTTCTATAGTGGAATATTGCAGAATTCCTGCTCTGTTATGATTTATCATGAATATTGTGAAATTGTTCAGACTATTCTGAAATTATTTAGAATTTGTAGGATATACTGGAACGCTTTAGCATAATGTTTAGAAAACCCGAACCGATCCAAAAGTTTAATTAAATTTTTTTTTGAAAATACTCAACATTTCAGTAATCTATGGCAAGTTACTCGACCTTCTTAAAATTGGTTAAAAAAAAATGCCTTAAAGGCTATTCTAGAACTGTATGGAATTTTTTCGTGTATTCTGGGATTCTTTATATTCTTCGATTTCTAGAATTCCCTGTAAATTCTTAAGCATTCTAAAGTACTCTAGAATCTTCTCCCATGTTCTAGAATTTAAGAATTATTCTGAAATGTTTAGGACTTGTGCTAATATTTTGGGATTTTCTAGAATGTTTAAAAATGTTTAACGTAGCAGAGTTTAAAATAAGTTAGATCCCGTGAAGTTATCTGTTCACTAGCTCCTACTGGTTTCGTATAAATCATATTGTTCATTAAAGTAAATTTTAAGCGTCTATCAGCACACTGAATCTGATCACAATCAAGCTTCTTGACCTAGTGAAGCTATCTAGATAGTTTAGGACTAATCCAGGATAAAAACAATATTCCAACGATATAGGTGAAAGTGGGGTATGGTGTCAGTGCGTGGCACGGTGACTCTTGTAACTAATTCTCATGTTTCTTCATTTTCATATAAGTTTTTTTTACGTAAAATAGCGTTCTTTAGTACTCAAGAAAACTATTTTATGTGAGAAAAACTAATATGAAAATAAAAAAACACGAGCATTATTTGCAAGAGTCACCGTGCCCCGCACTGACACCATCCCCCACTTTCCCCTACTATGTTAAAAAACATGCCTTCAACAAAAAAATAGAGTACGAACCGGATACAGACTGTAAGAATAAGAACGTAGCTTTGTGATTCTCAATGTCTTTACCTAAACGAGACAAAAAAGATAACCACAGAAAAAATGTCGAAAAGTATTGGTGGCTAGATAGCCAATATTGCAAAACTCAAAAGGAGGATATTGACCGGGCCCATTGCCATTTTTAAGCCGAAAAAACTAAACACAGGTACACAAAGTACTATTTTTCTATTAGAAAAACAAATGTCAGTCGATCTAATTCCTGACCTAAATAATTAGCAACAGGGTTTACAGAAAATTCATAAACAATAATAATAGACAGATCTACGAGCGCCTCGAAGTAGGACATATAGATAAATTAACATTAAGCTAAGTAAGCGGTTTATAAATATTTGATCTGCATGTAACCAAACCATGTACTACAGCGTTATTAATAAAAATTGTTAAAAGAAAAGAAAAAAATAGCGTGCCGGCGTAATACATCTGCGGCCTGGTTTCGAATCCCAGTCCGAACAGTAGATAGCCGGGCATCTTGGTTATAAATGTCATTGTCTAAGTACTTGCTCCCTTTCAAACCCTCTCTAATAATAATTGAGATAATTGTTTATGGAAATGATTGTTCAATATAAAAATAACAGAACAATATCGCTTCTATAATTTAAAAAAATTTCCATGATGTTAACAAAATTGGTTAAAGAGCGCGAGTGCATACACTCAGCTTCGCCCTTGGCCATCACCCCCCTTTCATTAATAAAAACTTATTGTTATTTTTCTAGGCTTTTCTGGAATATTCTAGAGTATTTTAGAATGTCTTGGATTATTTTGGAATTTTTTATCTGAATATGCTAGAATAGTATAGAATATTTTATCGGGAGATTACGATATCCGTGGAGAAAAAGTTTTAATGCGGGTTCCTATTATAGGGAAATGAGGGGAAATAAGAGTAGGAAAGTAGAGGAAATAAAGGGAGGTGCAGCAGGGAAAGTGAGGGGAAGTGAGGGATGAGGAAAGAATGGGAAATTAGGAAGGGGAAGTATAGGAAGTGAGGGGGAGTAGGGTAAATTATTGGAAATGAGGGAGGGTAGTGAGGAGAAGTGAGGGGAGGGCTAGGAGGGTAGAGCGGGAGAATACACGAGGGATATTAGGGAAGGATAGGAGAAGTAGGGAAACGTAGTCGAGGGAAAATATGAGAGGTAGAGGTTTGAGCGCGCCTACTTTGACTAATTTTGTAATTGAAATCAACTGGTTAAAAAGTCATTTTTGTTGTTTTTGAAAAGTAATACAGGGTTTTTTGGGGTCACCGATAACGAATCCGCGGTCAGACTTTCAAAATTAAAAATGACTGAGCAGAATACTCTTGTACATGTTAAAGTTGCGCTCGAACAGTTGGTTTCTGTAGTCACGTCATGACAATAGTATGATATCTTGGATACGGTCAGTATCATGAAAAAGATATTCCTAATCCTGACATATGCAACACTATAAAAACAAAGTATTATTTCAGGGCTAGTTTCAGGTATGACAATAAAACTCGGAAAAAACAGTCTCGAGTGGTACTAAAATGTTACCACTGGTGGGAACCCAGATTCATTTGTTTTTCATAAAAAATAACAGCATAAAGTTATTATATTCAAAAACAGGACAAGAAAAAAGGGATACCGTGCAAAAAAAGAACTCTAGTATTTACAGTGAATGTTTCTATTACTATTTACAGAAAGAACATAAAGTAGAATAAATCTTAATGTTTGTTCTCTTTGAGATTTGACTTTCGGAAAATCATTGGTATTCCGAACTTGCCTTAACTGGCCGGACATATCTACTTATCCTGCCTTTATTGACTGGACGTACCCCTATCTCGTCTTAGTAGGCCGGACAGATCTACTTATCTTTCCTTAATTGTCTCTATATACCATGTCTTACAGACTTGGCTGGACAGGAGCAAACCCAAAATGGCGAATTGAATGCACTTTTACGATTCAAAATCATCGCTTTGAATTTACTATTTCGAATTCTAAAAAAATGACAACAGATTTGTAACCAGCAACCCAAAAAATGCAGTAAAAAAATGGTATGCTAGTTTTCTCACAATTGAACTTAATATAAATTATAGCATTTTTAGACTTGATTTGTTTAAAACAAAAAAAAAAACTTGAAAATATTTTTTAAATGACTATAATAAAGTCAATATTAAAGGCTATATCTTAAAAATTAATGAGCTGTCCAATCTAAAAAAAAATGTCCATGTATGTCTCATGATAACGTGTTATTTGACGTACACTTTAACTGCAGAATCTTGGGACCAAAAATGGGCGAAAACCCCTTGATTTTTGGGTCACTCCTTATAGGCGGTCATAGAATCCGGCCTCTCAATTGTCACTTATTTGAGCCCTGATACATTATAGGAAAACTTACTAGAAAAATCTTGTAGGTCATCGCAAAAATTACGAATGATTTACGAGGTCTGTCTGGAAATTATTCGACCGTGTGCTCTAACTTTGTACCTAGTTGTGCTATTATAAAAAACGTATTTACCATTCAGGGGAGACCTCTACGAGGCCCTCTACTAAGTGACATAGACCTGCGAATCTTTAGTCGACTAGTGTACACAGTTGAATAAACGTCTAACCACGTACGCGTCGCATTTTAGGATAACGGAACGCACCGAACAAAGAGAGTGCATTAAATTCTGCCAAAAAATGGACCATTCATGTTCGGAAACCATTGTTATGATTCGGAAAGTGTATGGTGATAAGTCTATAAGTGATTCTCTAATCCATAATGGTTTGGGCGATTTAAAATTGGTTGTACTTCAGTAGTCAGAACACCTCAAAATTTTGAACGGGTGCAAATGCTAATTAATGGAAATTGTCCTTTACCAGTGAGAGAGATATATGAAGACCTTATGATTCTAAGACTATTGTTTCAAAAATTTGTAACCTGATTTGTAGAAAAGTGCCAACTGAGTCCTTCACCACGGCAACGCACCTGCCCATTCCTCGCAGCTTTTTCAGCAATTTCTGCTGAAGCACAGTCTTACACTACTTTAGTAAACCCCATACAGCCTTGACCTGGCTCTGTTATTTCTGTCTGTTCCCCTAATTGTAATATCCTATAAAAAGGAAAAGATTTCAATACGTACAGGAAATAAAACTGAATGCGACGAAACAGCTGTTAGCTATTCCGAAAGGTAACTTTAAGGAGTGCTTTCGAAAGAGGAAGGATCGCTGAAAAAAGGTTGTGGCTTCCAAATAGGAGTACTTTGAAGGGGATATCATCGCCATTGGCCAAAATAAACTCTTACTCTTGGTATATCACGAGGTCGGATAATTTCCGGACAGACCTCGTATATATTTGGGCCAAAAGCGGCCACTCTCGATTTACCCATCTGAAGACTTCGCGATCTCTATCAATTTGAGAAGTCACCACGCCCATAGAAAAATAATGTTTCGCGTTCACTGCATCTCCAATTGCCAGAACGTACATAAATCTCCTTCAATGCACTCGCGAATTTTTCACATGCAGTGGATAATAAATAAATTCTCGAAATCCGAGACGAGTTATAAGTTATAACGAATGGTCAAGCGCTATCGTGATGCTGAGCGCAGAAAAAAGAGCGTTGGGCCAGCCAGCGCAACGTATCAATCTAAATTACAAATTCCATCGCACAATAGGGCCCTTTTTTCAGAGAAGGAGAACGCGGAAGGGGAGGGACCTTTAAAAAAGAAGGAGGTCCATCGAGCGTGTTAATATGTGGGCCCGGGAGGGAGATTGTGCTCGTCGGTTTCTCCAGTGAGGAGCATATTAACTTAATTTATTTGTCCTTTATTTGGCTGTCAGCCCGCCGACAGACGCGCCAGTGGCGTCGTCACTTCTGGAAATCTTCATTCTCTCGATCCTTCGCGCCAAAGATAAATGGATACTGAAACAATCAGTGACGTATTCGCTCTAGGGGTTTCAACAGACTCAATTCTCTCTCTCTCTATTATATTATATATCTCCATCTAATTCTCATATAGTTTATAGCCTTCAAAATAATCACAGCCCGTTTTATATATATGGCTCAGGTGATCTGATCAGAAAAAGAGAATTTAGCTTATGGCCCATTAGGTGTAATGACCCAACTTCTAACCACATGTATAATAGTTTTAGAACGAGGCTTGTTCAAACCTTGTGTTAAAGAGTCATTATATCTAATTTTGAGGAGGGGCGCGGAACAAATTAGTTATGGAAACAATTATTATCCGGAGAATCAAGAATGAAAACTGTTTTGGTTATCCCTTTCAGGAAAATATATTATATGGTTTAAAAATATGATTTTAATCTTGTAAGTCATTTGTAAAACACTGTTTCTTCCGATCTTTACAGGCAAGGCTCGGAAGCTACAAAAAGTCGCATGAAATTTTGGAAGATGAAGAAAAAGAAGCAGTATCAGATACTGAATGACTGAAATAATAACTTTGTTTAGAAATATAGAGCACACAATTCTTATTGATTTTTAAATATTATTTGCACAATCAAAATAAACATTAAAATTAAAACAATTTTTAACAATAGTCATTCATTCAGCTTGAAGGATTCTGATTTGGGTTTAAAATATCGAAGTGTCTACGTGTACTGCAAAAATTCGGCTATATCTACGGAAATTTAGGTTATATAGCACCTTCACCCTAGAATTCGTACGTAAAAAATCCAGCTTTTCGTACCGAAATTTCGGTACACATATTGCGTTTTCAAGAAATTAGATGAATTTTCAACACAAGAACGAATTTTTAACAAAAAAATACGTTTTCAAGTTAAAAAGTCCAATGGCTTAAAAAACAGTTGACTTTTAAACCCAAAAGATTTACTTTCAATCAAACATTTAAATTTGAAATAAAATAATAATAATTTACAACCAAACAGTTGCATTTACAATGAAATAGTTGACAAATTTCGAGCAAACGAAACGAATTTGTAACAAATTAACTGTAGTTTTAGCCGAATAGGTAAATTTTCAACCTACAAAGAAGAATTTACAACCAAATGATCGAATGCTCAAACAAAAAAGATTAAACTTCAAAACAAATAGTTGTATTTTCAAGCCAAAAAGACGAATTTTAAACAAAATAGTTGAATTTATAACCAAGCAGTTGTATTTTCAAGCAAAATTAGGAGTTTAAAAAAAATTGAATTTTCAACAAAAAATATAAATTTTTAATAGAAAAGGATGACTTTTACACCCAGAAAATGAATTTATAATCTATAAGGATTGATTTTTTTATGCAAAAAGACAGATAGTTTTTCTATCCAAAAAGGCGAATTTTCAAACAGAACAGTTGAAATTTCGATCGAAAATATGAATTTTCAACAAAATAATTACATTTCTAACTGAATAATCGAATTTTTAACAAAAAATAATGAAGTTTTACCCAAAAATAGTTATATTAACAAAATTAGAAATTTTTCAGTTACAAACTTTCAATTTTCAAAATTTTCCAAGCATTAAGCTTTAGTGAGAAGTTATTCAATTTTTAATGTTCTCAACTATAATGGTACGACTTTTTCTAGTTTTTAATTTTAATTTTGATAAAATGGCGTAGTTTTTATGTCAATCACAATGAAAATTTAAAAAAGTCGCATTTTTAAAAAAAAGTCGAAAAAGTTGCACGATCCAGATGTACTGTTCTACGCCTACTTATGGGCGGGAGGGGGGGGGATGTAACTTTTTCACTTTCATTTCCATTTCCACTTTTCGGAAATTCACGTTGTTTCTTTTTTTATTTTTGTGATAACGGATTTTTGAAAAAAAAAGACAACCAACGTGAATTTCGAAAAAGTGGAAGTGGAAATGAAAGTGAAAAAGTTACATAATCCCCTGGGTAAAGCATTCCTTTTTAACCACTAAGTCTCAAAAATCAATAAAAAAATTTTAAAATGTGTTCCAGATTTCTTACTTAAACTCTGAAACTTGACCTTTGTAGATTTTAATGGTGAATAATTAAACGAAAAGCTTTATTGACCTAGCTACTGGAGAAAGTAGTTGGTTTCAACCCCTAAGTCTCAAAAATAGAAAAATATTGTAATGTGTGTTCCAAGTTTCTTACCTAAAATCTAAGGAATAAATTTCGTTGATTTTAAAAGAAAATCTACAAAACGAAAGCCTCATTAAAAAGGACTGATTTCCCCAGCAGGTAGATTGATGTAACTTTTAGTGCAATTATTTATCATTGAAATCTACAAAGGTCATGTCTCAAATTTTAGGTTAGAAACTTGGGACACGTTGAAAACATCTGTTTTCCTAGCCGCTGCGAGGATTAAACTTTTTTGCAATTATTTAGCATCATAATCAGCAAAACGCAAGCCTCATATTTTGGGTAAGAAATTTGAAACATATTTTAGAATTTTTTTTTTTGAGACTTGGGGGTTGAAGACGTCAGCTTGCCCTAACTGCTAGGTTGATAAAACTTTTTTTTGCAATTATTTAGCATCAAAATCTACAAATTTCATTACTTAGCTTTGAGGTAAGAAACTTTGAACACATTTTTTAGACTTTTGAGACTTGGGGGTTGAAAATGACTTCTTTCCGCAGCAGCTAGGTTGATGAATTTTTTCGCAATTATTTAGCATTAAAATATTCCGAATTTATTCCTGAGATTTTTGGTAAAGAACTTGCAATGCATTTATGATTTTTCTTCGATTATTGAGATTTAGGGGTTGTAAACGACTTCTTTCCGCAGCCGACAGGAGGATGAAACTTTTTTATCAATTATTTAGTATCAAAATCTCTAAAATGTATTCCTCATATTTCAGTTACGAAACTTGGAACACATTTAAGAGGGTTTTCTTCAGATTATTTAGATTTAGGGGTTAAAAGCGATTGCTTTCCCCGGCAGCTAGGATAATGAAACTTTGTATGCAATTATTAATTACCAAAATCTACAGCATTCATTCCTCAGATTTTTGGTCAAAAACTTGGAACACATTTTAGGATATTTTTCGATTTTGGAGACTTAGATGTTGAAAACGCTTGCTTTCCCTAGCCAATGGGGGATCAAACTTGTTTTGCAATTATTTTTCATCATAACCTACAAAATTCAAGCCTCATACTTTGGGTAGGAAACTTGGAACACAGTTTAAATTTGTTTTTTTATTTTTGAGACTTCGGGGTTGAAGACGTCTGCTTTCCCCAGCTGCTAGGTTGATGAAACTTTTTTTTTGCAATTACTTAGCAACAAAATCTATCAAATTCATTCCTTAGGCTGAAGTTGAGAAACTTTGAACACATTATAGCATTTCCTTATCAATTTTTGAGATTCAGGCTTTGAAAATGTCTGATTTTCCCGGTACCTACGGGGATGAAACTTTTTTTACAAATATATTTGGCATCCAGCGTTACAAAATTCATGCTTTAGGTTTTAGATGAGAAAATTTTTTATTTTCCATTTCATATAAACGTTGGAAACTTCATCTGAGCTCATACATTTTTTTTAACTGTAAATATGAAAAATATTAATGAACCCATGCTCGGAAATTTGAAAGTTATTCCCGGTTTTCCAGTCCAGCGACCACCCTCAAAATGTTTTTTTCGCTCTGTATAACTTTCATCGCTTATTTTCATAAAAATTCTGGCAAATGGCCTCTTTAGCACTGATAAAATCAACGCTACTCAACACTTAGCCCTGTTAATTAAGAACTTTTCTGGCTTCATTATGATTTGTGTTCTACGTAATCTCGAAACGGTTGAAGGCGAATAGTACTTAACCCATAACTCATAGTACTTGGAATCGCGCCGCGAATCGAATTGAATTCGTCGCTTCCTATAAAGCCGACAAGTCGTATATTCTATGTATGTAAGCTCTTTCACCATTACTTGCTGCTTATCGCTCTTACTTGCTGTTCAGTGTTCACGATGTGACGTGAATGCGTGTGCGTTAACACATACTTAATTACAGACTCGCGTGCATTCCTTCGGAAGTGAGTTTTACTCTTGGGGCTCCACAATTTCCAAGTACTGAGTAACAAGTCAATCTCTCGACTCATTAACGTCCATGTTAGTGGACATTACTCGAGTACGTGCGTATCTACGAGTTTGTATTATTTTCGTTCTCCTCTTCTTCTTATTCCTTACTTTTTTCTTCTATCACTCCCGAAAAAAATTCCCGAGAGTGGAACGAGTGAACGAGTCTACTCAAGCGGGAGACGTATCTGAAAATGAGATCAGTCTCTTCTATCTTTACTACAATAATGGCTACTTCAAATTGAAAAAAAGACATTGTATTACTCACGAAAGTAACCAAATTTATTTCAGAAATAAATATAAGATAAGATTCAATTACTTTTTTACTCCTTTAAGCCCAATCTCTTCTTAACTATAATAATAAGCCTCAAGCAATGCCTAACATACTGAGTCCTGTGGATTTTTAACTTTCTAAAATGCCCTACCACTTGCAGCCAGATTTTTATCAGAAGCGCTCGCATTCGCCTGAACATTTGGTCAGAGAAGTGGAAAATTGCAGAAAACCACAAAATCCTGAGCACAGTTGGTTATAACAGACGAGTTTGGATGCCCTCGGCGACATACCTCCCGTTATATCGTAGTTAAACACAGTGAAAAAACACGACTGAGCGAGAATCACGGAATGGTCACCCATCTGAGCGCTAACCGCATGCATCCGTGCTTAACATTCGAGATCTGGACGAGTCGAAAATCACCACCTAGCTCCTGCCATACGTTAAAAATAAGAAAAGATTATAAACGGAAGCAGAATTAATATTTAATAAAGAAAATATTCTTACGAATACGGACGATGCAATATTTTCTGGATCTAAGAAAATATTTCTGGTCCCAAGAAAATATGCTAGAATGAAGAAACTGGATTTTCTTTTTTTAGGGATCGTTCATATACTACGTGACGCGTTTTTCTTTGGTTTATATCGTTGTATCCTCTTTAACTGCATGGAATTTTCATTCTCATCTTTATTTCAACAAAAGAAAAACGCGTCACGCAGTTTATGAACGATCCCTTAAGTACATTTTCTCGAGAAAAAACAAATTTTTTTGTATCATGAAAATATTGTATTGTCAGTATTCGTACCGGCATTTTCTTGATTCAATGCTAATTTTTTCCGTGTATTAGCTCAGAAGAGTTTCGTTACATTTCTTAACCTCATCATCTTAAAATTTGAATTGTTTGCTGTGATTCTGTAACAAAATATTATTAAAGAACAATTGTTTTCTATAACAAAATATTATTAAAGAACAATTGTTTTCTATAAGTTGTTTAAATAGCAATCAATATGAAACTAACGAAATTCTCAAGTTTCTTGGGCTCATTTTAAATGGAATTTTCTCTGATTGAATTTTAATATCCCGCAAAAGTTGCCCACATATGCCAGCTTTTGACTTGCAAACCATTTTTTTTGATCAGACAATATCTCGTTTTCGTTCTTTGGATTAAAATTTTTTTTTAATGTTCCCTGTTAGTTCAAAATTTCTGGTAAATTTTTAATATTTACAGTTATTACAAGTCAACACTAATATAAAATTACAAATTTAAAAGTCAATTTTTTGCTACATTTAGAATTTTTTATACGTGTGAAAAAACTGTGTTTTTCTATTGAGTTTAATGCATTTTCTGAAAATTTCTGAAAAAGCAGAATGACATATTTTTTTTGTTCAAGCAGAAGAAAGATTATGTTCGACATATTCAACTTTTTCCAAAATGTGTGTATTTTACTCAATCAAAAAAAGACATTGTTTTTGCAAAAAAAGAGTAACCAACGTTACTTTTTTAGTTACTTTTGTATTTTAGTAATATATTCGCACGAGGCCTTGCACAGCAGGAAGAAATGCAATTTTTCGTTAGAAGAAGTCTAGAGCCTTCAATTTCGGTCTAATTTTGATTTTTTTAAATTAAAGTGCATTAAATTATTGAGAGCATCCAGCTTAAAACTTTCGTCCCTACCATTTGTTTATTATCAAAATTTTCACTCAAAGTATGAAAAACATGAAACTTTATTAAACAATTTTCTACGCTCCAATAACTGCTTCGCTAAACTTTATATCGTTTTAACTCAATTCATGGGGACTCACAAAAGACAAATAATGTTTTCATTGATTTATTTGATTGTTATAAACATATCTGATACAAAAATTGGCAAAAAGTGCTATTATCGGTGAAAAATTTTTTTTTGCTAAACCTTTTTCAAGGAATGACATTTATTCACAAAAATTAAACAGTTAACAATAAACATTGGTATAAACCGTTTTATGGATAAATATTAAAATGTTTTGTTTTTAGATTTGGAATTTGTTTATAAAAATGTAAACTGTTATATTTTACCAAATATTACCAAAGCGATATTCCTAAAAATAATATATGTTTTATAACATAAATTATCAAATAAAACTGTTTTAACTTATTGTACGATTGAGTGCTATTCACAAAAATATGTAAAAAGTTAAAAATAAACACTTTTATAGACATAATATATCTTTAATTATATTTGGACAAATATAACAATTTAATTGTTTATTACAAATTATATATAAACAAATTCAAAGTTTTGGCAGATACTCGTAGCATAAAATCATTTTTTTTTTAAATTTAACTAGATTGAGACTAAGTTAAGAGTCTAAGTTAGTCACAAATATTGATAAAAATGTATTGATAACAATTTTAATAAACAATTTATCATAGCTATTAATTATCAAATCTGTTAGCATATGAAGTGTTATTATTCATTCATAACAAAATCAGTCTGAAGATAATTTGATTTAAAAGTGGATTTTTTCTAAGTGAAACTGCAAAAGTTTCGAATTTTTTATTGTAATTTTTTATGAACATTTTATTGACTCTATTGCATCAAATATTATCAAATTATATTTTCTAAAGAATATCTGTAGCAAATGAGGCAATTAAATTGAATTAAAGTCTGAAAAGCCATACATTTAAATATTTTGCCAATGAATCTATTTAAAAAAATAATAATTATTAAGATTTTAATTATTTTTGTGATTAAATATCATTTTTATATTCATACGTAGCAGTTTAAGCAAAAAAAATTTTTGCATTTATAATAACACTATTTGCCAATTTGTTCAGGGAATTTGTCTATAACAATTAAATAGATCCATAAGCAAATTATTTATATTCTGTCAGTCCCCATGCATTGATTTCAGGTGATATAAAGTTTAGCTAAGCAGTAATTGAAGCGTAAAAAATTGTTTAGTAAAAATTTAATGCACTCAAACTTTTTTTTAAATTTGAAAATTCGACCACTATCGTAACCAAAGAAGCAACTAGTTAAGAAAACTAGTTATTTCTCATCACTGGAATCAAGTCACTTTTACATTTGAAAAATTATCAAATTAATATTTCTTAAATAACACAGGCCGACAAAATTTGTACCCAATGACCGGACTACGGGACCCCCAAGGATCTTGGTGTCTAAAAACGAACTCGTTGTCTAAATTTTTCCTATGCGTCAGGTTTTTGAGATATGTTAACCTAAAAATGCTAAAATGACTATTTTTAGCCATATTTGAGGCAATATAACATAATCAGATTTTTTTTCTAAAACCTGCTAACACCATTGTTGATGACTCAATTTTATCTTCCATTTTCATTTTCGATCATCCCGAACTGTTTTTTTTCTCCGAGATATTGCACATTAACCATTTTAGTTCCACAATGAAAAACTAGCAAAGAAGGCAAAGAGAAACTGAAATGGTTAGTGTATCATATCTCGGAGAAAAAAAATCGGTTTGGGATGATCGAAAATTGAAGTGGAAGATAAAAAGGAGTACCAAAAGATAGCGTTAGCAGTTTTTAGAAAAAAATAGCTAATCGTGTTATATTTTCTCTAATATGGCTAAAAATATACATTTTTGCACTTTTAGGTTAGGATATCTCAAAAACCTGACGTATATAAAAAATTTGGATGACGGATTCGATTTTGGGATACCAAAATCCTTCGGGGTCACTTAGTCAGGTCTTTGGGTGCAAAAAATATGTAATTTTTGTCGGCCTGTGTAATTAGTTATCGATCAAAGACGTAAAACCTTTCCTCCGTAGTTCCTTAAGGTAAAAACTGAATATTTTTTATTATTATCATTAGTGATATGATGGTAAAACGCATCAAAAAATATAAATCCACCCATCACTAAAAAAACATTTGGTTGGCCGAATAAAATTTTGGTTGTCCAATTAAATTTTTGGTTGCTATAGAGGCAACAAAACCGTTTAGTTAAACCAACCAAATTATTTCGTTGGACTGTTTGGTTGATCCAATAAAAAAATTTGGTACGTTCAACAAAACTGTTTTGTGGGCACAACAAAACATTTTGTTGGTTGAAGAAATATATTTTGCAGAACGCAATAAAATTAATTGGTTAACGTAACAGTATGGTTTATTTAAAGAAAAATTTGTATTTTGTGGATACAACAAAGTACTTTATATATACGACAAAATGCTAAAATAAGAAAAATGAATTGATTCAATAAAATGCGTTATTCTATTTGCAAATAATTTGGTTATTTAATAACAATTAAATTTCATCATGATATTACATGATTATAGACGAAATTGTGGTTAACCGAAAGAGTTCTGCTCCAATCAATGATGTATTTTACTGAATCAAATCATTTTCCCCTCGTTTAACTTTTTTTTCAACACGGAATGTTTCGTTTTCTTTTGTAAAATAAAATCATGGTATCACCTCTGTCACTTTTTATAGGAATCTAACTCTGAACAGCAAACACTGTTAATTTACAAAATAGTCAAAAATTGCAATATAGCAATAGTCAAAATAGTAATAAAATTTTATATAATTCAAAACTACTGCAAAAAACCTCAAGGATAAAAACGACAATACGTTGCTTTTTTGGCATATCAGCTGACATCAGTCATATTGAAGACTAGAGTTTCCGGAACACACTGTAAAACGAAATCAAACTGCAAAACAAAATTATTTTGTGACCGTACCTTTATTTTTTTGCTCAGTGCAAACTTTGAGAGAGTAGTGTCATCTATTTTTTTTATGTTAAACATTTGTTTGCACAATACAAAAGATGAAAGTTATATCAGTGAATCAAGTGATAGTGAAGACTCAATCTCACAATCAGCCCGTAATAATTATTCCTAGGTACACTGATAGATTTAATATTAACAGTCACTGTTTATTTTTAAATATTTCGCCAACTCATACTTCCTGTGTAGGTTATTTCACCCATGATCTGATCCAAAGACGAATTTTTTTGTCCGAAGTCTATATTAAGTCTTGCAAGAACGAAAGAGAGAAATCCAAATCAATTTGTGAGTAATAGAAAATTCTCGAGCGGTCACGGCGCGTTAGAGAACCAGAAACGAGCCATTGAACGAGATCCTCAGGACTCGTTCGAAGAATACAAAGAAGATCGTGAGGTCGAATATAAATCAAATTCGGTGGAGGTGTAAGAAAGGATTTTTATTTCATCGAATTTCGTAGAAGGCTCTTTCTTTCATCCAGGATTCGGTAACCAAACGATCAATATAAGTGAAATTCCGAAGGTCAATAACAGTCAATAGCTTTTTATACACCTTCCAGATCGATTAAAAAACTGTAAACTATTAAGTCACAGGGGTCCCAGCGAAAAAAGGAAAAAATAGGGGAAAGATTAAACATTGAGTTTTACACTTAGAGAAGAAAAAAAAATCTTTTTATGTTAGATGATTTTTTAATGACTTCTGCCATTAAAGAACAGGTTGGCCTTATTGTTCGAGGAGAAAGATCATCGGTCATTTCCAGATTTTTTTTCCGATACGAAAAAATTGTTCACTCTCATTGAAATAAAAAAATTCTAACTATTAAAGCTGAACTTTTTTTCATTTGAAGTAACATAAACTGAACTTCAAATGAAAACAATCAAAGTGGGACTCTTTTGAATTTTAAACTTTTAAAACTTGAGTTTGAAAAATTTTTATTTCAGAAATTAATTAAATAATTTCAAATTATATACTGTTAAACTGTTAAATTTCTACATCGAAATTCAATGGTTTTCTTTAAAAATCAAAAATTCAATAATTAAAATTGTAACACTCAAAGTTTAAATTAACACTCTGAAATTTTAACGATTCAAATCCATTTCAACCAATTCAATTTCAAATTGTACAGTTTTTAGTATTTGATTTATAAATGCTCATTTTAAAAAAGCAGTCAAATGAAGTCAAATGAAGTGTGCCAAGTAAGGGTTAAATGGGTTAAAATAGAATATTTTAGACGGAAGCAATATTTTGATAGAATTCGAAATCAAATAAAAGCGTTTAATTATTCATCTGTCAATTTGAAGTCAATTAGAAATAAAATTCTTTCTTCAGTTCAGAACTCTATTATAGAAAAAGGCAGTGACCTTTTTATTTAGTTTTAATTATTAAAAAATTAAGTTTTGCACTATTTCAGCTACCTTTAAATGAGATACCATGGCACTTCATTATTGTTAATTTCAAAAATATTGAATTTGCATAGATTCAGCGAAAAAATATTATACATTTACATTTTTATTTAACTCCTAAATAGTTTAGTTTGAAATTTAAGTTCAGTTTTCAAGCTAAACAATTGCATTTTTTAGAAAGCAGTTGACTTTTGATACCGAAAAAATGAATTTTCAAGCAAGAAGCATAATTTTTCAACCAAATCGTTGAATTTTCAACAAGCCAAACGGTTGAATTGTCGAAAAAAGGCGAGTTTTTAACAAAATAGTTTAATTTACACAAAAATATTTTAATTTTCAACAAAATAGTTGAGTTTCTAACCCTTGTTGAATTTTCGACCTACAAACATGCATTTTCAACCAAATAGTTAAATTTTCAACAAATAAGGATTTATTTTCAACCAAGCAGTTGCATTTAGAACCAAATAGTTGAACTTTCAAGCAAAAGAGACGACTTTTCAACAAAAGAGTTGAATTTATAACTAAATACCTTAATTTTAAACCAAATAATTAAATTTTAAACGTATAAACATGAATTTTCAACCAAATGCTCGCATTTTCAAACTAAGAAGATTGAACTTCAACCAAAAACAGTTGAACTTTCAACAAAATAATTAAATTTGTAAAAAAATAATTACATTTTTAACAAAATAATCAAATTTTCAATACATACGGTGAATTTTCAACTAAAATGACGAATCATCAAAATAAAATTGATTTTCAACAAAGAAGTTTAACTTTCAACCAAGTAGTTTAATTTTCAATAAAAAAAGATTAATTCTCAACAAAGAATATGATAGGTGATATTTCAACCGAAAAAGTATTTTAATTTTAAATCAAAGGAAAGTGAGATAAAAGCAATTACAATAATCAGAGAGCGATCAGCTTATTAAGTAAACTGTAAGTAAAATATATTCAAATATACTCATCCTTAGGGTAATGAAAATAACATAAGAAAAGATATGGGAAGTCCAAAGTGGATTTATGCTAGAAAGATCATGTACGGATCAAATATTTATAACTTACAGGGTGCGCAGCGTAAAATAAGCTCAAAAAAGTAGAAATAGGGTGATTTTATCACGAAAAAGGAGAAAAAAGGGGAAAGATAAACATTCATTTTTACATGTAGAAAATAAGAAAAAAATGTTATATTTTTATTCATCTTTATATAGTTATAATGTTCTATTCAGTCAATTTTCTGAATTTACACGATGCATATTAATTATTGTTTTGTTCACAACGTAGACTAGAGGAACATAATCGTCTCAAAATAGAGATTTAACTTCTACACGTTTCTATTGATTCCGTCTACATATTTATAAGTCTATGTGAAATATAGATTTATAAAAACATTTTTTGGTTCACAAATTGGAGAAATATAACCATCCTGAACTTTTAAAGGAATTTATATTCATTTAAGAATCTAAGCGAAGTACGTTGAAGTTTTTTTGGTCCACGATGTTGGGAAACAGAAACATCTTTTAAAAATGTCTTGTGTTTTGACGTTTTGCGTTTTACGCCAAGTTTGATGCTGCCATGGGACAACATCCTGGTATTATATATTGAAACACGCACTAGGCACATGCCTGCTCGCATGTGAAGAGAATTTTTCCGCAAAATTCAAATATTTTATTGTTAATGACAAAATGGAAAAAAGGCGAAGACTTTAGAGAATAGGGGAAAAATGGGAATTTCTTTAAAAAAAGAGGGAACGCAGAAAAAAAGGGGAAGACTGTGCACCCTGAGCTTAAGACAGATCACAGCAAAAAGATTGGGAGTAAGGAAAAAAGTAAATAAACGTAAATAAAACAAAAATTATGGTGTTTGAAGGAAAAGGTGAGAAAACAATGTACAACATAGTCCTAAATGGTGAGAGAATAGATCAAGTTGATAAGTACATATATCTTGGTAGCCTATTCACAAGTGATGGAAAGATAGATGGGGAGTTAGATAGGCGTATAAACGAGGGTAAGAAGGTTATCGGTAGAGCGGGGCCCATTCTCAGAAGTAAAAATATATCAAAGAAAGCTAAAATGGCAATACATAATTCTATATTTATACCGACTGTGCTATACGGTAACGAGAAGTGGACCTATCAGAAAAAGGATAAGTGTCAAATTAATGCGATTAACATAAAATTCCTGCGGGTGATATGCGGCAAAACACTCACGGACAAAGTGAGTAATGAGATAATCCTCAAAGAATGTGGTGTAGAGGAGACACTAGTTGATATGTGTGAAAGAAATTCTTTAAGATGGTTTGAGCATGTTGAGAGAATGAAAGATGAACGACTGACGAAACAAGTGCATCAAGGTAAAGTAAATGGCAGTGTGCCCAGAGGCAGACCGCGGAACGAATGGTTAGAATGTTTATATGAGACCCTGATTCGAAGAGACATAAGAAGCTATAGAAACACAAGAGCTTGCATAAAAAAACGCATGGACATGAAGGAAGCTAGAAAGATATGCTAGGACAGAAAATTGGGGTAACAAATAGTTTATAAAAAGAGTGTCAGTAGAGTGAATGACGCCTGAAACAAAAGACCTTGAATTCTAATTGGCCCAAGTGGGGAGCTCCACATGACGATCTGGTGAGGCTCTTCACTTGGTGTGATCGCTAGAGAGATTGATCAGCAGCCTGGGTCGGAACAGTTTGGAGGAACGAACGTGTTATTTAAATAAGTAACACGGAAATTCTAGATCAATCTAAAACTCTATACCCCTCCCCACAACATTCTCAACGAATAATGTAATATTTTATATTGCAATCAACAGAGGTTTTCATTTTAAATTAAAAAAACAGTTGAATTCAACCAATAAGACATTATTTCAACAAAATTGTTGAATCCTCAACCAAAGCTGATTAATTTCTACCCAAATAGTTGGATTATTGACCAGAAAAGATGAAGTGTCAATAAAAAAGATGAATTCACAAATAAAAAAAGACGAATTTTCGACCATGAAAGATTCTTTGTTAAGAGATAATTAAAATTTCAACCAAAAAAAAAATAATTTTTAAGAAAATAATCAAATTTGTAACCAAAGAAATCGATCATGAACTAATAAAATAAATTTTTAACAAAGTAGTTTAACTTTCAACCAATTAGGTGAATTTTCAATCTCGAAGATTAATTTCCTACATAGAAATACGAATTTACAACAAAAAATTCAATTTTCAACCAATTTGTTGATTTTGGAACCAAAAGCGTTAAATTTACAATCAATAATGGAATAATTAAATTTAAAGTTCAAAACATCAATTTTCAACCCAAAAAAAAAGAATTTTCAATAAAATAGTTAAATATTCAATCAATAAGATGATCGTTTAACAAATGAGTTCAGCTCTCAACCAATCAGTTGAATTTTGAACCAAAATATATTAATTCTCAATGAAAAATTATATACTAATTGAAATTATAACTAAAAGCGATTAATTTTCCGCCAAAAATGGATTAGTAACATTTTCAATAGAGAAAATTAACTTTTAACTGAAAAAAAAAGAATTTTTAATAACATAGTTAAACCTTTAACTAAGTCGTAGAATTTGTAACCTATTTGAAAAATAGAAATTCTTCAAGAAAGGGATAAAGAGGAGAATAGGAGAAAGAGTATGAAGCCTGTATTTAGAACTTTGCTTGTGAAATAAAATCATTAATTTTCATTTTTTCAATTATTTCGAAAACTTTTTGTTGACATTTATATTCACCATGTGTGCCGTCACATTTTGCGTTAACCCATCCCCCCTCCTACAGCACAAATAGTTACAAACCCTGCCCCTCCCCCCTCCACGCTGACAGTCTTTTGAAAATAATAATTTTTTAGATTGAAAAGGAACAAATGTATTTTCAAATATCTCTTTAAATTTGAATTATTAAATATAACTGATTGTGAGTTACATATATATTGATTCCATTAGTAATTATTGCTACACGCATCCGCACTATCCAAACTCGTATATATCAGTTTCTTAAACATTCTTCATGTGAGTGATCCTACACAAATGCATTAAATGCGAGGTATATTTTATTTATTTCTTTGTATTTTTTATGAACAGTGTAACATTATAATTAGACAAATAGTTATAATATAATAAAGCAACATACACGAAAAACACAACGTTCATCACAATTTTGAGGTTAAGTCAGCCTGTTACAATGCATTTTACTATTTCAATCAGTGTAATAAAAAACAGATTTATTACGTGAAATCGTTAGTACTGATTTATCAGTTGAAATCATTAGTACTGATTTAATTACTTAAATGTTTACTAATTCAGTTTTACAGAGATCGTATATTTAAAGAAAAAAGGGGAAAAGGGGGAATTTTTCGTGAAGGGGGGAAAAGGAGGGAACCCTGGAATCAGAATTTATCACATAAAATTGTGGGGTAGAGGAGACACTAGTTGATATGTGTGAAAGAAATTCTTTAAGATGGTTTGAGCATGTTGAGAGAATGAAAGATGAACGACTGACGAAACAAGTGCATCAAGGTAAAGTAAATGGCAGTGTGCCCAGAGTCAGACCGCGGAACGAATGGAACTTCTTCCCCTTGGGACAGTCAAACTAATTAAACTCTAAAAATCAAAATTAAATTTGCCTTTGAGGAATCCTCCTCTCTTCGCTTGTAAATCATTATTGTCGCCCGAAGCAAGAAGAAAGACGAGATTTGAGTTAAAAAACGTGATGAGAGGAACAGGACAGAGTTTCTGTGATGAGTGACATGGATCCGAAAACCCTGCCGACGGAAAATGAATTTATTTTCGCGGAAGTCGTCGAATAGAGAAATCGTTTGCGGCCGCAACCTCCTCTAGGGGACATAAAATTGTAATCTAATTTGTACGGAACACAGCAGTGGATGCGGGTAGGCCAATGAAGTCATCGCACACCTCATGGTCGAGACCAACGTTTAATCATCATAAATTTCGCAAGAAACCACAAAGCAGCTTTTCTCCGCCCGTTTCTGCGCCCGTTCCGCCAAAGCGGATGCTCTTGCGGGAGACAATACGTCACTGCCGACCTCTATCTTCCCTTAGAACATTTTTTTCATCCCTTTACCCTCTGAAATGGTTATCATTGTTCTCTATTAGATGCACGTTGTTTTTTTACGACGTATAGAGGAAAGCTTTGTTTTTATAAAAATTACTTTCATGAAAGTAGCTTTTTGGGTGAAGACATCAGTAGTGGGCCACTTACGGTTGGGATCATATTTAACCTTATATATCAAAAAGTTATTTTATTATATCATATTATCAGGCGAAAATTAGAGAAGGAGGATCCAGAGTCGGGTTTCATAAGATTCTTGAGCAAATTTAAAAATATTTTTGAAGATATCAGATCTGTCGAATCAAAATTTTAACAAAAAAGTTAATTTTGAACCTAAAAGTTACATTTTCAACCAGAGATGAATTTTAAACTACAATATAATTCTGTACTTGCACCCACTATTCTGTGTAGTAGCGAGACCTGCAGCTGCTATAAAAAGGATAAGTGTGAAGTTAACGCGGTTGGCATGCAATTTCTGCTGAATATATGCGGTAAAACGCTAATGGACAAAATCGGCAATCAGAGCATTCTCAAAGCAGTTGAATTTCCAAACAAAAAAGTTGATTTCTCAACGAAAAATGTAATGAATAGTTGATATTTCAATCAAAAAAAGACTTTAGTTTCTAATGAAGAACGGTCGAATTTATCCGAAAAGGACGATTTTTCAACAAAATTGTTAAATTCTTAACCAAAACAGATTAATTCTTAACAAAATACAACACTGACAAAAAGAATTTTTGGAACCAAGAAAACGCATTTACTGGAATCCTATTTCTTAGCATCAAGAAAATATTCTCAACCAGTAGTAATTTTATTTAAACCAGACTTTCATTAATTCAGAGAAATGAATGCTTTGATCATATTTTCTTGGTTTATATAAATATTTCTTATATTAAAGAAAATTATTTCCTTGATTCAAAAGGTCTAGAATCATTGAAATCAATGAGTTCGATTCTTTGAATTGATTCGGACGCATTTAAATCAATTGATTGTCCATACTGGAATGAAGTCTTTAGGCTTATTTGAATCAAAGAAATAATGATTTTATTCAAAATAATATTAACTAAATTAAAAATATATTTATTTGTAACAAATAGTTCATGCATTTATACCAATGAAGCATTTATTTAGATGAAAAAGATATTGTGTTTACATAAATATTTATTTCTTCAGTTGGAGGAAAGATTTCATTTGCTTACTAGAATTAATTTATTCATAACCAAGAAACATTCATTCCAACTAAGTAATTTTTTTTTTTAATCAAACATTTAATAATTTGGTGTAGTTTTTTTATTTGAATATTTCTTTAGATTAAAGAAAAATGTTGCTAAATTCAATATCCATGTTTCTGATTTGAAGATATATTTCTTGGGCATTTATGGTGAAGGTTAAATACGGCTTTCCACCTTAGAATCTCCATGTTGCGACAGCGTCGTAATCATCGCTGTGGACTTTACACTCGACGGACCCAAGTTCGATTCCTGCTGGAGGTGGATTTTTCATCGAATTTTTCTGTTTCAGGTTCATCAAGATTTTTTTAATTATGTGCATTGTTTAAATTTGATATGTCAAATATTAACAATATTAATTATAATTTAAGCTGAAAGAATCCATTTGTTAATTTAGGAAAATATACACTACAGTTGAAGTACGAACTACTTTATTGCACTCGCGCATGGTTTAGGCCAAATAAATATTTTTTTCAATGAGTGGATATTTTTTTCTTCAAATATTAAAAAATTTTAATGTGAAGAAATAGTTTTTTGAGCCTATAAAATATTTCCTTGACTTTAAAATATATTTCTTTCCATTTACATTTCCTCATTTCAAAGAAATATTCATTCCCATTCATGGCACATTCATTTGGAACAATGGGTTACTTATTTGGTTTAAAATGTATATTTTTGTTTTCCATTATTATATATTTTTTTTATTCAAAGAAATATTTCCCTCCGACCAATAGGTCGTATTCTTTGAATCAAACAATGTTAACTTAATCCTATTAACATTTGTCTGGCTGAAAGAAATTCTTTTTTTCATTCAAAGGGCATATATTTATTTGCCTCAAATAAATATTTCTTTAAAAATAATCAGGATTTTTACTTACATCAGTCAAGTAAAATTCACTTGGTAAAAACAATCCTTTTTTCAGTGAAGATTTTCCATGGAAGTAGTTGAATTTTCAACCATAGAAATTAATTTTTAAATAAAATAATGAATTGTTGTCCAAAAAAGTTAATCTTTATTAAAGTAGTTCAATTTTTAACTAGTTCGTTGAATTTTCAACCAAAAAGGTTAATTCTGAACTAAAAATGTAATATTTGAGAATTAAACTAAAAAATACTTTAATTTTAAATAAAAGAGAGTGGAATTTATCCAAAAAAGACGAATTTTCAACAAAACAGTTGATTTGTCTATCAGAACAGATTAATTTTCAGCCAAGCAGTTGCATGTTCAACCCAAAAAGATTAAAATTCTAGCAAAAGAGATAAATTTTCAACAATCCTTTAAAGTAACTCTAATGGTTCCTAAAAATTTTAAAAATTGCCAAAATAACAAAAATTGCCGGAAAATCTTGCAGATTTTTTTCGACAATTTTGGAAATCTTTTGAAATTTTCTTAAATCGTTAAAGATTCTTTTTTCAAAATAAAAAATCTTTTGAAATTTTCCAAGGAATCTTTAAAACAGTTTTTTATTTTCTTGATGCCTTTCAAAATCCTTAAAAATATATGTAAGTAGAAATGTCATTTTTCAAAATTAAAAATCATGAAAAATTTTCTAGGAATCTTAAGAAATTTTTTATTCCCTTGAAACCTTTCAAAATACTTCAAGTTTCTTTTTTTTCGAAATCTTCAAAAATCTACATTTTGTTTAAAGCTTTTTGAAATCTTCTCAAGATTGAAATTTTTTTCGTTTCTATTCAAAAGTTCTAAAATTCTAAATACCTTTTAAAATAACTCAAAAGTTTCTCTAGAATTCATCTAAATCTTGCAAAATTAAAAAAAAGTTTCGTAAGGTCAAGTGATACTAATTTGAAAAAAAATTATACCGACAATTTTTTCGCCATCCTCCTGTCCATGCGAAATAAGATATCTAGATGATGATCAACTGATAATTGTTTATAATCACAAAACAATGTGAAATAAAATTTTTTTGTAATTGTAAACATTTTTTCGATATATTTCGATATCTTTAAACTTAAAATTATTGTTTTAAAATTAAACTTAAATAATTATTAATTTTAAAGTTTACACATTGTAGCGAGAGAGCAAAATGTTAAGTACCTACAGAAATATTTCCGCATATTAAAAAATCATTTAAAATTAAAATTTTGTCCTGAAATAAAATTCCTTGTTTGGAAATTGTGACTTACAAAATTGATGGTGAAAAAAATAATTCGTAATATGTACTTATAAAATAAATAAGTAATATCGAGAAACAAAATTTGTACTACTCAACATGTTTGGTAACATATAATTTGAGGAGATTTAATAGAATATAAATAGAAAAATATATAAAAATTATTGACAAAGGGGGGGGGGCACATAAACTGTGTAGCGAAAAATACCTTGTGGACTTTTTTGAACAAAACTGATCTAAGAAAATTTGTATTTTCTATGTATTGTAACTTACTGATCTAGATTCTTGGACAAGAAATATAAAATTTAGATAACGAATTTCACATAAAAAATTAAATGATCCTTCGTTCGAATATATATATTTTTACCCCCATAAGGATGCTATTTTCCAACTCATCAAATTTGATGTTGTTTTCTGATCAATTACGACATAATCTGCCGTACATTTGAAGAAAGGTTCTACTTAAATTGAGATATTGAAGGAAACGTGTTTGCACCACAAAAATCTGTGTAAATAGGCTGATGAGCGTTTAATTACCTCCGAATTTAATAGGATAGAGAGAATCTTTCTCCAAATGTACGGCGACTCCAATAGAGTCGTCGCAAACAAAAACATTTTTTTTTAAATTTAACCTGACATATAAAAACAGATAACCATTTTGACTATAAAGAAACGAATTTTCGTAAAGTCTCTATTTTTTCATTTCATTCTAAAATCTGTACAGTTTTAAATATCCAAATACGATCCCTGCTTGGTAAAAGCGATGCACCAAGAAATTTGTCAACTGTTTCAACTTTTTTGATTTGAGATTCAGAAGTTAGCCAATTAGGCCATTGAAAACAACCTTCACCTTTTTTCTCTGATTGGTAGAAGCGATTCAACAACTCAAGGTAATTGTCATATTTAAAATATTACTAATTTATTTTTCAATTACTTCTGAAATTAAGTATTAAAAACACATTTTCTTTCACCAATGTAAAGAGTAGGTCATTTATTATTGAAAAATGCAATTGCTGTAAATCATGTAACGTACCTATTAACCATTTTTGTATTTTAGTATTTTTTAAGATAAAAAATGCAGCCTAAATGCTGATAAATAAACGCAAGCCTTAAACCACACTATGTGTCCCAGCTGACAACATATAACTTAAGTATATTACGAACGACAATTCCACAGGGTAGTTTCTTTAAGGGATGATCGTTATCATCATTTTACGGAAACATTTGCGATATGCTTCACAGAATCTTCTGTCATCCGAAAACAAATTTGCGGAGGAAGCAAGAAAAACGAGCTAAAAGCAATGAGGTTGTAAAAAATCTTCAATTTAGGATATAAACTTTGAGGGCGCTATTTTTCTTCCCTAATAGGTTTCGGGCAGCCGAAAATTGTCGGAAGCGAAGGAGAGTCGAAAATTGAAGAAGGGTGTAAGGAGGGAAGAAGACTCTAGTTAGCCACTACTATCAGTTACACTATTATCTCCAGTGGCTGCTAGGGGAAATTCATGATTGTATCTTCTCTTTAGACATATAGGGTGTACCTTCTACATTGAAACTACAACTTTATATCCTAAAACTTTTTATGTTTTTGTAATCACCGAAGTAATCAATAAAAAAAGTGATATCAGAAATAGTATCACATTTATATCACTTTTTATATATTATTAGCAAAAATAGAGCGCATATTACACGTTCCTTACTTTGATTACCTAATTATCAAATTAAAATGTATGCTTCAATCAAAAGTTCTATAAGATATACGTAATAATCATAAATTCAAAAAGATATTTAAAAAGACACATTGGTTGGCATACAATTTTAATTTGATTTTAATTTTAATTTGCTTTCAGGAAGAATCTTCCAATCAAATATATAATTTTATCCCAGCAGGAATTAGTAGCAAAGAATAAAATTGATAAATTAAAGCTGGTTTCTTTAATGTGCTAAGATGTTCTTTGAAAATTTGTTCAGTTTTGCATGTTTATAGTTTGAAATCATAAAATTTGGAAACCTTTTTGAAATAGGTTTATCTTCAAGATTTGCAATTAAAGATTTTTCAATTTTTAATGTTTATAATTTGAAATTATATAGTTTTGAATGGTTTTTTTAAAGTTCAATTTTGAAGTTTGCAATTAGAATATCTTCAATTTTAAAAATGTAGAAATAAAAATTCTTAAATTGTGATGATTTTTATAATGTTGAAGATCAAATGTAAAAAGTTTTCAATTCTAAATCTTCCAAATTGATGAACTTTTAAACTGCAATCATCAAAATGACAGCACTTTTATTTGTAAAACTAAAAACTTGCATAACTTTTCATTAAAAATTTTCAAAATAAATAAAATCGTTCATTTTAATGATGTATAAATAAAAATTGATGAGCTTTCAAATGTAAATCATCAAAGATATAGAATTTTTTATTGTAAAACTTACAACCTGAATAAGTTTTCATTAAAAATTTGAAAATTAAAAAGTTTTCAATTTTAAGAGACTTTTAATTGCTGCAATAATGAAGAGTTAGAATTTTAAACTGTTCAATTTTAATTATGTATAAATAAGAATTCTAAAATTTTTATGAATTTGAAAATCTAAAATCAAATTTTTATTTCTAAATCTTCCAAACTGAAGAAATTTTAAAAGTAAATCATCAAAATTACAGAATATTGCATTGTAAATTTTCAAGATTAAAAACTCTTCAATTTCGAAAGATTAAAAATTTAAGGTTCTGCAATTTTAAAGAGTTACAACTGACACTTCTTGAATTTTGAAAATTTGGAATTACAAATTATTCAATTTCCAAGAATTATATTTTAATAAATTAAAATTGAAATTCTTCAATTTTTAGGATTTACAATTGAAAACCTATTTAATTTTGAAGATTTATAAACAGAATTTCCTAAAATAATTGCGATGATTTTGAATTGCAAAACTTAAAACTTGCATGATTTTTAATTGCAAATTTTTAAAATTAAAAACTCATCAATTTCCAAGACTTGCAAACAAAAGTTCTACAATTCTGAAGATTTACAATTTCAATTCTTCAATTTCAACTTTGCAGATTAAAATTCTTCAATTTTAAAAATGTGTAAATAAAAATTCTTGACTTGTGATGATTTTGAAGATTAGGATTTGTCAATTTTAAATAGTCCAAATTCATGAAATTTCAAATTGAAATTATCAAAATTGATTAAATTCCGAATGTAAATCATCAAAACTGAAGAATTTTAATTGTGAAATTCAAAACTTGCATAATTTTTAATTGTAAATTTTGAATTTTAGTGGTTCGATTTCGAAGATCTATAATTAAACATTTTCAATGTGAACGATTTTGAGTTTAAAATTCTTCAAGTTTGAATATTAGCATTCGGAGACTCTTTCATATTTAATTTATATAGTAGAAAATGATAAAATTTTGAATACTTTTTTTTGGAATAGTTCAATTTCGTAGATTTAAAATTGAAATTTATATATTTTTAATTGCATATTCTTCAATTGTGAACAGTAAAAATCACAGTGTTGACTTATTTTTTGATAATTCTTATCATTTTTGACATACCACAACCAGTCTGGGTAATTACGGATCAAAATACGTGAATTCTTCAAATCGCTGCTTCACCAAAAATTATAAAATGTACTCCATTTTTGTTGGGCCATATATATATATATATATATATAACTGTTCTTAAGAATCTTTCGAAGATATTCTGCAAATTGTTTTTTTTCAATTCTCCTTTGAAGTTTGAAGTTTGGGTCCCAAATATTTATTACCTATAATTATTATAAAATTTAATTTTTCAATTGACCCATTATCTCCCTGGGAAATACCGCATCTCACTTTTTGTAATAATACAGAAAAACTAGCAGTTACAAATGTTTAGCCCGTCTAGCGGATGAGTGATCCTCATATTGTCTATTTAATTAAGATTAGAATGGTGACTTCCTATTTCAGTGTTAACGCACTTGATTCTTCGTGTCTGCGAATTTTGACTTTTTTTTAAAACTTTCTTCCGCAAAATTCCGTGACATATGTGGCAATATTACAAGACATGTATGGCAATATTCCAATACCAGCACTTGAAAACTACAGTATCACGTACTGAAACGTTACTCTCTTAAACTGAACCAGTGAAATTGTCACTAGTTGAATCAGTATTTTGAGTTATCACAGGTGAACCAGTGATTTCCGATTTTGACTGAGTGAACCAGTAAGTGACTCAACTGTAATAGTTACTGAATTATACCAGTAACTCAAAATGATGCAGAGATAGAAAGTTCCATGCGGCCAAGACATAAACCTCCAGTCGCACCGGTCGCGTCTTTGCATTTCGTGCGAATGAAACCGAACTTTATTGGGTATACTAGATTACTAATATTTGTGTGAAAAGTATTTGGGGCCAATCTGCAATGAACAGGGGATATAATATCATTCGCTTGAAAGTAAGAAGGACCCTGGCCACTTGAGTTTGAATTTGAGCGACGCGACGCGTTGACGGAATGACGGGCCTTCCCACAGTTAGGCGAAGTACTCGTATATATATAATATCCTGTTATACTGCAGCCCGGCCTCATTTATTGCTGAGAGAGTTAAGTGCTGTTTGTAAAAGATAATGTTGTGAAGGTTAGCATACAAGTAATACAAGTAATGAATGATAAATGTCATAACTAGCAGCTGGCGGGCAACAACTCGTAGGACTGATTACTTGTACTGAAAAACGAGTCAAATGTTTAAACCAGTGACAATATTCCACTGAGTGAAGCAGACATCTCACTGATTGCCAGTGACACACTTCTGGCTGTTTCAACCAGTATGATTTCACTGGTTCATTTTAAGAGAGCATCTTACGTATCGGAAAAAAACTTTCAATACATTTAATGGAAAGTTCTAACATAAATTTTTTGCAGTGTAGGAGCTTCTATGTTAACAAAGTGAATGAATGAATTTGAAGATTATTATTAATAATTAAAGAAATGTCTCTGTTGATTTGTGTTAGGGAGCCTGTTGCTCACGTTTGTAATTTCGTACACTGAGGGATATCATCGCAGTAAATTTGTGAATTCGTGGAATAATGAAGATGAACCCGGACGCTCATTCGAGACACACGAGAGGAGAATCGAGGGCGCGAGATCTCGGCGACACACCCGTTAGAAGCGTATCCACAGTTGGGAAGGGACGAAGGTAATTAATTGCCATGGCAACGAACACCGAGCAGAAGCATCGAACGCCACCCCCGCACTATGTAACTGAAATATGGCGCCCCGTACGAATTCCTTCCGTTAACTAGAACGCGTTTCACTGCGCATCGCTCTACATTACAGCAATTTCATTTTTTAATTAATTCGCGATATTACGAATTATTCAAGACTGTATCAGACAACAAAGTGGAAATAATACAAATGATTTCTTGTATTCTAATGCAAACGAAACCATAAATTAAATCAGCATTTTTTGCTTAGAACAAGACCTCTCTTTCTTGAAACAAAATCGATTATCTTCATTCGAAACTTTTTTCTGTGGGAATGACGGTCTTTTTAATAATCTAGACTTACAGTGAAATGACAAGAAAGAAGAAATCAATGAAGTATTATGTGTTTCAATGAAATAATTCATTTTCATTATATCAAAAGTGTTGAGATTTGTTGTTTCTATGATTTTAAATTGCACCTGCAAACTTTAAAATAATTTCTTTATGTTTAGTTTGATTAAAATACGCAGGTTCAATATCCCAAGATATTTTATATACCGGATACCAGAGCCTTATAAAAATTAATGATTTTAAAAGCAGTTTTCTATTTGTCAAAAAATGTAATTTAAACGGTTTGTTTGCATTTTAACCTTTACCCTAGTGTACCGGTTTTTCGGTTTTCCCCTACATTATAGTTTTCAACATTTAATAATTTCGAGTAGAAAATTGTCTAAAATAAATCTATTTTAAATAAAAGCGTTCAAAATTAGAAAGGTGGAGTTTGCCTTCCGGCAAAATATGTCAGATTTTAATTTTCTCTTCTGGCATATTTTATTGCCAACATAATTTATTTGCCGGCGAGATTCTAAAGAATTCCAAAGAATTTATTATTAATTTCAGAATAGATAATGAAAGGGTGTTCGAATGAACGAAACGCACTAATATTTTTGAATGTGACAATATTTTATTTTGAAATATTTCTCAGGCACTTCAAAGTCAAAAAATCAAAAACTAGCATTCATTGGAAGTTGTATTTTTTTTTAATTTAGAAAAGCGAAAATAAGCATCTGTAAACAAAATAAGAAACGAAATGTGGAAGAAATTTTTTAAAATTTGAAATAAGTGAACCCTTAACCAAATCTAAACCAAATATCATGTTTTTGTTGATATTTCAAAAAATTGTATCTCAATAAAATTTTTTTTTTCAAAAAATATATGTTCTGATAACTGTGCAATAACTTTTCACACATGGAATTTTTTTGCAATTATTAAAAATTTGAAAACTTTCAACTTCTCTGTGGTGGCTGAAAGTAATGACATCCAAAAATCTGAAAATTCCCTGGAGTAGTTTATTTAAAAAAATTTGGACGATTACATTACACTCTCATGAATGAGAATGTAAAAAGTTATTTTTTGACCAACTCTTTCCATATACCAGCATCTTAGACATTTTTTTAAATTATGGGACTTCAATGAATGACGAATTATTTTGAGAAGCAAAATATTCCCTAAGATTTCACCATGTCTAATTAAAAAAAACTACAGATTAAAAATTGTTAACCATTCATTGTGCACCATTCATTGAAATCGCATAATTTTTTAAATATGTTTAAGAAGAGATATGAAAAAAGTGCAGCAAAAAATAAAATTTTTTGAATAAACAATTTTATAATTATTCAAAGGTTAAAATTTATTTCATATGCAACAAACTTTTTCCTAAAAAATAATACCATCATTGATATAATTGTTAGTTTTCAAAGTATAATTAAAGCCTCTTTTCCCATATCTGTCTTCGTCTTTATAACGCCTAAAGAGTGTTAACTTGAAAAAGGGAATTTTTCGATTATATTTGTTCAAAATTAAAAAATATAAACATTTAAGATCTACCTATAATCTATCTACTATATAATATGAAACCTTCCGTAGTAAAAATAAAGGTTTAACCTTTGAGTATGTACGTGCGGTCTCACATACCACACCATGGTTCTGATATATGCCCCCCCCCCCAGGTCATGCACCCCAAAGGTTTGAAAGATTATTAATAATATAATTTGATATTTATTACTTATTTCAATGTCCCTTCATATACATGTAGAAGTTAGATAACAAAAACTACTTAATTAATTAGATATAAATATATACAGCAGTCTGTGAGACCGCTTTTTATGTTATTCTAACAATGAAATCATGTCCATACTTGAAGGTTAATAATTTCAGGTACCATTTTCGTTATTGAGTCTAATTTCGAGTGCTCCACACAATATGGAATCAAGTCCGGGTTAGTCCGTAGAAAAAGCCTCAGTTTTAGTTATTCTGTATATGGAATCAAGTCTACACACGGACCCCGATTTAGTAACAGTGTCGGTAGTTACTTGCAAATAGCCTTGTTACTAATTCAGGGAAATCGAAACATAAACAATCAGGGCCGTCTGAACCGTTTCCAATTGGAATGCATAATATTGCGCAATATACTCGACGAAGTACTCGCAAATCGCGGCCCTTCCGAGGTGAGATTCGCAACCGTCTCTCGCCCTGCGCGCTGAGAAACTGCGTGGGCCAACAATTCTAGGAGTTAATAAACCGGGAGTTACTAAATCAGGGTTCGAGTGTATTTTCATCGATTTTAACATTTTGACTTTTGGTGCTAAAAAAACAAAAGCCGACCGTTCTAAATCCCGTAATAAAATTTTATGGATGATTCTAGGACCTATACTGAATCTATTGGTAGTATACTCATGT
This sequence comes from Andricus grossulariae, assembly GCA_011634705.1. NCBI lineage: Eukaryota > Metazoa > Arthropoda > Insecta > Hymenoptera > Cynipidae > Andricus > Andricus grossulariae. The sequence continues at coordinate 49,900,787 of JAABKJ010000755.1, read as the reverse complement.
CTCAAAAGAAACAGGAAGTAAGTACATTTCATATATGCCTTTCTATTTTATTGCAAACAATCAAACTATCAAAACATAAACTTGATTCCATATACAGAACAACTAAAACATAATTCTTCATACAGACTCACCCGAACATGATTTCATATTGTATAGAGCAGTAGATTTGTCTTTTTGGCGTTACGCTGTAATTATTTTTAATCTTTAAAGCGAGAAAAATTTTAATTCAAAACGTTTAGTATTGAAAATATCGATACTGGATGCCCTACAAGAACTTAAAATAATTAACAGAACTTGCATTTAAAAAATTAAACTTAATAAGTAATAAAAAAAATGCCTTTACAAGGCCTAAAAAGATATATTTAGCGCAGTTTGTAGGCCTTGGCCAACAGTGAATTTTTTTCATCTGAAAAAATTGATTTTTCACCAAATGAAAGAAGAGAAGAGTAAGAGGCCGCTAAGAAGAATGAATTGGAATGAAGACATTAGTTTTCACAAGACATGCTACAAACATCATTTTGCCGTGCGCTACGGTCCTGACCGTTAAGATGTAGCCGCGTCTGAGCGTCGTGTTGCGGGGCATAAAAGCTACCGTAGACGGGACGTATAACGTTTAACATTTAAGCCTTTAGAAGGTTGTAAGGTTGGCTCCCTGTAATTATCGCTGAGGCGCGGCGCCTTGAGGTCTTCATTACGGCGAACATCCTTGTTATTTCTCTGTATCCAGCCGTACATACGTACGTCAGTACGTATATAGTACATACTTACCTCTTCAGAGTAAAATAAAATTAAAAAAAAAAAAAAGCATTTGGACTCGCCATCGTAAAGCAGAGGAAGAACTATCGAGAGGAAAGGAAAGGATAACAATAGCAGATTACACAGCCCAAAATGATCTAAAAACAGGGGAAATAGGGTGATTTTTCACGAAAATAGGGGAATAAATTCTTTTAAATAAAAGTAGTGTAGGCATCATCTTAAATTTAATTTTCAACAAAAGAATTGAGCTTTCAAGCTAAAACGTTGAATGTTTTAGAAATTCGTTGACTTTGAAACCCGAAAAGATGAATTTTCAATAAAAAAATATTTATATTTTAGAAGACATTCGAATTTTCAGCCAGAAAAGTTGCATTTTCAACAACAAAAATCCATTCAAACAATAAAGAAAATTTATTTCAAATCGAAAACAGTTCAACTCGACCAAGAAAGAAAAAATACATAAATTTTCAGCTTAAAAAATTAATTTTCAACAAAATTGTTTAACTTTTCACCAAAGACATGAAACTTCAACCAAAAGCTCCGCTGGGATCTGAACCCACGTCTTTCAGATTGCTGGTCTGATCCTCTTACCTACTAAGCTACGGGGAGATGAGATTAGTTTCTTCACAACCCCTACAAGTTGGATTTCGACGTAATTGAGGGCAGTTTTTTCATAATTTATAGACAAAAATCAATATTTAAAAAAATATATTTATTTTAGACCAATAGACAATAAACAATTAACATCAAATTATTTAATACATTTATCTGGTCAAAACCATAACATTGGAAAATATGAAACATTCGAATGTTTGAAAAATTAATCTTACAAGTATAAGGAATTACGTCGGAATTCAACTTGTAGGGGTCGATTCGTCTCGAATCAACACATCTTTTCTATTCTCACATCAACTTTAAATTATGAGAATGAGAAAATTTTTACTATAAAAATCGTTTTTGCATACAATATTAATGACCATAACTTTCTTACTCTTTAAAAAAATGTATTAATATTATAGGTAAATCGGATTTCCTCGAAGCAAGGAATCTTTTATATTCTTGCATCAACTTTGAATTATGTTAGTGAAAAAAGTTTTACTACGAAAAACCGATTTTCAAAAGATATAAATTACCCTAGCTTCCCTACTCTTCAATAAAATGTATTAACATTATTGGTCAATCAAATCGTCTAGAACCAAGAAATCTTTTATATTCTTGCATCAACTTTGAATTATGCTAATGGAAAAAGTTTTACCATAAAAAACCGATTTTTAAAATATTATTAAGTGTTAAAAAAAATGTAATAAATATTTTAAGAAATTCTTCGGTCAGTTTCAAAATACTAGTAGTGAAAATAAGCCCTCCAAGTTTCATCAATTTATCTGCAACCGTTTTCAAGTCATTGTGTTCATAAAAAAGTGTGACACACACACACACCCTGGCAATTGCTTAGAACATTGTATTAGCCATTTTTTAATTGAGGAAGGTTTAATTAAATGAATTAAAATTTTTTGGAAAATTTTACCATCACAAAGCTTCTTCTATAAAGAAGCAAAAACAGCATTCTTCCTAAAAATCGAATTTTCAACAAAATGGCTGTATCCTCAACCAAAACAGATTAGTTTTCAACCAAAAAGATGAATTCTCAACCGAGAAAATTAATTTTCTACCAAAAAAGAAGAATTTTCAACGAAATAGTTACAATATGAAAAAAGATTTTAATTTTGAATCAAAAACAACATTCATCCAAAAAAGTCGAATTTTCAAAAAAGTAATTAAATCCTCAATCAAAACAGATTATTTTTCTGCCAAAAAAAGACGAATTTTCAACAAAATAGGCACATTTCTAACAAAGAGAATTATTTTTAATAAACATGATGAATCTTCAACCAAAAAAGTGATTTTTTAATAAAGTATATCAACTTTTAACTAATTGAATTTCCAAACAAAAAATTGTAATTCTCAACGAAAAATTTGATTACGTAAACTAATGTTACAAATAAATTTTATTAAATCAGCTTATTACTGCAGTTTATTTATTTTGTTATAAATTCTTTTTTTTTTATAAAATTAATCTTCTTTATTGAAAATTCATGTACTTGGTTGAAAGTTGAACTAATTCATTAAAATTAATTTTATTAGTTTTAAAAAGGTAACTCTGTTGTTATAAATTCGTCTTCTTGGATCGAAAATTCATCTCTTTTTGTAGAAATTAGATTTTTTTGTCATTTTTGGTTGAATTCCACTGTGTTTGATTTAAAATTAAAATCTTTTTTTTTTGTTTTTTGAAATATCAACTATTATATTTTTCATTGAGATTTATTCTTTTTGATTGAAAATTCAACTACTTGGTTGAAAGGTGAAGTTCTTTGTCAAAAATTAATTGTTTTTTTGTTGTTGTTAAAGAGTCATCATTTTAGTTGGATATTCAACTAAATTTGTTTGTTTGTTTGAATATGCAACTGCTTTTGGTTGAAGTTTAATATTTTTTGTTTAAAAATTCGACCATTTCGTTAAAAATTCAACTATTTTGTTGAAAATGTAAATTTTTTATTGAAAATGCAATTATTTGGTCAAAAAGCAATCTAAATGGTTCGAAAATTCAACTGCTTTGTTGAAAATTCGTCGTTTTGGTAGAAAAGTTCTTGTTTGAAAGTTCAACTATTTTAGTTTGAAAATTCAACTATTTGGTTAAAATGCTACTGATTGTGATTGAAGTTAATTTTGTTTTGTTTGAAAATGCGAGTTTTTGTAGAAATTTAAGAATTTTTGTTTGAAAATTCAACTAAATAGTTGAAAATGCAATATATTTGGACTTGGAACCTTATGAATGCTTCATATTGAATTTAATATGGTACATATACTAATTTATTTAAAAGAATTTATTCCCCTATATTCGTGAAAAATCACCCAATTGGCAATTTCCCAGTTTGCGATGTGAAGTCTGTTACAATATTATGTTTGTATGTTTTGTGTATTATTTTAGGCGTTTATCAAATGAAATCGAAGAAAAAATTTTTGCGTCTAAAAAGCCTGTGGATGTTCAAACAGACTATAGAATTATGGTCTTCCTGACTATGAAGACAAAATTGTGGATAGTACTTGGTACTATCTAGATGATCAAATTGTCTATCTGAATATTGACACTCCAAGTTTGACTATCCAGTTTTCTCCGTGTAGTTTTTGAACGGCCTCAAGAAGATAGAAATCTCGCATTAGGGATACAATCCTGAAGGATTCAGTTCTATTATTTTCGAATCGAAGAGAAAAAGTCGAGTCGGATGGCGGAAAAGATAAAAGTAACCGATGCAACATAACGACCACGAGTACGAATCCAGTCTGAACGAATCCGAATCTCTCGACCAGCAGGGTTGGTTCTCGGTTATGCTAATAAGACCGAGGTCTGTTTCTGTTTCTGCTTATGCTCCGGATAACTTATGCTCCGAGCTGGTCAGGCTTGGTTCTCGGCAAGATTACCATCTCGGAATTAAACGCACGCCTTTCTTAGCACAAAAGAACCTCTCCGATTGGCTACAACCTTCTGCAAATGACGGACAATTTTCATTCGTTTTTCCATAGACGCTTATCTACATGGCTCCAACTTTAATCTTTTAGCACACAAACAAGTCATATTTAGATATTTATACTGTCCACCAAATAGTCCAGTAGTCAGTGAAACTTCTCAGTAACTTTGGCTTGAAACATCCGCAAAAGTTCCTTGATTATGAATATCAAAGGTAATTTTTTCTCGAATTTTTCGAACCCTGGTGCAATAATTGCACCTATTGGACCATCAAATTACGAATAAAAATGTAATCATTTCTCAGGAAAAACGCCAACCGCGGTAAGGTAAAGGTACCTATCATGAAATATGTCCCAGTTATGAAACAGTTTGACAAAAAATTCGATTTATAAATAATTTAAAAGTATATTTTTGAGTACAAATTATTATATTAATATATGTATAAAAGTTAGGATTTTCATCTATATGAAAAGCAAGTTTTAGTTTCTAATATTACAAAATAATTTTAATTATCTAACCTCCAATCTCGGGAAAATTGACTGCCATTTATCCGAGTCAGAAGGCTTGATACCTATGATTTATTTTATCTCGTGTATTCACAAATTGCGATTATTTAACATGTGTAATAGATGTAATGACAGCTTAAGGTTTATAGATTTGAGATTACTGCACTTTTTCTTTATTTGGATACAACATTATTTATTAATTAGTTGTTTTATAATACGTACACCTTTTTTTAATACGGTCCGTATTTATGGAACGGAAAAACATGGGTGTTTCATATCGCCGGACACGTTTTCAACGCTTGCTCCTATTTATGGAACAGAGGTACATTTGCAATAAAATATTTTATTTATTATATTAATATAGCTTATGTTATGTTATTGTTATATAATAGTTTAAATTTAAGTAAAACAAATTAATTTTCAATAAAAAACGGATTTTAAACAAAATAGTTCAATTTTCAACCAAAGTGTTAAATTTTCAAATAAAATTATGAATCTTCAACTGGAATGGTTGAATTTCCAACGAAAAGATGAATATTCAAACATGAAGATTAATTTTTTACAAAAAATACGAATTTTCAAAACAATATATAAACTTGCAACCAAGTTGTTGAATTTGCAACTGAAAATTATACATTTTGTAACCAATAGTTGAATTTTACAAAAAAAGAGTTGAATTTTCTACAAAAATAAATGAATAATTAAATGGTAAGTTAAACCAAATAATTTTTAACCAATAAAAACCGATTTTCAACCAAACAGTTTAATTTTCCACCGATTTGATGAATTTTTAACTAAAATGATGAATCTTTAACTGGAATAATTGAATTTTATACCAAAAAGGTACAAAATTTTTCCACCAAATAATTCAATTTTTAAATAAAAAATACATTTTTAACCAAAATAGAATAGTTAAATTTACTGCTTACAAAAGTGAATTTTTAACAAACAAAAAAATGAATTTTCAATAAAATAGTTGAATTGTCAACTGGAATAGTTAAATTTTCAGTCAGAAAAATTGATTTTCAACAAAGTAGTTAAATTTTCAGAGATAAATGTTCAATTGAAATGATGAATCTTCAACGAAACAGAATTAATTTTTAACAGAAGAGTTTAACTTTTAACCAAGGAGTTGAATAATCAATTAAAAAGTATGAATTCTCAAAGAACAATGTAATATATTTGAAATTTCAACCAAGAAAGATTTTAATTTTGAATAAAAAGCAGTTGAATTCAATAAAAAAGACCAATTTTCAAGAAAAGCTGTTGAGTTTTCAATTAAAAAATACTTTTCAGTCAACAGAGAAAACAAATTTAAAACAAGCTGTTGAATTTTTAGGGAAAAATATGAATTTTCAACCAAGAAGATTAATTTTCTAACAAACAGGACGAATATTCAACAAAACACATGAAGTTTTTATCAAGTACAATAAAATAAAAAAAATTTAATTAAAAGGGTACTTAACCTAATATTTCATTTACACCTCTTTAACTAAATTTCTTAAGTTTTGACTTCATCCTTCGTGGTTTTTTCTTCTTTTCATCCACCTAAATAAAAATTCATTCCCTATAACAAACATTTTTGAGCAAAAATAAAATTTCATGCACTTCGTTCAAGATAACTACCCGTTATAGGTGAGGTTTGTCCATTTTAACGCAAACTTTTATTCAATTTATTTTTCTCTATGAACGATTTAAATAAAAGTTCATTGTACTATTTAGTTCTATTTAATATAGAAAATAATATAAAATAAGCCATGTTAATATAAAAAAACACATTTCTTTGCTGTTCCATAATGGGGACATACATTATGGAACACTGGTACAAGAATGCAAAAGTTGTTTCATAATAGGTACATATAGGTCGTTCCGCTTTTTCATAAATATAATAACTTTGCTCAGACTAAGTTGAACTTTTAATAGGCGTTTCGGATTCAGAAAAAAGATCAGCCCATTCATTGATATACAAATTTTGAAAATATATTCTGCTATTCTTTCAAAATTAATGAAAATCTTAAAACCCCCTTCAAATTTGTCTCATGATAGGTACCTTTACCTATTTTCGGATGTCCAGATCTCGCTACTGTACATCACAGTGGGTGTGTGGCCACAATTGCAAAATAATCTGTTAGATCTTGTAAGATGACAAAATGTTTCAGAGGAAAAAAAAATTTTCCTGTGTGAAAGCGAAAACATAAAATATTGAGAAACAATATGGTTAAATATTATTAGGAAGCTAACAGATAAATAACTAAAAATAAAATCGAAAATCTTAACTGTATAATTGCAGCTGGCACAGACAAAGATTATTTTGCAATTAATTGTTTATAAGCCCGTAATTAAAAAATGGTTTGACTTAAGCGCAAATTAAAGAGAAATAAATGTTTTTCTTTGTGAACGATTTTTTTAGAGTGGTAACAAAGAGAACAGTCGCATAGACCAAATAGGTTTAAATATGTCACTTTTTTCAAGTAAATTAGGATGTGGCAGGAAATTTTGAAAATTAAGTTTTGCTGCCACTCTGGTTATGTAAAAAAACATCAATGAGTGATAAAGCATAGCTGATAAATGCGTTTTTTTAAATTACAAAAAAGAGAAATGGGAAATAATACAGCTTTTCTTTATCTTTTTGGATTTTTTCTTTAGCCTACTAGCAAAATTAGCCGAACTTGCATTAAAATACCCAGCAAACATTTGCATATACCTGGATTAAATAATGATTGTGAATCTGTGATGGACCCAACAGATAAATTGATCTTGAAATTCTTGAAGTAAATTTTGCTCTCCAATTCAAATCCAAAATTATAAAAGAAGTATGATGAAATCTAGATATTTTCGATTTTTTTAGAAGTTTAAAGACGTTCTGAATTCCATAAAATGCGAGAAAGCTTCCTTAAAGATGATCGATTGCATAGAAAATTGAGGGCCCGGATGGAATAAGGGGACGAGCGCTTGAAATCCCGAAAAATTATTGTCTAAGCATCTAGTGCTAACCAAATTCTAAAGTTAAAAAAACTAAAATTTCCAAAATATGGGCTTACGGAGAATTTTAAGATGGCACTTTTTCCTATTTGAAGTTTTTTTCCAATGAATATTTTTGATAATAAAATTGAAAATGTGAAAAAAATGTTTCTCAAAATTTCATTATTTTTTAAAACATAAATCGTGATAACTCAGACAAATATTATTGAAACCGTTTGAAATTTGGCATACACACGCAGCATACTCTACTGATGCCTACAAAATGAAGAAAAAAATTTTGATCGGACTATTGTTTAATAATAATTAATTGCAAATTGAGACCGGTCGCGGTCAGTAATCATATTTTTTTAGTTGTGCCCACAAAAAGTATCCAGGGAATTTCAAAGTTAAAAAAAGTTCCAGTGAGATATTTGATCTTCACTATTTAAAGAAGATTTTTGGTAATGTTTAGATCGATTCATTGAAAATTAACATCAAGTTTTAATTAATCGATCTGAAAATTTCCAAAAATCTTCCTTGAATAGTGAGAAACAAATGTCTCACTGGAAGTTTCTTCAACTTTGAACTTCCCCTCGAACTTCCTTCGATCATTTTTGTCGGTGAAACTAAAAAAACATACATACCGAGCCGTCTCAATTTGTAATTGATTATTATTAAACAAGAGGCAGCTTTAATTCTTTTTCTTCATTTTGCAGGCATCGCTAGAGTATACTTGCCGGCTTGTATCAAATTTCAAACAGGTTCAATAATATTTGGCTGAGTTATGACGATTGATGTTTTAAAAAATTACTCATTCTTTGCATATCCGTATTTTTAAACATTTTCATTTTTGTACCTTAAAATTCGGATATAACGAGATGTTTGGACAACACGTTTTAGTGTTTTCAAGCGCTCGTCCGCTTATTGCATCCGGACCCTAATTCGGTTGTGGCGCGAAATATTAATTGGCGGAATTTAACGTAATTCATCCCATTTAAACCAAATTTAACGGAATTTAGAAAAATTCAATTGCGTTTTTCGAGATATTGATTTTTTTTAAAGAATCCGACTCTGGCTAAATTCTCTTGAATTTGCATTAGATTCTGTGGAATTCTGCTAAATTAGGATTGAATTCTGCTTAATTCTCTTGATTTGGCATTCACCCTTAACGGTCACACCTCCAAATACACCTTCAGATATTTTTGGCTGAAAAAAAATCATGAGTGATGTTGAAACAATACAAAATAGGAAAAAAATATCTCCAAAACCTCAGAGATAATTTAACTATTCGAAAGAAATACGTGAAAAAAAAACGTAGACAATGAGCAAAAAATCGGAAAGCCCGTGGGGTGTGAGACACCCCGTGTGACCGTTAAGGGTTAAATTCCGTTAAATTTTCTCGCATTCATTTAAATGGTTTAAATATTACTTAGTACATTAAATAAGCTATGCATGCGATTGTTACACAACCGTGCGGAAAAAATTTATACATAAAAAAGTCACGAACTAGTAGCTAGGTTACGGATATGAGAAAAATTCATCGGGTATTTTTGTATTTTGGTAAATTATCTCTAAATATTACGAGTAATTGTGAAAAGATTTTCAGAGCACTCATGAGCTTGCTCGACAAATCTGGGAACTGGAAAGTAGGTTCGCCTGTACGTGGCTCGCACACACGCTCGCCCAAACGCGCGGTGCGTTTGTGCGCTCGTATGTGTGCTTCGAGCTCTTCGGGCGAGTGTCTGAATTTTTCAGGTACTGTTCGAAGGAAATTCGAACTGTTGGTAAAAAACTTTGAAAATTACCCATACATTTCTCATAGAAATAAGGATGTAATGTTTCATTTTTTTATCTTGTATCCGAGATCTAACTACAAGTTCGTGACTTTTTCACGGATAAATTTTTTCCGTGCGAGTCATAAAGTTTTGTTATCGCTTTTAAACGCTTATATCGCTTATAAACTTACAACAAGAAATTCTTATTACGTGTTTAACAGCGCAAAAGGATTGCTAAAAAATTAAAGAAGAATCAACGAAAAATGGAAATCAATCGAATTCTTATTTTTTTATTCGGATTGCTGGTTATAGTTTCTCTTTCTGAAAGTAGTAGTAGTCCTACAGTCAGTATAACTCGAACTTGTATTAAAATACCGAAACATTTGCATAAACCCGTATTAAGTAATGACTGTGAATCTGTAGTCGATGATACAAGTTTGCCAGAAAATAAACTCATTGTTGCAAACGAAACTGATTCTCAAAAAAATCCTAATAATAAGGATATTGTCGTTGAATGGCTCGTTGGTATACCGTATGAAAGCCCTTATACTGGGAAAGAAACAAAGCTAACGGTACGTTTAAATGTTTGTATTTGCTTAACTTAATTTATTTATTTCATCCAATTTTTTATTTATTTCTTCAGTTCGATTTTGAGCTTTTATATGATGATTCAAGAGATAATTTAATCTTGAAACAAGTAGTGCCTACCCTCGAATATTCAAATGACGAGGATAAATATTTTGCTAAACTTTTAACTGCGCAGACAATTGCTAGCTCTCATAGTACCCATCTTGATGAAGTAAGTCAAAAATTATATTTTTTTCTAATTGAAATCAATAATGACAAAATACAATAAAATTTCGATTTTTTTCTGAATTTACAGGGAAAAGTTACTAGCCGGAAACATTTCGAAACTCACATGAATGTTCCGAAGTCAGTCAAGTGCGACAAGCCTTTTAACTATAAAGTTCAATTTTATACAAATGAAGTCCTTGGTAAAGGGACTTTAGACTACTTGTACATGACTTTCAAAGGCATCATTGCACAATGTTAAACATTTATCTCAATTGGCGGAATTTAACAATCAATTCCAATTAAACCAAATTCAAAGGAATTCAGAAGAATTAATTTGCATTTTTTTAAATATTTAAAAAATGTCTTTAAATTCTCTTGAATTGGCATTAAATTCTGCTTAATTTGATTAAATTTGCGTTTAATTCTCTTGAATTTCCTTACATTTTCTCACATTTTTCCAATGGTTTATATATTACTTTTAAAAAATGAAACTAAAAATAAAAGAAGAATACAAAATAAGAAAACGAAAAATGTAATAGTGATAATTTAACCAAAAAAGAAGAATTGGTAACAAAATACACGAATTTTCAACTAAAACAGATCAATATTAAACGGACAATGGAATAATTAAATTTTCAGTTAGAAAAATTAACTTTTAACGGAAAAAAATTTGGGAACAAAATAGTAAAATTTCTAATCCAAGAGATGAATTTTCAACTGAACTTATGAATTTTCAAAAAAAAAAATTAATATTCAATAAAGTAGATCAAATCTCAACTAAGTATAATTTAATTTTAAACCAAACAGATTACTTTCCAAAAAAGAAGATTTATTTTCTATGAAAATTCATCTTTTTTGGTCGAAAATTATTCTTCTTGTTTGGAAGTTCATCTATTTGGTTTAAAATTCAACTATTTCAGTAGAAAATTTAATTATTTTGTTGAAAATTCACTTTTTCTGTTTTGTTAAGAATTAATTTTTTAAACTGAAAAGTTAACTAATCCAGTTGAATTGTCGATAATTTTAGTTCAAAATTCATCTCTTTCGTTAAAAACTAATTTTTTAAACTGAAAATTTATTATTTTTACTTGAAAATTCATCTATTTTGTTGAAAATTCGTCTTTTTTTTGTCAAAAATGAGTCTTCTTGGTTAGAAGTTCATATTTTTGGTTTGAAATGCAAATATTCCAGTAGAAAATTTCTAATTACAGTTAAAATTGCATCACTTTGGTTAAAAATTAAACTATTTTGTTTAAAAACTCGTTTCGTTTTTGGTTGAAAATGAATGTTTTTACTGAAAATTTGAACTATTTTGTTGAAAATTCTTTTTTTTTGTTTGTTTGAAAATAGATTTTTTCAAATGAAAATTCAACTGTTCCAGTCGGGAATGCCCTCATTTTAGTTGAAAATTCATCCCTTTGGTTTAACATACATTTTTTGAAACTGACAACCTTAACTATTCAATTTTTGATTGAAAATAATCTTTTAGGTTGAAAATTCAACTATTTAAGTTAAAGATTTATAATTTTAATTGAAAGTTGATCTCTTTGATAGAAAATTGAACTATTTTGTTAAAAAAAAAAAATTTTCGATAAAAATTATTGTTTCTAACTGAAATTTTACCTAATTCAGTTGCATATTTCATCATTTTAATTAAAATTCTTCTCTTTGGTTAAAAATTAATTTTTTTAACTGAAAATTTAACTATTCCACTTTTGGTTGTAAATCTATCTTTTTTAGTTGAAAATTCAACAATTTGGTTGAAAACTAATCTTGATTGGTTGAAAATTCGCCTTTCTTTGTAAAAACCTTAGAAACAGATTCAAGAAATGCTTAATTATATTTTAAGTATTATTTATTTAATTAATTGCTGGTGATAATATGTTTAAGAATATCTTGTAATATAATTTATCCAGCTTTCTAAATTAAACATATTAATCGAATCTCTAGAACTTGTACCATTAAAAAATTACTTATCCTTTAATAAAGGTACTTTCACAAATGAAAAAACAGTTATTGAATTTTACATATGAATAGTACTTTCTTTACACATTTAGAACTTAACGAGGACTGAAAAAAAACATTATTTATAATAAACTTGAGAAATTGCATACACATTCCGAGTCGATTGTTTAAAAGAATGTAAAATACTTGAATTGCTTCGTACCCTGTAAATGTGTTAATAGAATTTAAATTTCGCGCCAGAATGATATTTAAATTATTGTGGCGCGAAATTTAAATTCGAGTTAGCACAAAATATTACAAATCTGCATTATTTTTGCCTCTGGTAGTAAAACGTACCTGGAAATTACACAGTTGTCAAACAGTGAAGCTGTAAAACAGTAAAAAGTTGTTCTCCTCTTTTGCTTTACCCGGATTCATAGTACGATCTTTTCTTGCACTGACGACCGTTGTACGATGCGCTGGCAGGGACAAAAAAATTAACAAAAGTAAGTCATTCGATGGCTCGCGTTCGATGCAGAATGCAGTGCAAGGTAGGTAAGGGACAGTCTTTCCACCCCCTCTTTTTTTTTTTTTTTTTATGAAGCAGTGAGTTCCTATTTGAAGACTTGATAAAAACTTGTCGCTCAAGATGATACGTTTCAGGCACGCGACTTCCTCTCTTTCCTCAACTTTTCTGCCTCTCGTCACTTTCAGTTTTTCTCTCTTTTTTTTCTTTTTATCTCTCACGATTGCGAATTTCGATTTTCTGCTGGCTACCCAGCATGCCTTTCTCTAATCCAAACATGTCGAGCATTCGGACAATCGCATACCTCACATTCACTCTCTGATATTCTCCTCTCTTGTCAGGACCTCAAGCCAATTATTTACTGACACTCTTTCAAACTGATATTATTGTTATTGAAAAATTTCAAAGTCCAGAACCGAAGTTTCAAATATATTTGTTAAATTGCATTAATTTTTACCTTGCTGTAAGTGAAAAACTGACACAAATTTGAAAATTTCAGAAAAACCCCACAACATTCTACCATTATTCAAGGAGAATAGTATAAAAATAATAATAAATTATTTTAAAAACTGTGTTTGTTAAGTTGAGTTAATTTTAATCTTACTCTAATTGAAAAAAGGACCAACAGTGGAAAATTTTAGAAAAAACTCCAACTTTCTAGCATTATTCTAAGAGAATATTATTATAACTAATAATTGAGTGTTTGAACAATTATTCATGTTAAATTTGATTGTTTTTGCTTTGATATAACTGAAAGGTTAAAAATAAGTCGAAAAATTCGGCAAAAACCGTGACTTTCTAACTAAAATAATTGTAGGAAAATTATAATTTGAAGGAAAAATTAATTTTTGATACAAAATGAAAATTTCGAACAACTATTTTTTTTCAATTTCTTTATTTATTTGCGTTAAGGTTATACAAATAAATTTTCCCCAGGTTTCTCGAGAAAATTCAAAAATATTTTTAAAGACTTCAGATATGTCGAAAAAGTATCCAGAAAATTTCTAAGAAATTCTTTTTTATTTTAGAGGATTTTATAAAATTTGAGACAAAATTTGACTCAATTAAAATATACATAAGGCGTTTTGACGTTTGGAAAAAATTTAAGACTATTTGAGAAATTTTCGGAAATCTTTAAAAGTCTTACAATATTTTTTATCTCTTAAAAATTCCAGAAATTCTTAAATGTCTTTTTAACTGACTCCTGTTATTCCTAAAATTGTTTTTAAATCTTCCGGATTCATTTTTTACAATTTTGGAAATCTTTTGTAACGTTTTATAAGGAAGCACTTTAAATATTCTAAAGAACCTTAAGAAAAGTTTATTATTTTCTTGAAGCCTTTCACACTTCTTAAAAAGGTTCAAAATGTTTTTTCTAAATCTTTAAAAATTAACATTTAGTTTTATTATTATTTGATTTTTTTTTAATTCTGCAAAATTACAAAAAATTGCCTTAAAATCTCCAGATTCTGTTTTGACATTTTTGAAAATCTGTTGATATCTTTCAAAATCTTTTTAGGTGTTCCCTTAAAATTAATTTTTCATAACTATTAATTAATTAACTAATTAATTTTGCATAGATTCCCACGAATCTAAGTAAAATAAGTTTTTTGAAATCTATTCGAATTTTTCTTAAAATTGTGAAAAAATTCTGCAAGATAAAAAAATGCTTTAAAATTATTTAGATTCCGTTTTGACAATTTTGGAAATCTTTCAAAATGTTTAAACATCTTTTTACTTTAAATAAACTTTTTTATAACAAGGAATCACTTTCAATATTCCCAGGAATCTGATAAATTTTTTATTATCTTGAAACCTTTCAAAATCTATGAAAAAACTTCGAAATTTTATTTTGAAATCTTCAAAAATCTACATTTTGTTTTGAGTTTTTAAAAACTTGTTCAAATTTTTAATCATTTAAAAAAATTTTTAAATATCTTTTAAAATGGTTCGAATTTTTCCTAAAATTGTGAAAAAATTCTGCAAAATAAAAAAATGCTTTAAAATTGTTTAGAATCTTTTTCGGTAATTTTGGAAATCTTTCAAAATGTTTAAACATCTTTTTACTTTAAATAAATTTGTTTATAAGAAGGAATCACTTTAAATATTCCCAGGAATCTGAGAAATTTTTTTATTATCTTGAAACCTTTCAAAATCTATAAAAAAAACTTCAACATTTTATTTTGAAATATTCAAAAATCTACATTTTGTTTTCAATTTTTTAAAACCTGTTCAATTTTTCAATTATTTTTAAAAATTTCTAAATATCTTTTAAAATGGTTCGAATTTTTCCTAAAATTGTGAAAAAAATTGCAAAACAAAAAAGATTGCTTTAAAATCTTCCAGATTATTTTTTAACAATGTTGGAATGTTTTTGAATCTTTTTAGATATGCTCTTAAAATAAATTGTGTAAAATAAAAAATCATATAACAACATTTTTTCAGAAATCTTGAGAAAATTTTTTTATTTTCTTGGAATCTTTCAAAATTCTTAGACATCATCTAAATTTTTTGCTCGAAATCTTCAAAAATCTACATGTTGTTTTAAATTGGTTACAATCTTTTTATGTTTTAAATTATTGTTGTATCTTTTCAAAGCTTAAAAATTTATTTTCAATTTATTCGAATTTTTCCAAAAATTTTTAATCTAGCAAAATAAAAAAATGTGGCTTTTAAATCTTCTACATTGTTTTCCGAAATTTAAGGATATCATTTGAAATTTTTTTCAATCTTCTAAATATTATCTTGAAACAAAATATATAAAATAAAACATCATTTAAATTTTTCCAGAAATCTTGAAAAAAATTGTATTCTCTTGAAACCTTTCAAAATTCTTAAAAAGCTTCTAAGTTTTTTGTTCGAAATCTTCAAAAATATACAATTTTTCACATTGGTTCAAATCTTTTTAAGCTTAAAATTGTTTTTGTACCTTTTCAGAATTTTTAAATTGATGTTAAACGTATTCTAATTTTTTTTAATTATTTAAGCTTGCAAAATTGTCAAATTTTGCTTTAAAATCAATTAAAATATTCTCTGGAATCTTAAGAGAAATATTTCATTGTCTTAAAACCTTTCAAAATCCTTACAAAAGTTTCAGATTTTATTTAAAAATCTTGAAAAATCTGCATTTTTTTTTAATTTCTTGAAATCTTTAAAAATTTTAAATTATTTTGGAATCTTTCCAAACCTTTCAAAACTTTGGAAGATATTTTGAAATAATTCAAAGGTTTCATAGCATTTTTTTTAATTCAGCCAAAATTTAAAAAAATCACTTAGAATATTTCAGATTCTTTTTCCAGATATTTTGAGACCTTCAAGTCCTTAAATTAATCTTTTAAAATAAAAACGGAAAGATTTAAAATTTTCCCAGAAATCTTATTGTCCTTTTTCTCATCTCTTTGAAAGTGTTTCAATTTTAATTAAAAAATTGAGAAATAACTTGATGAAACACTTTTAATTAATTCTTTTTTTCTCCGTTTTTAAGAAAAATACCCCTTTTCTTGTTTTTTTTTTTTTTTTTTTGCTTAATTCGAACTAAATTAATCGAACCCAACATGAAAAAACAACTACTTTTGGTTGAAAAGTCTACTATTATATTTTTCGTTCGGAATTCATCTCGTTTGGTTAAAAATTCTAGTATTTTGTTGAAAATTTTATTATTTTGTTGAAAATGCAACTCTTTTGTTTAAAAGTCATTTTTTTGCCTGAAATTTAACTACTTGGTTAAAAATTCATTTTTTCGGTTGTAGATTCATCTCCTTGATTGAAAAATGAACTATTCCATTTTTAGAAAAAGAATCGTCTGGGTTAAAAAATAATCTTTTGGGTTGAACTCTTTTATTGAAAATTTATTTCTTTAAGATTCGTAATTGTACTTGAAAATGCATCTCTTATGTTAAAAATTATTAATTTTTTTGACTAAGGATGTAACTATTGTATTTTTCGTTGAAAATTGATATGTTTTTTATTGAGAATTGATCTTTTCTAGTTGAAAATTCATGTATTTTGTTAAAAATGTCTGTTTTTTGTTCGAAAATTATTCTTCTCGGTTGAAAATTGATCCTTTTTGGTCAAAAATATGAATCGAGGTTGTGTTTGCCTAATTTTAAAACAATTAATTAATTTACTTGAGATTTTTTTTAAATAAAAATTTTAATTCAAAATTTAATTTTATTGTTGATATATAAATACATTTTCTTCAGTAATTAATCTGGTTCCTAAATAATTTAAAACTTGAAAAGATTTCAAAACATTTAAAACAAAATATAGATTTTTGAAGATTTCGAACACAAAATTAGAAGCCTTTTAAACATTTTGAAAGGTTTCAAAAGAATAAAAAATTGTCATAAAAATTTCTGGAAAAACTGAAAATGATTTTTTTTGAAAAATTAATTAAAAAGAATATTTAAAAAGATTTCCAAAATTTTCAAAAAAGAATCTGGAAGATTTTCAAAAAATTGTAGAAAAAATTCGAGTTCCAAGATAATAACAAAATTTTAATTAGATTCTTGCAAAATTTTTAAATCATTTCTTAAACAAATTTTTAAGAGAATATTTAAAAAGATTTAAAAAAAAAGTTGGATGTACAAATTAATGTTTCAATGTTCAAAATTCGTCAGGATAATACAAAAAAGGTGTACTTACGTGTAATTTTGGTTGTAATTTATTGTCTTTATTTGTAAATTCCTGTAAAAATGGTTTTCGTTTTTTGTACTTTTTTGTAAAAGTTTCGATTATGATTAAATAACGAATATATCTGCTTCCTCATTAATTCAATTGATTGTTTTAAATTCAGGAATCTTGTCTATTTTTGCATAAATTTTGAATACTGCATCTGGCAAATTTTTGTATAACTTTCATCATTATCATATTTTAATCGTCGTTATTTTAGAAGTAATTTGTTTCATAATATTACCGTAATAGCAAAAATGCTTATTTGAATAACTATTATTATTAATATGAACAAATTTTATTAAAAAATTCAAGACTTGGGTGTTTTGTCTAGAAAGTTAGTTTTTTTTTCGAGTTTGTTCTTTTACTTGGCTACGAAAAGATAGTTCAAATATTAGGCATCATTAAACAATACATTTTATAATTGTTATAAACAAATTTTATAACAAGTGAAAAATTGCGACATTTTTGTGTCTAAACAAAAAGACGAATTTTTAACAAATTATATGAATTTTCAAATAAGGAATAAATTTCGAACATGAATTTTCAACTAAAAAATATCAATATTCAAACAAACTTGAATAGTTAATTTCACAGTTAAAAAAATTAATTTTCACTAAGAAGAAAACAATTTATAACAAAATAGTTACATTTTTAACCAAATAAATTTTTCAACTGAAAATGATGAATCTTCAAACAAAATTATTCTTTAATAAATTAGTTCAAGTTTAGCCAAGTTTAGTTGCATTTTCAACCTAAAATTTTACTTTTTAACCAAGAAGATTAATTTTCTACCAAAAAAGAGAAATTTTCTACCATAAGAGATGGACTTTCAACAAGTTATTTTACAAGCTAAAAAGACGAATATTTTAGAGAAGACTCTTAAAACTTTATGCTTTTTAAACCGCAGAAGGTTAATTTTCAACCAAAAAGTTCATTTTCATCAAAAATGTAATAGTTGATATTTCAAATCAAAAATATTTTTATTTTAAATCAAAAACAATTGCCTTTAACCAAAAAAGACGAATTTTCAACAAAATAGTTTAATTCTCATTCAAAACAGATTAATTTTCATCAAAGTAGTTGACGTTTTAAACCCAAAAAGATAAATTGCCAACAAAAAAGTTTCTTTTCAACCAAGAGAGACGACTATTTAACAGAATAGTTGAATTTTCAACCAAATAGTTTAAAAATTACTTTTCTAGTGATCGAATTTTCAAACAAAAATTATTGAACGTCACCAAAAA
This sequence comes from Andricus grossulariae, assembly GCA_011634705.1. Taxonomy (NCBI): domain Eukaryota; kingdom Metazoa; phylum Arthropoda; class Insecta; order Hymenoptera; family Cynipidae; genus Andricus; species Andricus grossulariae. The sequence goes on along the minus strand of JAABKJ010000755.1, from coordinate 49,882,083 downwards.
CTGGTGCGTTTGAATGCAGTTGAATTTTCCACTGAAAAATATGACTTTTTAACAGTCAGGGCCGCCTGAACCATTTCTAATTGGAATGCATAATATTGCGCAATATACTCGACTGAGTACTCGCGAATTTCGGCCCTTCTGAGGCGATAGTCACAACCGTCTCTCGCTTGCCCCCTGAGAAACTACGTGGACCAGCAGTTCTAGAAATTATTAAACGGGGGGGGGGGGAAGTAGAATTTAAGGAAAGTGGTCAATAGGGGAAGCTATATAATAAAGAGTGTGAAGTTTCAGGTTATGTGTGGCGCGAAATTTGAATTGGATTATGCAAAAAATGTTAATAGTCGGAATTATTATAAAAATAAATGCAGAAATCTAAATGATCTAAATCTCAATCAAGGTGGGCAGTCTTTTCCCTTACAATTTACATAGTAGCTCTCCCATTTTTTTTCGGGAGGAAAAAAATCAAAGCACAACCGCAATAGCGGCGAGCGCGTAAACTCGAGGGCTATGCAAATCTTCCGAGGATCTTTCTCTCGACCCTTCGTGGTTTCGAACCGCGAAAAGATGGCAAAAGGTAGGAGGAGGAGGGAAAAGGTGGAATGCGTTTAGCGGCTCGTTCCGAGGAACGTTTGCAGGCCTTGCATGAGAATTAAGCGCGGCGTGCTCCCGTAAAAAGTGCCCCGAGAGTAAAAGACGGTCCTCGGGATGCCCATTAAATACAAGGAGACACTTGCAAGGAGGGACATTAAATACTCTCCCTGAACAAAGGATCGATAAGGGTGAGGAGGGGCCCCTCGGATTTTACTCGTGTTGATACAAGCGGGTTTTGGAAAGTATTTAAAATGCAGGATTGCGGCTAAAATATCTCCTGTGGTTCTTCTCAATTCCTTTCGTCGTAATTCCGATTTCGTAAACTACGCAGGAAACTACGTCGGACACTACATCAGAAACGATGAATGATCCAACATCGTAGAATCAGACGTCGTAGGATCCGTCGTCGTTGGATCAAATGTCGTAGGATTCGACGCCGTGAACTACGAAGGAAACTACGTAGGACGCTTCGTCAGAAACGACGTAGGATCCAACGACGAAGGATCCAACATTGTAGAATTAGACGTCGTAGGTTCAGACGTAGGCTCCGTCGTCGTTGGATCAGATGTCGTAGGATCCGTCGTCGTTGGATTATATGTCGTAGAATCCGTCGTCGTTTGGTCAGATGTCGTTGGGTCAGATGTCGTAGGATTCGACGTCGTAAACTACGGAGGAAACTACCTAGGACGCTTCATCAGAAACGACGTAAGATCCAACGACGAAGGATCCAACATCGTCGAATCAGACGTAGGCTCCGTCGTCGTTGGATCAGATGTCGTAGGATCCGTCGTCGTTGGGTCAGACGTCGTAGGATTCGACGTCGTAAACTATGGAGGAAACTACCTAGGACGCTTCATCAGAAACGACGTAGGATCCAACGACGAAGGATCCAATATCGTAGAATCAGACGTCGTAGGTTCAGACGTAGGCTCAGACGTAGACTCCGTCGTCGTTGGATCAGATGTCGTAGGATCAGTCGTCGTTGGGTCAGACGTCGTAGGATTTGACGTCGTCAACTGCGGAGGAAACTACGTAGGAAGCTTCATCAGAAACGACGTAGGATCCAACGACGAAGGATCCAACATCGTGGAATCAGACGTCGTAGGCTCAGACGTAGGCTCCGTCGTCGTTGGATCAGATGCCGTCGGATCCGTCATCGTTGGGTCAGACGTCGTAGGACTCGACGTCCTAAACTACGAAGGAAACTACGTAGGACGCTTCATCAGATACGACGTAGGATCCAAGGACGAAGGATCCAACATCATGGAATCAGACGTCGTAGGATCAGCCGTAGGCTCCGATCTCGTTGCAACAGATATCGTAGCCTCCGTCGTTCTTGAACCAGATGTCATAGGATCCGTCGTCTTTGGATCAGATGTCGTTGGATCCGATGTCATAGAGTTAGGCATCGTAAGGTACATCGGAAATTCAGATGGGGGCCGTTTAAAAACCACGTCACCATATTTTGAAGACTTTCCAGCCCTTCCCTTTTTCGTCACAGATCATCACACAAAGCTTGAACCTACCAAGGTGTCGTCACAAATACAACACCCGCCTCTCCCCCATTAGTTCAAAATTTGGTCTTTGATTTCATTTGATGAACGCCTAAAATAAAACACAAAACATAAAAACAGAATGTCTTAACAGACTTCACAGCCCAAAATAGCTCTCAAAACATGTTGAATATTCAATCAGCAAAAAAAAATTTTTGGACAAAAATGTACAACCACATAGTTGAACTTTCAAGCAAAAGAACGAAATTTTTAACCGAATAGTTGAATTTCCCACCTACAAAGACGAATTTTCAAACAAACGGTTGAATTTTCAACCCAAAAGACGGATTTTCTAGAAGACAGTTGAATTTTCATTCCAAAAAGACGAAGTTTCAACAAAGCTGTTGAATTTTCGAACAAAAAAGGTGACTTTTTAACAAAATAGTTGAATTTTCATCAAAATAACTAAATTTTCAACAAAGTAGTTAAAAAAATGAATTATCAACCAAGCTTATAAACAAATACATAATTAAATTTTGAAGCCAAGAAGACGAATTTTTTACAAGACAGTTGAATTTTCAATCCAGAGGGATGAATTTTCCATCGAAAAAGACGAATCTTCAACAAACATTTAAACTTTCAACTAAATAATTCGATTTTCAACTAAAATGATGATTCCTTAGGAAAAAAATTATAAAAAAAAAGAATTTCAACTTTCAACCAAGAAGTTTAATTTTCAATCAAAAAATATTCATTCTCAACGAAAAGTATAATAGTTGAATATTTCAACCAAGAAATATTTTTAATTTTTCATCAAAAACAGTAGAATTTAATCAAAAAGACGAATTTTCTACAAAACAGTAGAATATACATCCCTAAAATATGAATTTTTAAATTAAAAACGATACATTTTCAACTGAAAATGAAGTAGTTGAATTTGCAGTTGAAAAAATTGATTTTTAACAAACAAAAAAAAACGAAATTTTAACAAAAAAGTTAAATTTTCAACTAAGGGGTGGATTTTCAACTAATAAAATTAATTGACAGTAAAATATTTAAACTTTGAACCAAATGGTTGAATTTTTAATCAAGAAGATTAATTTGCTACCAACAGAATACATCAGTTCTCAAGAAAATTGTTGAATTTTCAACTAAAAACGTTCCGTTTTCAATCAATAATGGAATAGTTAAACTTTTTGGTTAAAAAAATTAATTTTCAACAAAATAGTAAAATTTTCAAACAAAGAGATTGATCTTCAACTAATAAAATGAATTTTTGATAAAATAGTTTAACCAAGCAATAAAATTTTGCAATCAAGAAGATTAATTTTCTACCAAAAAACGACGAAATTACATAAAAATACATAAATTATCAACAAAAGAGTTGAATTTTCAACTAAAATTATGAATCTACAACCACCACAAATGTTTCTTTTTATTAAAGAAGTTCAACTTTTAACCAAGTAGTTGAATTTTCAACAAAAAAATATTCATTCTCCACAGAAAAATATAATAGTTCCATATTTCAAAGAAGAGGTAATTTAAATTTTTAATCCAAAATAGTCAATTTTCAACCACAAATGTAGTAGTTAAGTTTTCAGTTTAAAAAATTTATTTTCAACCAAAAAACGAATTTTCAACAAAATAGTTAAGTTTTTAAACAAAGAGATTGATCTTCAACTAATAAAATTTATTTTGGACAAAGTAGTTTAACCAAGAAATTAAATTTGTAACCGAGAAGATTAATTTTTTACCTAAAGCGACGAATTTACATAAAAATATATAAATTATCAACCAAATTGTTACATTTTCAACTAAAAACGATCCATTTTCAACCAAAAATAGAATACTGAAATTTTCAGTAAAAAAAAAATTGTTTTTCAACAAAAAAAAACGAATTTTCAACAAAATAGTTCAATTTTTAACCAAACAGTTGAATTTTTAACAGAAAATTAAAAAAAAATTACTCGTTTTCCCATTCCCCTCTTTTTCCCCTTGTTTTCCAGAAACTTAACCTTTTTCCACTTTTCCTCGTTTTTTCTCTTAAGTTAGTTAACTAATCTATTTTTGGCTGAAAATTGATCGTTTTTAATTGAAAAGTCCACTATTATATTTTTCATTGATAATTCAATTTTCTTGGTTGAAAATTCAACAATTTGTTTGAAAGTTGAATTACTCTATTAAAAATTCATTTTATTGGTTTCAAATTTCACTGTTTTGTTGAAAATTGTTTTTTTTGTTGAAAATTAATTTTGGTCATTTTTGATTGAAAATTTATTGTTTTTAGTTGATAATAGTTTAGTTAACAATAGAAAAATTAACTCTTGATGAAAAATGTAATAGTTGTATAACTATTAAATTTTTCATCGAGAGATAATTTTTTTTGGTTGAAAATTTAACAACTTGTTTGCAAGTTGAATTACTTGATTAAAAATTCATTTTATTGGTTCAAAATTTCACTGTTTTGTTGAAAATTCGTTTTTTTGTTTGAAAATTAATTTTTGAACTGAAAATTGAATTATTTCATTTTTAGTTGAAAATTCACCTATTTGGTTTAAATATATTTTGTTTTAAATTTCTCTTTTTGGTAGAAACTTGATCTTTTTTGGTTAAAAGTGCAACTGTTGGTAACAAATTAATCCGTTTTGACTGAGGATTCAACTATCTTGTTGAAAATTCGTATTTTTTGGTTGAATTTGACTGTTTTGATTAAAAATTTAAACTCTTCTTCTTTGGCTGAAATATCAATTATTATATTTTTTGTTGAGAATTTATTTTTTTTAAGTGAAAATTCAACGGTCTTCTAAAAAATTCATCTTCTTGGCTTGAAAATGCAAACGTTTTTGGTTCAAGTTTTTTTTTTTGTTTAACAATTAGACCATTTGGTTGCAAATTCGTCTTTGTAGGTCAAAAATTCAACTATTTTTGACCTAGATTTGAAAATGCCTTTATCTTCGAAAAGGTTCTTATGTTTGGTTCGAAGATTCAATTTGTTTAAAGATGCAACTGTTTGGTCGAAAATTACATTATTTTTTTGTTGAAAACTCAGCTATTTAGTTAAAAAATCATATTTCTTGGTTGAAAATCTTTTCGGGTTTTAAAGTCTACTGTTTTCTAAAACTCTTAACTTTTTATCTTCAAAACACAACTCTTTGGTTGGAAATTAATCTTTTACCAATTTCTCGAACGATTGTGCCTCTTGCATGCTAAATTGAATTATTAGATGTACCAAATCCACAAGTATTTTCATCCTCAAAATCACCTCTCAACGCCTTTGAGGTGATTGACCCACTCGAGGTTCGGTTTCAGATAAGAAAAGGAGGGTGCATCCTTAAAAAAGAGATGAATTCTCGGCGCAATAGAGGAGAGAAAATGAGAAGCAATTTAGATGGGAACGTGCAGATACGAGAGAGTACAAGCACAAGTACACGTTCGTAAGTTCAGGTCCTCTTTAGACCTTTAAGCCAGGTCTGATCTCATTGAGCACTCGTGCTTTACGAAACGAGATGACTTTAAAGATACTGAAACTCGACTCTACCAATTGAACCCTTCAGCGATAAACTTTGACTCGGAATGTACAACACATGTGTCTTGAACCCACATTTAATAAATTAAAAACCGGTTTGTAAAGGAAGTGATCCGTCCAATCACTCCCCTACTCTCCTTACCCCTCCCCCTCCTATATACTCCCCTCCTCTCATATTACTCTTTACCAATCACCCTTCTCACCTACCCTCAACTCCCTCTCGCACCATTACCCCTTACCTTCACCCCCAACCCCTCCATCACTTATGCCTATCCCCTCATTGATAATCCGCTCACTCTTCTACATACCTCTCCCTTTATTATAATTACCCTATTTTCCCGCACCACTTAGTCTAAATAGGAAGTAGGGGCGGGCGGGGAAAAAGGAGAGGGAGTTGGTAGTAACAGGGGAAGAGGATCCGACATCGTAGGATCCGTCTTCGTTGGATCGAACGTCGTAGGATCCGTCGTCGTTGGATCGGACATCGTAGGATCCGACGTGGTTGGATTAAATGTCGTAGGCTCCGTCGTCGTTGGATCGGACGTCGTAGGATCCGTCGTCGTTGCATCGAACCTCGTAGGATCCGTCGTCGTTGGATCGGACATCGTAGGATCCGACATAGTTGGATTAGATGTCGTGGGCTCCGTCGTTGTTGGATCGGACGTCGTAGGATCCGTCGTCGATGGATCAGACGTCGTAGGATCCGTCGTCGTAGGGTCCGACGTGGTTGGATCAGATATCTTAGGCTCCGTCGTCATTGGACCAGATGTCGTAGGATCCGCCGTCGTATGATCCGTCGTCGTTGGATCAGATGTAAGCTCCGTCGTCGATGGGTTAGACGTCTGAGAGGGTGTTGGTATTAAAAGGGTATAAGAGGACTGGGAGGATTTTTAATTGTGAGAAAGGTTTAGGGATGGTAAGGCATCTTAACCTCCCTGTTCAATAAATCCGCCCATTAGCAACTTCCCACAAAACATCCCTAGTGGCTTCTAAAACCAAACTAATAAATCCCTTAATTTCTGTTACAGGTAGCTGCTTCGTAGGACAACAGAGCACCAGATCCCTTCTAGTTCTCGTCCTTGCTCCCCAATTCGTCTACCTAGCCCTAGGTTCCACATTCTTCCTAGTTGGAATAGCAGCTCTTCTTTTACCCCGTCCTTCAATTACCCCGAGTCCAATCCTAAACGCCCTCCATCCCAACCCCTTGATCAGGAACCAACGTGAGGGCGCAAAATCGCCAGCAGAACTCTACAAAAGACAAAAACAACTTGTCGTCAAAGTTGGGGCCTTTGTCTGCTTCTATGGACTTGTGATGATCTGCCTCACCTGCACGATCTTCTACGAGTGGTGGGGCCGAGATTCCTGGCTCAGGGCACCCGAGCCCTCAAAGTCACCCAAGGTCACCACAAAACCACTCCTCCAGATCTTCGTTTTGAGAATTGTCGTCTTTTTGGGTGCAGGCATCCTTTCGGCTGCCTGGATCTGGTGGCCGAATGCCATCAGCGTCTGGAGACGCCTTCCACCTTGCAAACAGCCTCCCCACAAGTGCCATCCACATCCTGTGCAGCAGGTTCCGGTCGTGAGGTGTTACAGCACTGGGTCCACCACACCCACACCTCATCAACTTCATCATTTGGGGAGACTTTCCCCGCCCCAACATCCCTTGCTTCATCAGCATCCGATTGTCATCAATGGTCAACTGCCACACAGGAGTCATAAGAAGCATCGGAAGCACAGGAAACATCACAGTGGGAGTGAGACTCGAGTTTGATGAAAAAGGTGCCATATTGTGTCAGGAGTTTAACTTCTGACCTCAGATTCAGAAAGAGGGGCATCAAAAACCCCTGGGATACAAATTTATAAAAAATGGGATAATGGGGCACCATGACTCTTTGACAGTTGCGGCCCTGGTCCGCTTTGTCAAGTTTTGGCCCTAAATTCCGAAAGAGAGGCATCGAAAACCCCTAGGATATAAATTTGGTCCAAATGTGGCGATTGAGGCCCCGGCGTCTTTTATACGAGCCGCCCCTGAAGTGAGCAGACGACACGAACTTTCAATCGTCTTTAGTTTGAAAACTACTGTTCGGAGAGTATTTTTGTCAAAGGAAAAGTTGTTCAGTATTTTCTGCTCTTTTTGTCTATTTGAAGAAAAATTTTGAAAGAGAAGACATCGACATGGGGGGGGGGAGTTGAAATCTTCCAGGCTTACAAACCCAGTGCCAACCTTTGTACATATTTTAATATTATATTGTAACTTGTACTATACTGCCAACTTTTGCTATTTAAGCAAATGACTGTCTACTGATAAAAAGAGCTCGAAATTCTTAATTTAGATTTTCAATCTTTTTCAGAATGAAATATTTTGATATTTGAAAAATGTATTTGAAAAAAAAGGATAGCTTTCAAAATTTTAGAGCTCTACTCTTAAGACTGTACATAAGTGTCTGTATATATACCTAGATTTTAAGATTCTACAATCTTTAGAAATTTTTATATATTATACATTTTTGAAAATAAATTTCAATATTATTTTTATACATTTTACTTCCGTGAGACGGAGCCTGCGTATAGCAAGCGAGTATTTATGATAGCAAGCGACCCAATCATAAATTGTAATCGAATCCTGGTGGGTAATTCGATACACTGCCAGGTCGCGTTTTATGGGTCTCTGCCGGTAGACTACATATTAAATAGGCAGAACTATATATGGAAATTTATGGGTTTTGCAATAAAATTGTAAAATTCAAAACACCTAGTGTTTTTAATACACCAGTAAAATTGGTCTGATTAATAAAAGTCTCTTTTATTTTCCTTACTCTAATATTAAAAATTAGAATTTCGCGCCAGAATCGTCTCAAAATTAGAGGTTACATTTGATCATGGCATCAAAATTGTGGCGCGAAATACAAAATTTTTCTTTTTTCTCGGGGGCGAGTTTAAAGACATTTTAGATACACAAGAGTGGCCTAAAAACTTAATTTTCAAAATTACCTGATTTTTCCCCGACCAATTTTTCATTTTTTCTGACCATTAATATTCAAAGACAAGTTCATTAATCTTGTAACATTTTTAACATAGAATATTTCATAAACGGAATCAAACAACACAATTTCAAATTAAAATTTATTTATTTCAACCAAAAAAGATGACTTTTCTAACATAAAAGATAAATTTTTAAACCAAAAGGACGAATTTTAATTAAACAAATAGAACAAAATTATTAAATTTTCAACAGACTAATTTAATTTTCAACAAATAAATCGAATTTTCCACCTACAAAGATGAATTTTAAAACAAAATAAATTAATTTTTTAAAAGACATTTGAATTTTCTACTTAAAAAAAATGAATTTTCAATCCAAAAGTACGAGTTTTTTGTACAAATAGATAACAACATAATTGCATTTTCGACCAAAAAAATATGACTTTAACAAAATACTTGAATCTTCAAGAAAACAATTAAATTTTTGATAAAATAGTTTAATTTTTGACCAAAAACTTGAATTTTTAATCTACAAAGACGATTTTTCAACCAAATGGTCAAATTTGTAATAAAAACAGATTAAACTTCAATCAAAAACAGTTGCATTTTCAAAAAAATAATGGAATTTCCAAACCAAGAATACGAATTTATTAGAAGATATTTTTTTCTACCAAAAGAGATTTCAGTAAAAAAATTAATTTTCAAAAAGAAACAATCGAATTTTTAACAAAATGGTCAAATTTTCCATATAAAAGTTTTGCAGTCAAGAAATAAAAAAAAAAGATCACCCATATTGTTGAACTTTCAAGCCATAAATGTTAGTTACATTTTCAGTTGAAGAAATTAATTTGAAACAAGAAAATGAATTTTCATCAAAACAGTACAATTTTCAACTGAAATAGTTCAATTTTTAGTTCAAAAATTTAATTTTCAACCAAAGAGAAGAGTTTTCAATTAAAATAATGAATCTTGAACCAAAAAAATAAATTTTAAACAAAAGAGTTTAACTTTAAACCAAGCAGTTAAATTTTGAACCAAAAACTCAATATGATGAATTTTCAACAAAAAATGATAATTCTTTAACTGGAATAGTTGAATTTTATGCCAAGAAGATGAACTTTGAAATAAAATGATGAATCTTTAACTAAAATGATGAATTTCCAACAAAATACATGAATTTTCAACTAATAAAGATTTTTAAAAAATTCAGACAAAAATTGAATAGTTAAATTTTCAATAAAAAAAAAAATAATTTTCAACCAAATAGATGAATTTACAACTATAATTATGGAATATTCTACTGGATTAATTAAGTCTGAAGTTAAAAGAATTAATTTTAAACAACAACAAAAAAACTAATTTTCAACAAAAAGTTGAATTTTCAACTGGAATAGTCAAATTTTTTAATCAAAACATTAATTTCCAACCAAAGAGACGAGTCTTCAATTAAATTATGAACTTAGAACCAGCAAAATTAATTTTAAATAAAAGAGTTTAGTTGTCAACCAAGCAGTTAAATTTTGAATCAAAAAGATGAATTTTCAACAAAAAATGCTGATTTTTCAACTGGATTTGTTGAATTGTATACCAAGAAGATGAACTATTAAAGAAATTATGAATTTTTCACTAAAATGATGAATTTTTAACTAGATTATTTGAACTTTAACCAAAAAGATTAATTTTCTACAAAAAAAGGCGAATTTCCAACAAATTACATGAATTTCTAACTAAAAGAGAAAATTGAATGTTTACATTTTCAGTTAAAAAAATTCATTTTCAACCAAAAAAACGAATTTTCAACAAAAGTTCAATTTTAAACTGGAATAGTTAAATTTTTAGTTCAAAAAATCAGTTGTCAGCCTAAATAGATTAATTTTAAATTAAAATGATGAATTTTCAACCACAAAAATAAATTTAGAAGAAAAGAGTTTCCCTTTAAAACAACTAGTTGAGTTTTCAACCAAAAAGATGAGTTTTCAACAAAGAAGATTCATTTTCTACAAAAAAAAAAACATCAACGAATATTTAGCAAAATACATGAATATTCAACTAATAAAGATTAATTTTCAGCAAAAAAATGGGATAGAAAAAATTAATTTTCAAGCAAAGAGATGAATTTTAAACTAAGAAACATTTTAAGTTAGAAAAATAATAAATTTCCAACAAAAAAGAACAATTAATTTTCAACAGAGCACTTAAATTTTCACCTGAAATAGTTCCATTTTTAGTTCAAAAAGTTAATTATCAACGAAAGAGATGAATTTTTAGTTAAAATGACGAATGTTCAATAAAAAAATGTTTTTTTTTCAACAAAATGATTTAACCTTCATTCAAGCAGTTCAATTTACAACCAAAAAAGATTAATTTTTATCGAATAATGTAATACTAGATATTTCATCCAAAAAAGATTTTAGTTTAATTCACCCAAAAAAGATGAATTTTCAACGAAATAGTTAAATTCACGGCGAAAAAATATTTAATTTCAAACAAAAAGTTGCATTTTTATACAAAAAAAAGATGAAATTTCTACTAAAGCAGATGAATTTTTAAACGAAAAGACGAATTTTCTATAAAACAGTTGTTTTTTCAACCAAGAAAGATTTCATTTGAATTTTCAAAATTAAAATATTAATTTTCAGCGAAAAGATAACAATTTTCAACCAAAATAGTTGAATTTTCAACTCAACAAAAAATTAATTTTCCATAAAACAGTTGAATTTTCCAACCTAAAAGACGAATTTTCACCAAACAAAGATTTTTCAGTCCAGAAAGAAAAAAAAGTTTAACCAAATTGTTGAACTTCAAAGGCAAAATACGAATTCTGTCTAAAACAGTTGAATTTTCAAACCGAAAATACTAATTTTCAACAAAATCGTTGCATTTTAAATAGAAAAAGCGGAAATTTCAAACCATCAAGATTAGTTTTCTACCAAAAAAGACGAATTTTGAACTAAAAAAGATCAATTTTCAACAAAAAATAGAAAAGTTACATTTTCAGTTAAAAAATAATAATATTGAATAACAAGAAAAAATAATTTTCAACGAAACAGTTAAATTTTCTAACAATGAGATGAGCCTTCAATTTACAACTAAAATTTACAACTGAAGAATGCATTTTCAAATAAAATGATGAATCTTCAACAAGAACTACTCAATTTCAGTTAAACAATCATCTTCAAAAAAAAAAATTAATTTTCGACCAGATATGGATTTTCCACCAAATACAATCAAACCTGGATTTAGCGCCGGTTTTTGGGGCTGACTTTGACGTTAAATCCAGAGGCTCGGAACTATTTTGTAATACAGTTCAAATAAAATCCTAACAAGAATTTTATATCAGGATGGAGCCAAGAGTTTATTTCTGAAATTCCGTAATTTTCCCCTGACCAATTTTTAATTTTTCCTGACCATTAATATATATAAAACAATATGAAATTTATATTTAAAAATGTCAAATTTATTATCCTTGACAGATATTTACACAACCTCTTATAGAAATTCCCTGAATTTTGTAAGATTTTTTTTCAAAATCTCAGACTTTTCCCTGATTTCCAGGTTTTACTTGACCTTCGGCCACCCTGAGGCGAACTCACAAAATCTTACTCAAGGAAATTTTAAGATTGTTTTATTATGATTTAAAGGGATTATGTAGCAGAAGAGACAAATTAAGAAACAGCATGTTCGTTCCGCAATATCGCTCCGACACGGGTAGCTGATCAATCTCTTTAGCAATCACCCAAGGCGAAGAGCTTCCAGAAGTCATCATACTTAATGATTTTTTAAATAAAAATGTTGTGGAATCAGAAGGTGGTCCTCGATCATTCATCCTTGAGTCTGAGGTGTAATTAAATAGGGGCTTTGCATTTGCGCCTCATTGAAAAGAGGTACGCGTGAAACGGCAGAAAAAATTCAGGCCGCCTTCTTTATATTATTATATAAAAAAAATCCCTTAGCTTTCAACAGCTCGTCTGACGTTCAAGCTCCTTTCTATACAATTGAGAAGCCCGTTTTGTGGTCAGAACCACATTGCTAAACAAACAAAAAAAAAAATAATAATAATAATAATGGGTCGCCAGATCCACGTATTTAGCAAAATAGTAATATAATAAATATTAAATTCATTCTTAGTTTAAAAATTAAAATGGTATCCTTTATTTATTTATTTCATTTTTAAGAATTTATTCATTTTAATTCAAATCTTTATCTCCTTTCTAGTCCTGAAATATTTTTATTAGAATATTTAATTTCGAATTATATGAAAAAATTGCAAAACTTTGATCAATATTATTCCGATGGTAAACAATATGTTGATACATTTTTTATAAAGCAGAAACTACCATGCAAGTATTATTCTTATCGACAGATTGTATCCTCACATGATAAGGAAGTTTTCTACTGACCATTAGAAGGTATACTGCATAATCCAACAGTCGGCAACCACAAAAAATTGAGACTAATCAACGTTATTCTGATGGTAAGCGATGTGGAAAAACTATTGATAAAGCAGAAATTATCCAGCAAGGATTCTTCTTATCGACAAATTGTATCCTTATGTGATAAAAAAATATTTTTATTAGAATCTTCAATTTCGAATTATATGAAAAAAATTGAAAAACTTTTATCAATATTATTCCGATGGTAAACAATGTTGATAAATTTTTGATAAAGCAGAAACTACCATGGAAGTATTATTCTTATCGACAGATTGTATCCTCACATGATAAAGAAGTTTTTTACTTACCGTCAGAAGGTATTACGCGTAATCCAACAGTCGGAAACCATACTTACCGATACAGGGTAAGTAGATAAGGAAGACATTTTTCGACTCAAAAGTAGTCATCAGGGGCGTCTCAACCCTATTCAAGGCCCTGTCTGCACATTTTTGAAAATTTCTTGAATTTCGAAACTTGATTGAAAATAAGAAAAAGGAAGATACAGGGTGTCTACTCAAATACTGAAAAACAATTTTCTGACCATTTGGAGCCATTAAAATATTTCGATTTTTTTTTAATCGATTCAGAATATCTAAATGTGTAAAAATAGTTCATATAAACTAATAAAAAAAATTAATCAATTAATTCATATGTAAAATACAAAAACTTTGTCTTCATTTGTGAAAGTAACTTTATTAAAGGATAAGTAATTTCTTGATGGTACTATGTTAAATTCCATTTTAAAACCATACAAATACCCTACGATTTTAAGTGATAATATTACATTCACAACATGATAAATGAATTTTTAAGCAAAAAAGTGAATTTTACTACCAAAAAAGACGAATTTTCTAAGAAATACATGAATTTTCATCTAAAAAGATTAATTTTTAACCAAAAATTGAATACTTAAATTTTCAGTTAAAAAAATATAAATTTCAAACAAAGAGATGAATTGTCAACTAAAATGATGGAATATTTAACTGGATAAGTTAAATTTTCAGTTAAAAAAATTAATTAGTTCAATTTTCAACTAGAGAGATGAATTTTCAATTAAAATTATGTTTCTTCAAACAAAAAATTCTATTTTTAACAAAAGAGTTTAACTTTCGACCAAGAAGATTAATTTTCTGCGAAAGAAGACAAATGAATTTTCAACAAAATACTACAATTTTGAACTAAAAAAGACCAATTTTCAACCATAAATTGAATAGTTATATTATCAGAAAAAAAAACATTTTCATCAAAAGAGATGAATTTTCAACTAAATTGATGAATCTTCGACCGGATTAGTTAAATTTTCAGGTTAGAAAATTAATTTTAATCAATAAGTTCAATATTCAACCAAAAAATGAATACTTAATTAGGCATTTCAATCTCTGGTTCAACTGTCAACTAAATATTTGAATTTTCAACTGGAATCTTCAACTGGAATAGTTAAACTTTTAGCCAAAAAGGTGAATTTCTAGCTAAGAGGATTGATTTTCTACCAAAAAAGAGGAATTTTCAGCAAAGTACGTGAATTTCCAATCAAACAGATAAATTATTAACTAAAATAATGGAATATAACAAATTGGTCTTGAACAAACAAAAAAAAAGAAAACGATTTTTCGTACAAAATAGTTCAATTTTCAGCAAAATGTAATTAAAATTGTGTATCTTCAACAAAAATAACTAATTTTCAACAAAACAGTTCATCTTTGAACCATGAAGATTAATTTTCGACTCAAAAAGGCGAATGAATTTTCAACAAAATACACGAATTTTCAACTGAAAAAGATAGATTTTCAGCTGAAAAAAATATTTTTTAGCCAAAGAAATGAATCTTCAATTAAAATGATGGAATATTCAACTGGTTCAGTTAATTTATGTGCTTAAAAAAATTAATTTTTAGCCAAAAAAGATACGAATTTTCAACAAAATAGTTATATTTTCAACCAAAGAGATGAATTTTCAATTAAAATCATGAATCATGCACCAAGAAAATTAATTTTGAACAAAAGTGTTCAGCTTCCAACTAAATAGTTGATTTTTAAACAAAAAATATGAAATCTCAACAAAAAATGTTGTAGTTGCTATTTCAACCAAAAAAGATGTTAATTGTAAATCCAAAACAGTTGAATTCAACGAAAATATACTAATTTTCATATAAGAAAGATTATTCATGCAAAAGAGAAACAAAATTTCAACCAAACTGTTTAATTTTCAAGCAAAAAGATTAATTTTCTATCAGAAAGGACGAATTTTCAATAAAATTCATGAATTTTCAACCAGATACTTGGAATTTTCAACCAAAAAGCAGAATAATCAAATTTTTATTTTAAAAAACAGCTTATTTTCAATTTAAAAAGTAATCTTGAAAAAATACCCTGGCTTTGAAAAAAATGCCCTGTAAATTCCATGTTTTCCGGATGAGTGAACCAAAAATTGAATAGTTACATTCTCAAAAAACAAATTAATTTTGAACCAAAGAGATGAATTTTCAACTAAAATATGGAATACTCAAATGGATTAGTTAAATTTTAATTTTAAAAATTAATTTTCAAACAAATAAAAAAACGAATTTTTAACCAAAGAGATGAATTTTCAATTAAAATTATGTATCTTCAAAAAAAAAAATAAATTGTTTAACTTTCAACTCGAGTAAGTTAAATTTTCAGTTTAAAAATTAACTTCTAACAAAAAAAAAACAATATTGAACAAAATAGTTCAATTTTTAACCAAAGAGATGAATATTTAATTTAAATTATGTAGCTTCAATAAAAAAAATGAATTTTTAACAAAGGAATTTAACTTTAAGCCGAGAAGATTAACTTTCAACCAAAAAAGTTGAATGAATTCCCAACTAAAAAAGCTAAATTTACAACCAAATAGATGAATTTTCAACTAACTAAAAGAATGGAATATTCAAGTAGTTTAGTTAATTTTTTAGTTTAACTGTTAAACTGATGAATTTTCAAGCAAAGAGATTAATTTTCAACCAAGATGATTAATTTTCTACCAAAAAGGGCGAATTTTCGTGGAAATTTATGAATTTTCAACCAAACAGTTGCATTTTCAACCAAATAGTTGAATTTTTAAACAAAAAAAGATCAATAATTTCCAACCAAAAATGGAATAATTAAATTTTTAGCAAGCGAAATTAATTTTCAATCAAATTTAATTTTATATTAAAATTTAAAAAAAATGTAAGCATGCTCTCTGACTTTGAAGAAAGTTTCCAGATGAGTCGAGCAAAAATTGAATAGTTAAATTTACAGTAAAAAGTTTATTTTCAGCCAAATAGATGAATTTTAAACTAAAAAATATCAATAATTTCCAACCAAAAATAGAATAATTAAATTTTTAGTAAGCAAAATTAATTTTCAATCAAATTTAATTTTATATTACAATTTAAAAAAATGTAAGCATGCTCCCTGACTTTGAAAAAAGTTTCCAGATTTGTCGAACAAAAATTAAATAGTTAAATTTTCAGATTAAAAAAAATAATAATTTTCTACAACACAATTAAATTCAACGAAACAGTTAAATTTTCGATCAAAAAGGATGAATCTTTAATAAGACAATGTAATTTTTAACAAAATAATAAAATAATTAAGAAAATAGTTGCGTTTTTAAATAAATTTTTGAATAAAAAGATAAGTATTCAACCAAATAATTGAACTTTCACATAAAAAAGAAAAGTTTTTAAGAAAAAATGGAATTCTTATATTTTTATTTAAATTCTTTTCAACTGGAAATTTAACAATTCAGTTAATAATTCTTAAAAAAGTAGTTAAACTTTCACTCAAGTAATTTAATTTTTAACCAAAAAAGACGAATTCACAACGAAAAATTGAATATTTGATATTTCAACGGATATATATATTTTTATTTTAAATGAAAAACAGTTAAATCATTCCATAAAAGACGAAAATTAGGAGAAAAATTATTTTTTACCCAGAAAGATTTTATAAACAAGAAAATCGGTACATTTTCAAACAAAAAAATTAATTTTCAACTAAAATAAAGAATCTTCAACCAACAAAATGAATTTTTAACGAATTAGTGCAAAATTTAGCCAAGTAGATAAATTTTCAAGTAAAAGCGATACATTTTCAACCAAAGAGTTGAATTTTTAAATAAAGAAGATGAATTTTCAACAGAAAGTGGAATGGTTTAACTTTCAGTTTGAAAAAATAATAATTTTCTACGAAACAGTTAAATTTTCAATCCAAGAAGACAAATCTTCAACGAAACAGTGACATTTTCAATTAAGAGTGATGACTCTTTGATAAAACAGTGGAATTTTTAACAAAATAATAAAATAATTAAGAAAATAGTTGCGTTTTCAAATAAATTTTTTAATTCTTGAATAAAAAAATAAGTATTCAACCAAATAATTGAACTTTCACATAAAAAAGAAAAGTTTTTAACAAAAAATGGAATTCTTATATTTTTATTTAAATTGTTTTCAACTGGAAATTTAACAATTCAATTAATAATTTTTAAGAAAGTAGTTTAACTCTCACTCAAGTAATTTAATTTTTAACCAAAAAAGACGAATTCACAAGGAAAAATTGAATATTTGATATTTCAACAGATATATATTTTTTTATTTTTAATGAAAAACAGTTAAATCATTCCATAAAAAACGAAAATTAGGAGAAAAGATTTTATAAACAAGGAAATCGGTACATTTTCAAACAAAAAAAATTAATTTTCATCTAAAATAAAGAATCTTCAACCAACAAAATGAATTTTTAACAAATTAGTGAAAAATTTAGCCAAGTAGATGAATTTTCAAGTAAAAGAGATACATTTTCAACCAAAGAGTTGAATTTTTAAATAAAGAAACTGAATTTTTAACAGAAAGTGGAATGGTTTAATTTTCAGTTTGAAATAATAATAATTTTCTACAAAACAGTTAAATTTTCAATCCAAAAAGACAAATGTTCAACGAAACAGTTAAATTTTCGATTAAGAATTATGACTCTTTAATAACACAGTTGAATTTTTAACAAAATAATAAAATATTTAACAAAATAGTTAAGTTTTTAAATAAATTGTTAAATTTTCAAATAAGAAAGGTAAGTATTCAACCAATTAATTGAATTTTGAAATAAAAAAGAAAAGTTTTTAACTAAAAATGGAATTGTTAAATTGTTATTTAATTTTTTTTTAACTCAAAATTTAACAATTCCATCAATAATGCACAAACTAGTTCAACTTATACTCAAGTAATTAAATTTGTAACCATAAAAAAACGAATTTACAACGAAAAATTGAATATTTAATATTTCAACCGAAATATATTTTTATTTTAAATGAAAAGCAGGTAAATTTTTCCAAAAATGACGAAAATTAGAAAAAAAAACATTTTTTCACCAAAAAGGCTTTATAAACAAGGAAATAGGTACATTTTCAACAAAAAAAATCAATTTTCAACTAAAATAAAGAATCTTCTACCAACAAAATGAATTTTCAACAAATTAGTTCAGAATTTAGCCAAGTAGTTAAATTTTCAAATAAAAGAGAAAAATTTTCAACCAAAGAGTTGAATTTTTGAATGAAGAAGATGAATTTTTAACTAAAAGTGGAACGGTTAAATTTTCAGATTAAAAAAAATAATAATTTTCTAAAAAACAGTTAAATTTTTAATGCTAAAAAAAAATTTTTTAACGAAACAGTTAGATTTTCGATCAAGAATGATGACTCTTTAATAAAACAGTGGAATTTTTAACAAAATAATAAAATATGGAACAAAATATTTGATTTTCCAAATAAATTGTTAAATTTTCAAATAAAAAGATAAGTATGCAACCAAATAATTGAATTTTGAAATAAAAAAGTAAAATTTTTAACTAAAACATCCTATTTGATTATTTATGACAGCGGAAAATTGTTATTATTCATATTTTAGCGAATAGTTCAATAATAACGCAAGCCAGAAACAAGTGCCAGAGGACTTTTTTGTAGAACATATTTTGAGGCCGACATTTTGTCAATTTTGAACTTTTTCGAATTTTTCCAACGGATTTCAAAAGAGGATCAAAAATATTTTTAGAATCGAAAATAAAAAAATTAATACCTATGACAGCTAATAAGATATCACACTTTCAACAAAAATGTTGACAATTTTTTGGTAATCCACGTTTTCAATTTTTTAAATTCAAATACTCATAACTTCGTCGAAAAAATTTGTTTATCTGATCAGTGAAATACGTGTCGACTAAAATCCTTTCGAAAACAACATATTTCTTGTTAAAACGTTTCTCTGACTTGAGCTAGCCTGCCCGATTGGAAATTAATTCGGCCATTACTTTTTTAAATAAAATGCTTATAGTCATCGCTGATGTATTGCTAATACACCATGAAGCATTTTCATCAATGAACTGCCAAATAATCGCGTATTGTACTGTAAAAAACATATATTTCCGATCGGAAAATTTTCAAAATTTTTATCATTTATCTTGAGTAATAACTGTTGAATGAAAAAGTTTTATCAGAAAAATTTGTCAGTCGCGTCAAGGTGAACACGTGGGTTAATTTTGTTTTACGTTTCGGCCACTTTTTTCTTCATCGATCGATTTTCCCGAGTAGACAATACTTCTACGCGGTTTCGAGCGCTTAACGAGTTCCTGCATCCCTCACCTTTCATCATGTTAGTAAAAAATTCATCTCTTTAGTTCAAAATTAATTTTTTCCACTAAAAATTAAACAATCTCATTTTTTATTGAAAGCTCAATTTCTTTTATCGAAAATTCAACTATTGGGTTGAAAATGTATGAATTTTATTGAAAATTCAAGTATTTTGTTGAAAATTCATCTTTTGGTAGAAAATTTACCTTCTTGTTCGAAAACTCATCTCTTTAGGTTAACAATTTAGCTATTTGTTTGAAAATTCAAGGTTTTTGTTGAAAGTTTAATTATTTTCTTTAAAATTCAAATATTTGGTAGAAAATTCATGTATCATGTTGAAAATTCATCTATTTGGTTGAGGATTCAACTATATTGTTAAAAATTTGTATTCTTTCGTTAAAATAAACTCTAGAACAGCGAAAAAAAACATATGCTTTTTTTTCTTTTATTAAGTGATAAAGGTGTGCACTACGCTCGGTAGACTGCAGATGACGAGTTTTCCACAGGTTGAAGTAAAAAAGGTTTATGGTTACACACGTCCTGTTTACGACTGAAAGATATAGTAGGTCATAGTTGTCGTGTGTGGTAAATTTGTAGAGGAAAAAACATTATCCCATCATCGGTACATACTAGCATATGTACTTACAGCAGCCATTTACCAACCAGATGATAAATTTCGTTTTACGTGAGACTTAAAGAAAAGGAAAACAGGGAAAATTTGTGCGGCTACTATATGTACGTATAAGGCTAATGAAAATGTACAGCCCATCAAGAGATGTATGGTGCACGTGATAGACGTATAAAATGAGATGAAATTGCATACAGGAAACCTGGGTAATGTTTGTAAATAAAGCTTGCAATCTGTTTCGTAAGAAATTGACAAGATGCATTCATGATAAAAGTTAAGGAATCTTTCAAGGCATACATTTTACAGTTGATGTCTAGCGAAAGTATCGATAATAAAAACAAAAATGTTTAAAAAATATTACTTTTCGTAAAACTGCAATTTCCGCATTCATGCCGAAAACATTGATTATAATGTACAATCCAACATAATTAACAATGTTAGGTACTTTTTCAGTACAGTTTAAGTTTGAAGCGTAACAATTAAAGATGTGCAGTCGATTATTGAAATTTTTAATACACATGCAGAAAAATATTTGGTTAGATACAAATTTTTTTGGTTCAATCAACCCTAGGATATGGTTATTATATGAACAAAAAAATATTTGTTTGTATCATGATACTTGTTCAGTTAATGAATTTTTGTTGATTTTACCACTGTTGGTTGATCCAAGTAAAATGCTCTCTCAAATTATTTGGTAGATCCAACCAAAAAATTTGGTTGAATCCTTACAATATTTTATAAAATCAACAAAACTATTCAGCTAAAAATGTTGATTCAAGCAAACGATTTTGATAATTGATCAAAAATGTTGTTCACTCAACCAAAAAGTTTTATGAAATGAACCAAATGTGGTTAACAAAGCGATTTTGTTGGATGAAGACATTTTTTTCTGGGTACAAATTTAGACAGGCTTGCAACATTGGATTTATCGAAACGGAAGAATTTCAGAGATTTAACAAATTTCGAGCACTATCAAACAATTTTGTTCCATTTCCAAAGGTTTCAAGGTATTTCAAAAAATGTTAAAAGATTTAAGGGATTCTATAGGACGTTCATTTTTTCAAAAGATTTACAGGATTTTAGAATATTTTAAAGATTTTAAAATATCGAGTCAATCCATAAGTTCGTGCGTATTTTTCAACGTTGAGTAGGTCTTTATTTTTCAGTCTTTTCACAAAAAATGCATCCATATATTGTTCAAGCGATGGCAATTAGTCACAGATAACGATAGCAAATATATAATTGATTAACTGAATATATTCTTTTTTTGTTTTTATTTACGTTTCAAGTGTTGAAAAATAGGCACGAACTTATGATTTGACCTGATATTTCAAAGATTTTAAGCTATTTAAAGATTTTAATATATTTTAACAGATTCCAAAGAGTTTCAAGAGATTTCTTACAGTTGAAGGGGTTTTAAAGAATTTTGTCAGATTTTCAAAGAAAACTTCAAAATATAAGTGAAATTTTACGGGATTTCGAGGTACATACAGGAATGTCATCAGGTTTGAAGGTTCATATTGAATCTGCAATGATTGAAAAGATTTCGAGGGATTGAAAATTATGCGTACATATTTTAATATGTTTTTATTATTGCAAATATATTTATACATTTTAAAAGATTTCATAGAATGTCATGAGATTTAAAAAGTTTTTAGGAATGTCAAAGAATTTTATGGAATTCAGCTCCAATTAGTTTAAAGAGTTTACAGAATTTTAACAGATTTTCGAGATTATAAGATATTCCAACAGATTCCAAAGAATTCAAAGGGATTTCAAAAATTTCGAAGGATTTCGAAAATTTCAAAGGATATGAAGAATTTTTTAGGATTTCCAAATACTTTATCTGTATTTTATGGGATTTTCAAAGAGCTTTGGAAAATATATAAAATTGAATAAAATTTCAAATAATTTCTAGCGATTTCAGACATTCCAAGGGATATTAGGGTTTTAAAAAATTTCACAAAATTAAATGGATTGTTTTGAATCTCTCAAGAATTCAAACATTTATAGGGATTTGAGCGGTTATTTTTAGAGAACTTTAATTGATAAGGTTAGTTTAATTTATATGGAAGGGATTTTAAATGATTCTGAATAATGAATTTTAAGGGATTTCAAATTTTCCTTAGAGAATTTAGAGAATAAAATAAATTTTATTCCAAGGAATATATAAAGGTTTCAACGATTTTGAGGGATATAAAGGAAATGAAAACTTTCAAAGAATTTTGAAGATTTCAAGTTATGTTAAAAGATTCCAAAGTATTTTAAGGGGTTTCAAAAATTTCAAGTGATGTCAATGTATTTTGTAGGGTTTCCAAAGAATTTCAGATGATTCAAGAAATGTGATAGGACCTCCAAGTATATCAAAGGTTGTAGCAGAATTTACAAATATCAAGGAATTTCCAGAGAACTAAGGAATTAATGTAATTTATTATATTTTCAAAGAATTTTCCGTGATTTTGAAAGATTAGTAACTATTTCACAGACTTTTAGGTAATTCAAAAGGGTTTAACATATTTCGAACGATTTCTACGAATTTTAGTTTTGTTTAGTTTATTCATGGTTCACACCTTTTGAACATTAGATTACATATCAACGTATTACAATAAAATTGCAAACAATTTTTAAAATATCGAGAGGAATCAGTTTTTTCTGAAATTTATTGATGGAGAATCGGTATTTTTGTGTACTGTACAATTTTTTATGAAATTCGCTTTGGTTGTTTTCTTCGGGCTCAGTTTTTTTGTGGTAATTAATTTATTTTTCAGAGCTTTTTTCAAATACTGCATATCATTATCAAAAATATAATAGTAATAATAATTAATAACAAAAAATTTTCTGCCGTTGAGAAAATATAATGTATTTTTATTTAAATAGTTATTTTCTTAACCCCCCCCCCCATTCTTCACACCAAGAAATAACTCAGGGCCTACCGATTTATTTTTCGAGAATCCCAGGCCTGCAAAATGGAAAAATAAACTTTTGAAAAGAATAGAAACTTTAGTAATCTTCTAACCGACGTTATGAATTAATCTTTTAATAAATTTTCCGTCATGAAATCCAGTTTAATGACCAATGATGCCAAAAAAAGAAAGATAAATTGATTAAATTATTTAATACAAAAGAAAGCTTCTCCAAACATAAACCCATAAAAATAAGATCACCCTCTTCAATCGTTGTTAGAAGATCGGAATAAAATGGTGAAGTAAGGATATTCAAGTGGTAAACAGGGAAAGGCTTTTAATAATTTCAGAACAGTTCGACAAATAAAAGTTTCATCCACATCGGTTTATATTCTACTAGAACTTTTCTCGTCTCGTAACCGAAGTCCATATTTCAAAACACTCGCACACAAATCCATGTATATACATATAGAGACATATAAAGACACACAAATGCATATATCATATTTGCTTGCGAGATTGAATCATTGAAAACTGTCACACAGTAGATATAACTCAAAAGAATTTCGAATTAATTGAAAACATCCAACGTATTTCAAAACATGTTTGCGATTTATTGACAAAAATAAATTTATAATAGAAAAGAGATATTCTCCAACAGAAATTTACAAAAAATTAGATTTATTTTTACGTTTCTCTGCATCCAAAATATGCATACTAAATGCTTATATATTTAATTGAAATGTATTTTTCTCACTGCCACGCAAATTTCATTCTCTCTGTAAATTTTTCTTATATGGAGAGAATCTTGCAAACTGTCACTCCCTTGATAAGCCAATGAAGATCGATTAGGACCGACCCTTCTTCTTATCTCTCGCAAAGCATATTTTGTGAAAATGAGGTCAGTCGATGCTAGTAAAACAGGAAAAGTTAATACCATTTGACGCACTTTAAAAAAATGATTAATGTAATGGTGATCATAGAAGAGGTGACAAATTAACTTTAAACCTATATAAGTCTCACCTCAGGCTGAATACCGTTTTTGAGAATCTTTTTAGAGAAGATTATAGGTGATATAAATGATTTATATCAAATTCCACATGAAACAGCGTCTTTTACATTTTTATTGGTAGAGGTATAGAATTTGTGTGAAAATTAAATTAAATGCAGAGGTAACTTATTAAAACGCAATTGCATGTTTCCCTATCAAATTAAGTATTTCTGGAAAACTTTTTTGTTATATGTGACGAAAAACTGAGACGTTTCAATGCACCTTTTGAAAGTGAATATGCAATTTTATAACACAATTTAATTTTCAAGCGTTATTAAAGGCGAAGGTGGAAAATATTTCTATTGAAGTTTGATTGATTAAAACTTGAGTCGAGGATGATGAGGCAATATTCAAATAGTAAATCAGAATATCGTCTTCTGACTCTATATTTAAAAATCGTGTATTCAGCAAGAGGTATGACGTATTCAATATGTCAAGAGACTTTATCCACATCTTGTGTCCTACATTAATTAGTCTGTTGAAATGTAATCAATATTAAAATAGGCTATAAGGCTCCTTCAGTTTTTTATCCCTGTAAAGTTGAAGGATATAAGACACTATCTTCGATATTATAATATTTTCATCACCACCTCGATGAAATTTGAGATTATCTAAGAGAAATTCCATTTTTATGGACTTTCTGAAACTAAAATAAATTTTAGAAACTCCTGAAGTTACCACAATAGTTGTTTGAAACGCTGGAAAACTTTTTAGCACTCAAAATGTAGTCGAAAATAAGTTTAAAAAGACGAAAAAGAAAATAACTGCAGGGCTTGGATTTTTTTGATTTCCTTATTAGCTCAAATTTACAAAAAATTAAAGAGGGGTCAGTTAATTGAAAGATACCTTTTTTCTAATCTAAAATTTCGATTTCATCTGATAGTGGATTAGAAGTTTGAAAAATTAAAAGAAACAATTGGCATATTATTTGTAGAAAAATGATTGAAGGCTTACTAAATATTATGTTTAGTTATATAAAATTGCAAATGTAACAATTTTTGGAAAAAGTTTGCAATTTGTGAAGCAACGACTTTTTTAAACAAAGTATTGTTAGTATTTCATAAAAATAACAACTGACATTTTTTTTCTCAAAAATTAAGAATATACCGACTTTATTTTTAAATTAAAGTACAATTGAACTGATACAATAATAATAAACTAGAACTTTCGAGCAGTTTTTAAATTGGTAAAATATTTTAAAATCTTTAAATTAAGTATTATGATTCAAAAATAAGTTGTACAATATTCCCACTTGCCCTAACATTTTTTAACGTAAGCCGATCTAAATACATAGTCTCGCAACATAAAACTCCTTTTTTGGGAGAGAAATGGAGAAAAAATTCGAGGCTAATCTTCGGAACTAGATTTATGTGAATATTTGAATAAGTCGAATTTTGAAGATTCGTCTTGACTTTGAGCTCTATTCTTCTCAAAAAATAAGTGATTTTGTTTTTGAACATTGTAATAATGTAATAATGTGATAATGTATTTAATAAAGTTCTTAAAAAAAAACGATCAAATCCCTATAAATGTTTTAAATTCCTCGAAATCTGCAAAATCTCTTGAAATTCTTCAGAATTTATTAAAATAGCTTAAACTCATTGAAATATTTGCAAATTCCGTAAATCCTTTAGAGTAATTGGACGTCCTATAAAAACCCTAAAATATTGTGGCATTCTATGAAATACCTCGAAATCTTTGAAAATTTTACAAAGTTCTGTGATACTCCTTGAAAAATTTAAAATTTCTTAAATTCTTTGGAATCTTTTTACATAACACAAAATCTTTAAAACCATGGAATTTTCGTAAGTTCCATCACAGTCTTTGAAATAATGAGAAATTCATCGTAGGGCTATACTGAATTTTCTATAATATTTTTTGCTAAGGATCTAACGAACATAACAGTGAGTAGCGAACCTGTTGAATAGTTTTAAAATCCCGGAAAAACTGATAAACCACAAAAATTCACGAAAAACAAAATGTGATGCATCACATAAAATTTCATGCCTGCCTTTTGGGTTATTTATTTCTCTGAAAATGCTTTCCAAAATTACCAAATTTCAAAAATCAAGGACTCATTATGGGTCATTAAACTGAATTTCATAACGGACCAGTTATTTCAAGATTAACTAATAATGTGGGCTAGAAGGATACCGTAAAATAGGCAAAACAATTATAATGTTTATAAAATTTAGAATTTTTCAACAATAATCAAGTAACAATCAAACATAAATCACCACTTCACAACGTTCTCCGAGGACCATGGAATACAAGTAATTTTTGAATGGTATAAAATCTGTAATTAAAACGTTTTTTTCATCCCCTCCACGCTCACGACATACCAAAAAAGCATGTGCATATAGATTTAAAATTTGACACATTTATTTCAAAGAAATAAATAGTCCTATCAGAAATCTAAGGGTGCCTCTGAATTCGCCTTAGGCATATATCTAGGAATTTTTTTACTCACGTAAAAAAATAATTTTTTATACAATTGAAATGTTTATAAAATTTAAAATTTATTTAATAATAATGCGATAATCAAACATTATTTACAACTGCATTATGTTCTCTAAAGTTAATGGAATATTAATAATTTTTAAATGGTGTAAGAGTTCTACTTTCAAGATTGTTCTTATCTCCTCCAGCATGGGCATAATTTTAGATTTGAAATTCGAGACACTTATCCAAAATAAACGAATAGTCATATCGGAAATATGTATGAGGGTAACGTTGGACTTGCCTAAGGCATATGTGTATCAAAGAATTTTCTAATCCCGTAAAAAATAATTTTTTTAACAATTACAATATTTATAAAATGTAGATTTTTTAACAATAATGCAACAACAATGAATAATAAATCACAACTTTTAAACGTTCTCGAAAGTTCATAGTGTACGAACAATTTTTAAATTGTCTAAAAGCTCTAATTGAAAGATTTTTTTCATCCCTTTTACGCTCACCATATACCAAAAAAGCATGTGTATCTGATTTGAAATTTCAAACATTTATTTAAAAGAAACTAATGGTCATGGAATGTATTCCATGAACTTTGGAGAACGTTGTAGATTTGTGATTTATGTTTGATTGTTGTTGCAATATTGTTTCACAAAATGCTAAATGTTATAAGCATAATAATTGAATACAAAATTATTTTTTGCGTAACTCTAAGGAAACTTCTAGAGGCATGGCTAAAACAAATCGAACAATATCCTTATTTTTTCATTCGGACTATTAGCTTTTTAAAATGATTTTCCAAAGTTTCAAATCTATATGCACATGTTTTTTGGTATGTGCCAAGGATAAAATAACCCATTGAAAATTCGACTTCGTGGTTTGCGTCTATGTGAGTCGGTCAGTTTCTCGAATGGCTTCGAATCTGAAATGTACTACAATGTACATTTCAAGCAAAGTCATATTGAATCAGTTTCCTTATTTTTAAATGAGACCGACTCATTTGAGTTTAGGCTGCCATATTTCATATGATTTTTGAAATTTATAAATCATTAAGAGATTGAGAGAAATCATACGCAAAGCTACTAGATTCCATTTTTTATTTTAGTTTCAGAAATATACAAAAATAACATAAATAATAACGAGTAAAATTTTGTTCGAAACCAATTGGCGGTAATCTGAAATTCGAGTGGCTTTTGAGCTGACCAATCATCGTGAATCATGTTTTTCCCTAAGTCGAGAAACTCCTAGAGATATTGCTAAGACAAATCCAACTGTGGTCTTGGTTTGTTGATAGGACGATTAGTTTCCTTTCAATCAATTTCCTGAATTGAAAATCTATTTATATAGCTGAAAGAATGATATAACAACGCATGGTTTCTAAAATGACCAGATTTCACAAATCATGGGGTTGACTTCTTAGCTATGTTTAGGAAGCCAGAAAGTTTTTCTCATTTTTGCAGAGTCTGTTAATAATATAAAAAACTTTCATGAGCGAGACTCAGAAAGTTTCGTGAAAAAGCCTTTGAAAATTTGCGGGGAAATTAAGTGCCCCTTATATTACCCGGGGAGTTTGAAAGCCACTGCCTGGACTCGACGTCTGTCGAGATGATCTGCGAGGCGCCATGAAGTCGATCTGTGCTTTTCCATCTCTCTCGCTCGCACTTTAGTGTCCAGTTTCTTGTTCGTCTATTCTTCTTTGTTTCCATCTTCCTTGTCGTCGCTACCTCATCCTGGCCCTATCTACAGAGTCACCCGAGAAAACCACTCTCGTTTCTCACAATTCACAAAATGGGGTTGGTGGGTAACAACGTGAGCTACATACGTCCCAAGGAAATTCAAGCAGAGCAACGCATGCTTTTGCATGTAGGGGAAATCGTACTCTTCAGAAAACTGGAGATCACATTGTAATTTTGTATAATGCATAACTGCTTTAATGTACATCAAACAGATTTTTTCAATAAATTAATGTTTTTAGGGGGTTTTAGGCTACACCGGAAACCCTTATAACGACGGACAGTGGGGCAAAAATTTGTTGTGGACAATTCAATTTTTAGCCTACATTGTTCAGTCTATATGGATGTCCTTTTTTAATGAAAGATTGTCGAATTTCACAAAGATCTGTGTGTTTAGATTTTTGAGCTCCATTTGAGCCATCGCTGAACAAAATCGGACTAAAAGAAAAACCTCCAGCATAGCGGTCTTAATAACCAAATTTCTCTCAATTTTTTTTCTGTGTAGCATACCATAAAAACATGACATGTACTTATTACCTGCCTACTTTCATCCACCTCCAACATGTTTTAAAAAGAGTATCACGAAGGATTTTCGAAGGTTTTTTTCATCTTACCATGAAGAACGTGTTGTGCATGTAAAACACATCGCCTAATCTGATAGACGGACTACTTCTAACTAGTGTTTTGTCGCATGTCATGCTTATCAAGTTTATTCTTGGAGGGAAGTTTGAGAATGTCAATTTGAGCGTGAAGGGGTCAGAGAGAGACGAGAGAGAGAGTGAGTGTGTGTGAGAGAGAGAGACCGAGAGAGTTGATACCAAAACTTCTCCTAGCACCGGAAAGACGGAACTTCCTGCCAGATCTTGTGTTCTCAACTTTCCCCCTGCTCATCATTCTAGGAAACGATGAGGAAAAAAAGCAAAAACATAAAAGAAAATTTTAAAGAGTAAAGAAAGGCATTAGCCAGTAATGCTGACAGAATTATTCAACTTTCTTCTTCAAGAGTTTCACAACTCTCACACCAATTTATATTAAAAAAAAATTTGTACCCCATAGTTTTGTTTCAATGCCAAAGGAAATAATCTCCACCGAATTTGAGAGAAATCGGTGCCTCAAATACCATGAAGTTTCCCGTTGATTTAAAATGGAGAAAACGCACATTTTTCTTTATGTGGGATTTAAACGCAAAATATTTTACTAAGGTAACTCACAATACGTAATCATATTCAAAATACTTCAGAGAATAAGAATCGGCTATAATTTTGAAAATTGTGACATTTTAGGACCCTTTTATGAGGCCCAAAAGAATCCGCCATTAGTGCTAATTGAGAGTTTCACGTAACATTAAAGTTTGAGATTACATTAAACAAATATTTTTTGCAAACATAAACATGCGTGGATAATTCTTCGATTTTCACGAAATTTTCAGTTATTCTTTTTTTGTTTAAACAAATTTGTTTAACAAACGATTCGAGTAGAAATCGCGAAATAAGTATGTATTATAGATGCTATAAGTCTTATAATGAGTAAGAACAATGTTATTATTTGTTTCAATAATCTGTAAATTGCTATAACAATACTCATATGTTTAAATACATAGTTTATTGAAGAAAAGCAGGAAACACGTATTAAATTATCAATATTGTTAATAAATTTGGATATTCTTATGTATCTTTTTTTGTTTATTATGGTCCCCTGAGTAACAGCAACAAAGAATGAATTTTCTACAAAATCGTAAAATTTTAAACCAAAAAGATGAACCTTCAACCAAAAAAATTAATTTTAAAAGAAGTAGTTCAACTTGTAACCAAGTAGTTGAATTTTCAACCAAAAAAGATGTTACTTTTAAATCAAAACAGTTCAATTCAAACAAAAAAGAAGAATTTTCAACACAATCGATGAATTTGTAACCGAATTACCGGAGGGATTCTTGGTAGCCCCATAAAAGAGTCCTAAAATTTTATCATATCATTATTAAATATTTTATTATTGTTATAAGTTACGTTAGTACCATATTTTCGCAATTAAATCACACATGAAGAAGAAGTTACGTTGTTCCCATGTTGAAGGAATGGGAAATTTCATGGTCTTTGGGACAACGATTAATACAATATCAATCGATTTCGCTCAAAGGAGATCATATTTTTGGCATTTGAACAAAGTAGAGGGTGAAAAAAAAAATTTTTTTTTCATAAGGGTTACCCTTTTCTTTACCTATTCGATATTTTTCTGTAATATATTTTGAACTGTTTACCGTTACTGATGCGCAAACTTTACGGAAAATTCTTTAATACTAGTTGGAGCAAATTTCATAAGTAAATTCATTTTCGTGTAGTTGAAATTTACGATTTTTTCTTAAAGCTTTCTTGGTCTTTATTCAACCCCAAATGACACCGAAGCACGCTTGCCGCATGCTTGAAGAATTTTACTACAAGAGTGGAATAGATTGTGGGAAATTTACCAAGGAATGGATACGGACGATTAATCCTCTAGCGAGTTTCCTGTATCCCCGAGCTTCACTTTTTGCTTTTACTACTATTTTGCTCTCCAGCTTCTCGTTTACTCCCTCCTATTTCCCTTTCCTTTTCTATCTCTAAGGATTCGTAAAGAATCGGTTCAATCGATTCAATAGAATTCAAGGCTAAAGTTTTTGTTATTCATGAGGGATCTCTAAAAATTAGATTGACTTTCAGGATTTGTTCTTTAGACATCACGTCAACATTTTGGTGGTACAATGAGGAAAAAAATGTAAATTTCCAATATTGATTGGTTATTATTATTACTAGCAATATTATACGCGCGCTAAAGCGTGTGGTAAAGATTCCATTGCCAATTAATATTATAAAAAATCGGCCTGCCGCACGGGCACATTCTAATCACGCGCAGCTCGCAAGTTTGAGCGCGCCTTATTTCTTGTAAGCTAACTATGATTTCAATAGTGACATGACACTAATTTCAATGAACACGCTCTGAATATCCATTGACTGCTCTCGACTCCCATCTAGACTTGCAGACTCGTACTGAATGCTCTCGAATCCGTCTTGACTCCATCTGACTTCACGCTGACTGCTCGATGATTGCTCGCACAGGTCGCACTCGCGCTAGCACATATATTAACTTGTTATCAATTTTATACGTTATAATCCATTCAAAAGCATTTTTTTTGAATTAATGAAATTTTTACATTAATTCTAAGTAAAAGAAATTCTAAATTTATTTATATTTTAATTCAATTTTGCACCGCTTTTGTTTTAAAATTGAATAATTTTGATTTGAATTGCGTTCAACAGTTCACAATGTTATTGCAAAGCGGAAACTTCAAAAGTTGAATTACTTAACTTCAAGAACATAATAACTTAACTTAATTTTAAGTTAAAATTTTTAAATTACAGCATAATCATAATGACAATTGGAAACGTCAGAAATCGATAAGCCAAATGTAGTCAGAAAAGCTTAAGCTTGTATGGATTTGAAATTTGATTTTTTGCTAGAATTGTTGTGCCCAAAAGTCTATTATTTTTATCTCAAATTTCATACATATATATATTAAAACCCTAAACGAAATTGAGGACACAGTTGGTTTTAAAGTTTTTCTTTCAAAAGAAGGTCATGATAAAGTACTAATATGGAGGAAGGTCTGCGAAAAATTTGGTAAACCTTATTTATTTATGGTAAGAATATTTTTATTTTATTTTACTAAGATATTGTTTATGACATAAAATTCAATAGAGAATAACACTTTATATATTTTAAAGCCGTTGCTGCTACTTTAACTTTGTTTATAGCCATTTTAAATAATGGTAATATTTTGTATTGTTACCACAACTAAATTAGAATATGCGGTAAAATTGATATTTCAAAATTTTGTAATTAGATCGTGAGTCATATAATTATAATAGATAGCATAGGTATTCATAGCAAATATCAATAAATCGTAAGATTAATTCGCTTTCCGCTTATAAACTTTTGCGCTGTGATGTTAAACATTAATATTCGTCGAATGTTTGAGCTGAGGGGACAAAATTTGTGAGTTGGCATTCGAACTCGCATCCGAATGAAGAGAAAAAAATTGTTTTGAAATCGTTTAATATTCTCTATTCTCTTTTTTAATTTTACAATTTGAAAATATTCCTATTCAGGGTGGCCGTTGGACAGAGAAACTGAGAAACCCTTGAAGTGACCGGGAATTTTTTGAGGCCGGGAACATCCGGGAAAATGAGTGTATTTATTTTTGGATCGGGAATTTCAGAAATTTTTAGAAGAAAAATCTATCTATCTAAAATATTCAAGTTTAAAAACAATTCAATTTAGACTCAAATTTAGAAAATTTTAATTGAGATTAAGAACCATATTTAATATAAAGAAATATTTCACTGTTTATATTCAAAACTAAATAATTTGAAACTGAATTGTTTGAAATAGAGAACCTTGAATCGTTGAAATTTCAGACAACTAAATTTAAACTATTGTTCTATTCATAAGTTTGTTCATTTGTAAGTAAAACTGCTGAATTTTGATGTATAAATATCAATTGAAAAATGATTAATTTTTCTAAATTCGAGTAAGTTTAAGAGATATTTAGAAGTATTCAAAATATTTCAACCTTATTTGAAACTTAAAAAGATTTCAAAAGATTTCAAACAAAATGTAGATTTTTGAAGATTACAAAATAAATTTTTGATGCTATTCGAGGATTTTAAAATGTTTTAAGATAATAAAAACAATTACTTGAAATCTCTGGGAAAATTTTAAATGTTGTTTTATTTTGAAAAAAATAATTTTAAGAGAATATTTAAAATGATTAAAAAAAAAGAAAAAAATTTCATGAATAAATAAAAATGAAACAATGATCAATTTCGAAAAATTCCAGGAAATTTAGGAGGTATTTAACTTTTGAGATGATTGAAAAAATAATTCAAAACTTGAAAGGATTTTTAAAAAATGTAGATTTTTGAAGATTTAAAAAAAAAGTAGAATGTTATTGAGCCTTTTAAAAGGCTTAAAACGGATAGAAAATGATTAAGATTTCTAACAAAATTTAAAATGATTTTTCATTCTGAATAATTAATTTCAAGATAATATTTTCAAAGATTCCAAGGGATTTCCAAATTTGTCAAAAACGAATCTGCAAGATTTGAAGGCAATTTTTTAACTTTGAAGGATTTTTAGATAATTTTAGGCCTGAGTAAATTTAAGCACAATGAACATTTTTCCAGTGCGATTTCACAAGTGTGCCGTTTGAGGGTTAAAGATAATACAGCAAGTTTCTTAAGATACCTGGAAAAATTTTAAATTATTTTTTATTTTGAAAAAAAAAATAGTTTTAAGAGAATATTTAAAAAGATTTCAAAACAAATACAGGTTTTGATGTATAAATGACAGTTGAACAATTATAAATTTTTTACGAATTGAAATAAAATTAATTTTCTTGTTTAAATAAAAAATTCAACCTCTGAAAACTAAAGGTTAGTGCAGGTTTTGAGAAACTCAATACTTTAACTTAATTTTCAATTGTCAAATGAAAATAAATACAAATATTAAAAGAGGGACAACTGAAAAATGCCGAAAAATAAAATTCCCAACACTGAATAATCCCCGAATTGGAAAATTCCCGAATAATGAAATTCCCAAATTAGAAAATTCACAAATAATAAAATTACCAAATAATAAAATTCCCGAACAGCTTATAATATTACTGAATTGATAAATTTCTAAATAATAAAATTACCTACAGTTTATGATATTAACGAATTTCAAAATTTTTGAATAATAAAATTTCCGACAAAAAATTTCCGAATTATAGAATGTCCGAACTAGAAAATTTCCTGAATATGAAATTCCCGAAAATGAATAATTAAACTTTTTTTAAACTATCATTTATATATTAAAAATCCAAAAAACAATTATTTCTATAAAAAGAATATTTTCAATGTTTAAGGTTTTTAAAATGTTATTGTTTGAATTTAAAACAATAATGTATGAAAAAAATGTAATTCTGGATGTTTTTCTTTTCAATTATTGTTATTTCAAAATCAAAGAATAACATTTTTAAAAACTTTAATTTTAATTTTGTAGACCATACAAAAAGCTATTAAAAAAAGGTCAAGTTTTTTTATTCCATACGAGAGCAGTAAAATACATCCAAAAAAGAGACACGAAAAATGTTCTCAATCACAAATTTCGAACTCATTTTCCTCAAAATTTTTAAGAAAACCGCAGGAATTTTATCATCATTCTCTATTGAAAAAAAAAAATTGGTGTGTGAAGAAAATATCAAAAACATTGTTTTCGTTTTTTAGCAATGCCGATTGTGTAATTTAAAAAACACGGATTATTCTCAAAAACTAAAAATTATCCCCTCAAGTTAATTTTTTAATATTTTATCGAAAATTGTACTCAATTTTAATTTTCCGAGATGAATATCTCTTAGAGCGATAAAAGCAGAAATCTGAGATTTACAGAGTTTCTGAATCATTTCTTTATAAAATGTTTGGAATTTATATAAGGCTAGGTTGTAGTCAGTTTTCTGGGCAGCGCAAAATTTGAATTTTGTATGTAATTTTTAATTTTCAATTCTCAATTCTCCCAATAAGAAAATCCAACTTTTTTTGTTAAAAATTCAACAATTTTGTTAAAAAGTCATACTTATTGGTTGAAAATTCGTATTTTAACTTGAAATTTCTACGATTTGAGTAAAATTTCATTTGATGACTAACACACTTTTTCTTATTGAAAATTCAACCATTTTTTTCAACATTTATCTTTTTGGTCTTAGAATTCATCTCTCTCTGCAGAAATTTTATCTTTTTTTTGGTTAAAATGCAAGTGTCTGATTACAAATTAATTTGTTTCAGTTAAGAATTAACTTTTTGCAAAAAAAAATCACATTTTCGGGTTGAAAATTCAACTGTTTGGTAGAAAATTCGTAGTTTCAGCTCGGAAATTCAAAAATTTAAAAGAAATGTTAACTATTTGGTGAAAAAATTACTTATTTTGTTGAAAATTCGCCTTTTTCGGTAAAAAATCAAATTTTCTTGTTAAAAATCAAGCATTTTGTTGAAAACTCAACAATTCTTTCATAAAGTCATACTTCTTGGTTGAAAATTCAACTTTTTGATTGAAAATTCAACTATTTTGTTAAAAATTCATCTTTTTGGTTTTAATATTCATCTCTTTCTGTAGAAATTCCTTTTTTTTTGTTGAAATGGGACTCTGGTTGAATTTTAATTAGTTTCAGTTCAGAATTAACTTTTTTGTTAAAAATTTACATTTTCGGGTTAAAAAATCAACTATTTTCTAGAAAATTCATATTTTTGGCCAGAAAATACAACAATTAGGATAAAATTTAACTACTTTCTGCAAAAATTACGCATTCTGTAGAAAATTCGTCTTTTTTGGGACAGCATCAATTTTTTTCGTTAAAAGTAAGGTATTTTTGAAAATTCATATTCTTGATTTGGAATTTCAACTTTTTGGGTAAAAGGTAAACTACTTTCTAAGAAGTTTAATTTTTTGTATGAAAATTCATAAATTTAGTTGAAAATTCGTTTTTTTTGTGTGTTAAAAATGAATTTTTTCAAAGAAAATTCAATAATTTATTGAAAATTCAATTCACTGGTTAT
Source organism: Andricus grossulariae (assembly GCA_011634705.1). NCBI lineage: Eukaryota > Metazoa > Arthropoda > Insecta > Hymenoptera > Cynipidae > Andricus > Andricus grossulariae. The sequence goes on along the minus strand of JAABKJ010000755.1, from coordinate 49,846,043 downwards.
AAATTAACTTTCTCTTCAAAATAATTCATCTTTTGGACTTTGAAATTGAAAAATTTGTTATAATATTCAACTATTTCGTACAATATTAGACTCTTCTGTGGCAAATTCGTTTTTGTTTATTATTAACTAATTCTCCTAAATTAAAATTTGGCTACTCTACTTTTTGTTAAAAATTGATCTTTTTGGTTTAAATCTCAACTATTCAGTCAAAAAATTTTGGAAAAGAAATAATATAAACCAAAAATTATTCAAATTTAAAAATTTGTCTTTTTTGGTGGAAAATTGATAGCATCTTGGTTGATAATTCAACTATTTTGTTGAAAATTCATCTCTTTTGGTAGAAAATTAATCATCTTGTTCAAAAATTCATATTTCTTGTTGAAGAAACTAGAACATCGCACAATGTTCTAGTTTCTTTTTCAATTTTTATTTTTTCTTCGTATCATGTGATGGACTAAGAATTCCACAAATAGAAAAACCAAAAGGTTTTGTGAAGAATTATCAATTTTTTATCTTTGTTTGCATTTTTATACACGACACAAACAAATAAAAGAAAAGTTACTTTAACTTTGTGTTTACGGATTTGCACTGTTTAATTATATGAATGTTTATCGAATAAAAAAATAAAACAAATAAGGAAGATTTTGATATCTTGCATAGAGAATAAATAAAGTTTGTCATTGAATAGATGTGACAAAAGATAGTATATATTTATAGATATATATCATTCATTTACTGAGACATTCTTCATACAGAATTTTTGAAATATTAGTTTGCTTTTCTCTATCATTTTTTCAGAAAAAATGAAAATTATTGCTGCCCTTCTACTCACATTTGCTGAATTTTTTCATTCTGAATGTAAGTGTATTCTAATATCATAATAAATATTTATAAAAAATAATACATGTTTGTTTTCAAAATTTTTTATATCCCATAAACTATAACACTATAACAATGTTTTTGTACACTCAACTCGAAAGGGCCGCAGTGCGCGAGCACTCAGTCGCGTATATTGCGCAATATTATGCAATCGGATTGAAAGCGGTTCAGGCTCAAACAAAAATTTAAATTCTTGACAACAAAATATATAATAATTGATATATAACCCAGAAGAAGATTTTTTATTGTGAATCAGAAACGATAAAATTCAATGAAAAAGACGAATTTTTTATAAAATAGTTGTGTCCCGAATCAATAACGAATAATTTTCTACCATGAAAATGAATTTTAACAAAAAAATAAAGGAAAAAAAATGGCTTCCAAAATGTTAAATTTTGAAGCTAAAGAGGAACTTTGTACAAGACAGTTGACTTTTCAAAAAAATACATACTTTTTTAACCAAATAGTTGAATTTTAAGCCATGAATTTTTATTTTCTACCAAAAAGAACAAATTTTCAAGAAAATACATAATCATCTAAACAAATACTTTAATTTTAAATATATTTAATTAATTTTCTACTTGATAGTTGAATTTTCAGACTCAAAAAAAGTTTTATTTAAAATGGAATATTAAATTTTTATTTCGAAAATTAAATTTTATATTAAACAAAAATTCTTGATTTACAAAAAGGAATTTTCTACAAAACAGGTAAATTTTAGACCAAATAATTGAATTTTATATCCAATTGTTTAATTTTCAAGCCGAAAAAACGAATTTTCTAAAAAAACATTTGATTTTTCAACAAAAAAGTCAATTTGAAACCAAAAAGATGAATTTTCAAATACAATTATGAATCATTAACAAAACAAAAATTTAAGAAAATGGTTCAACTTTTGACCAATAAGTTAAATTCCCAACCTAAAAAGTTTGAATTGAAACAATTAATTTTAAATTTGAACAAAATTCTTGATTAAAAAAAAGGAATTTTCCAAAAATCAGGTAAATTTTCCACGAAATTTTTCAACCAAATAGTTAAATTTTCAACTAAATTGCCTCATTTTCGGATTAAAAATTAATTTAAAAGCAAAGAAAAAAATTTTTTTTTTAATATCATTCTTTAAACGATTATAATTATGAATGAGAAACTTTGAATTAAATAAAAAAGTACACATTTTTTACAAAATACTTGAATCGTAAACTAAAACAGATTAATTTTCAACTCAAAAGTTAAATTTTCAGCCAAAAGTTGATTTTCTGCCATAAAAGGCGAATTTTCAAAAATAGATCACCTTTGAACTAAACAGTTTAATTTTGAACATATTTCATAAAATTTCTACTCGATAGTTGAATTTTTAGACTGTAAAAAAAATGTTGGCCCAAAATGGAATACTTAAATTTTTATTTAAAAAATTGATTTTTAATTGCAGAATATGGATTTTTGATTGGAAAAAAACGAATTTTCTGTCAAATTGTTGAATTTTAAAGCCAAAACGACCAATTTTCTAGAATACATTTGAATTTTTAACAAAAAGGTACATTTTTACGAAATAGTTGAATTTTGAACTAAATCGCCTAATTTTTCGAGAAAGAAATTAATTTGAAAATAAGGATATGAATTTTTCACTAAAAGAAATTAATTTTCAACTCTAAAGTTAAATTTTTATTAAGAAAAATTGATTTTCTACCACAAAAGAAGGATTTTCATCAAAATAAATAAAAAAATTCAACCAAACAGTTCAATTTTAAACAAATTTTATTAATTTTCTACCTAAAAGTTAAATTTTTGAACTAAGAAAAATAACCCAAAATGGAATAATCAAATTTTCATTTGAAAAATTATTTTGTGATTGTGAACAAAAATAATTCGTGATTGAAAAAAGATTGAATTTTTTACAAAGCATTAAAATTTTCCACTAAATAGTTGAATTTCTGATCAAATTGTTGAATTTTAAAGGTAAAGACATTAATTTTCTACGAAAGATTTGAATTTTTAATATAAAAGTTAATTTTCAACCAAATAGTTGAATTTCGAACTAAATCGTTAAATTTTCAGAAAAAGAAATTAATTAGGAATTATAGATATGAATTTTCAACTAAAATTATGCATCTTTAACTAAAAAAATTAATTTTGAATCAAGTAGTTCAACTTTTAACCAAAAATGATTTTAATTTAAAATTAAAAATTCTTCAATTTAACAAAAAAATACGAATTTTTAACATCAATCTATATAGTGAAAACTATTTTAACATTGATTTTTATGAACTAGTTTTATAGTAAATATAGGAAATACAAAAAATTTTGAGATCTGATAGCAATATTTATCCGCTTATTCTATTTATTTTGAAAAATAAATAAAGGAGGTTATTGCATATACCTCATTTATGGACAAAGCCTGGCTTTAAAGGATTATAAAATCAAAAGTCATGTAAAAATTTAAGCATTGTCAGAAATGAAATTTTATCAATAAAAATAGATTTCCGCTAAAGATTTATATGTACACAGTATATACGATATTGAGGAAAGTGTAATAGAAAAACGTCGAATTTTTTTCTGATTGTCTGGCTTTAATAATTTTTTTTAACAACATTTTTTTGAACACCAATGACACTCTGAATAAAAAATTTATAAATAAATTTGAAAAATAGATGGATTTAATTAAATTATGCAAGGTGTTAAAACAGTTAAATAATTTAAAATCAATTCCGTTAATTAGAAGAGGAAAAATAAAATTATTGCAAATAAATTTTAATTTTAAATAAAAAGAGTGCAATTCATCTAAGAAATACGATTTTTCACAAGCATAGTTAAACTGTCAACTAAGCCTGATTAATTTTCAAAACAGCAGTTCTGATTTTCAAACAAAAAATATTAAACTTCTACCAAAAAAGGTGCATTTTCAAACGCCTTCTAAACTAACTCAAATTGTTCCTAACTTTTTTGTAAATATTTAAATTTGATTTTTCTAATTAAAAATCATTCGAAATTTTTCCAGGAATTATCAAAAATCTATATTTTTTCCACGAAATAAAAATTAAATCTTCAATATTTCTTGGGGCGAATTCCGGAAGTCTGTTAAAATGCTTGAAAATCTTTTTTAAATATTCTTCTAAAATTAATTTTTCTACACGAAAAATCATTAAAAATTTTCTCAGGAATTTTAATAACCTTTTTTAATTATCTGTATACCTTCCAAAAACATGGAAAGATTTCAAAATACCATTTGAAAAATTTCAAAAATCTACATTTTATTGACAAATTTTGAAATCTTCCAAAAATTTAAAATCATTTTTGGAATTTTTTCAAAACTTGTAAACATCTTTAAAAATTATTTGAATTTTATCTAATATTTTAAAAAGATCTTTTCAAATAAATGAATTGACAAAAAAAGATTAATTTCTACCGAAAAAATTTAATAGTTGATATTTGAACTACAACAAAACATTTCAATTTGATATAAAATTTAATTTTTTGATTAGTTGATTAGTTAATTTTTCACCGAATCAATAGATTTTTTAATCGAACAGTCAATTTTCAACCAGACAATAAATTTTTAACTTACAGTTGCGAAAATTCATTTTAAATAAAAAAAACTCTGAACCACGCATTTTGATTTTCAGTCAAAAATATTAAGTTTCCAACAAAAAAATTCCAATTCACAACAAAGACATCAATTTCCAATAAATAAATGAATTTTCAACTAAGATTGATCAATTTTCAACCAAAAATAGAATATTTAATTTTTAAGTTCAAAATATTAATTTTTGGACAAAATAAAAACAAATTTTCGACAAAATTGTTGATTCTTGAACCTATAAAATGAATTTTTAACAAATAAAGGAATTTTCAACAAAAAGCAATCAATTTTCAATAAAAATAGAATAGTTAATTTTTCAGTTTACAAAATTATTTTTCAAACGATTTTTAAACAAAATAGTTAAGTCCTTAATCAATGCAATAAATATTTAACAAAGTAATTTACCCAAGTAGTTCAATTTTCAACCGAAAACCATGAATTCTCAATGATAAATTAAATATTTAAATTTTCAGCTAAAAATAATCAATTTTCAACCAAAAATGGAATAGTTGAATGTACAGTTAAAAAAATAAATTTTCATGATGTTGGTTAAATTTTCAACCAAAGTGGTGGATTTTTAACTAATAAAATGAATTTTTCACAAAGCATTTCAACTTTTAACCAAGTAGTTCAATTTTCAATTAAAAATATTTATATTCTACTAAAACATACAAATCAATAGAATCAAATCAATAGAACAAATTTTTCATAACGTAGCTGAATTTTCCAGTGAAAAATTTAAATGTTTAATTTTGAACTAAAAACGTTCAATTTTCAACAAAGAAGTTCAGCTTTCATCAAAAAAGTTAAATTAAACAAAAAAATGAATTCTCGTGAAAAATGTATTATTATTTATTTATTTCAGATTCAAATTTGGAACTAAAAACGATCAATTTTAATCCGAAAATTGAACATAGTAGAACACTATAGTAGACTTTCCGTTTCAAATAACTTTCAGCTAAAAAAATTTATTTGCTCATTCGATGATTTAATTTGAGTTTGCCTCTAATCGAGAAAGCGAGAAAAAGGGAATGTTTTTCGAAAATAGGAGGCAAAAGAGAAATGAATTGAAAAAGGGAAAAACAAGGGAATAGGGTAGCCTGACTTAGGGATGAATAAGCCATACTTGTAAAACATAATCATAATTCTCAATTTTTCTAGCATTAACAAAATTTGTTGTTCATATTTATCAAAATCTTATATTATTATAATATTGTTATTAAAATATCAAACCTAAGTTTTTTATTTTTTGCTTCAACAATCAGGTGCAGATGTAACAGAAGAATGGCATCATGGAGAACCAGGCTACAAGTATATTGGTCCACTCTCCGTTGTTATCAGAATGCAGACTGACTCCTATTTTGTAAAAAAACTCGAGGAGAGGTCGTTTTTGGAAAATGAACTACCCGTAGAGTGGTTGACACCTGGAAGAAATCGACCTCATTTCAGGGACTATGAAGTTTTTATACAAACTAGAGACAATAGACGTTTTGTTTCAAAAGCAAGGCGCGTACGTCGGAACCCGGATATACCTCCTGATCGTCGTGAGCATCGACCAAAGATAGCTACTGTACGTTTAGAAAGAGAGCTATGGTTTCAATCTAAAATTTTCCAACCCTTCAATGTCGAAACTCAACAAGGTCATTATAGCAACCGCATTTTCGTAACAATACCACAAACCAATTTAGTGTTCTACGCAGATTTTAAAGACTTGTTTACACCAGAGATAGAAGAAGATATCTTCAAGCGTCTTGGTTATCCAATTGTATATTATGAGTAGGAATCACTTTGCTTAGCTTAAGTGAAAAGTTTGGTTAGTTTAAGTAAAACGTTCAGTTAGCTCAAGTAAAATGTTTAGTTATGTGACATAAACTCTTCTCGTAGATCAGTAATTTCGACCATGTTCCTAAGTTCGAGAATTCATTATTTTAGACAGATTGTCTACTTGTATTATTTCAAAAATGTTGATGAAAGTAGGTGATGCTAAATCCTTCTTATGATCAAAACGACTGCTTCCAAACAAAAATAGTATAATTTATTGTGTCAAGTTCATAACGGAATTAGACGTTTCGAAACATGTACCAGTTTCTTCATCAGATTAAAGTTAATCTGAAATATGATTCAAAATGGATAGTAATAATAATAAATAAATCATTTGAATACGACAAAAGAAGCTCTAGAAAATTAAAAATTTGCTTACCAGTAAAATCAAGTTAGGAAGGTTCAAACCCAGTTACAAAACGAGGATGGGTAGGGATTGTTGTGGTTGCTCGTTCATATGCAAAAATTTAAAATATAAATTCTTGAATGAAAAAGATTGTCGAGTCATAATTTTGAGTATAGTTATATAGAATTAGCCTGTAATAAAAAATAGCAATGATTAAATGAATTACATTTTTGGAAGTTGTGTTAAACCTGAAGTCAAATAGGATACATCAACTCCACCGTGGTAATACCAATAGTAACAATTCTGTATCAATCGGAGTGCGCTGTCTCAAAAATTCAGAAGCTTACATATTAAAAATCGAATAGGAATACAAATAAAATTAAAATAATAAATATTATTGAACTGAATTTGTTGGTATGAGAATTCAAAAGACTATTGTAAAATATTATTATATCAGGAAGGAATTTACAATTCTGAAAAGCAATATGATCATAAGCAAATTAGCATAATTGATGACAATTAGGTCATGACAATTAGGTTTTTCGCGTACAATTTCAGTATCATCCCATTTTGTAAAATTAATATAACCTGAATTCTTATTAGTTACTTGCTAACTAATAGCTCGACGATATTTTTTTGCAAGTCTAATATTATCTTTATGTTCTTTTATTCTTATTCTAAGTGGACGACTGTATTGGCAAACATAAGTCATACCACAAGATGATATCGTTCCTAAAAATGAAATAGATATAATCTCTTTTTCAACAATGATTCCATAATTATTAATTTCTGCTTCTAAGATAAGTCTTTCCCTAGATTCCAATTCTCTTAACCTTTTCTAAATACGTTTATCAACAGAAATATTAGGATAATTATTATAAAATATGTACTTCCTAACAATATTCAAATTATCTGTATAAAAAATAGAATTAGATAATAGTATAGCCATGTCAACTAAATTGTTAACTACACCAATCTTATGTTGCATAGGATGATCTAATAGAAAATTAGGAAACCTACCTGAATACGTTTTTTTTGCGAAACCAATTCGTGATGATACTACTGTTTGAATCTCTAATTACTCCAAGGTTCGAAAACAAAAAAGAATAATTCTATAAGTTTTTTAAACCTTTGAGTAATTAGATATCCAAACAATAGTATCATCACGAAATGGTTTTGCAAAAAAACGTATGCAGGTAAGTTTCCTCATTTTCTATCAGATCATACTGTGCAAAATAAGATTGGTGTAGTTGAAAATTTAGTTGATTATTGTTAGGAAAATTGTTAGGAAGTTCCCATTCGAAAATAAATATCAAAATATTTTTGTTGATGAACACATTTAAAGAAGGTTAAAAGAATTGGAATCTAGGGATATACTTATCTTAGAAGAAGATAATAATAATGAGGTTACTAATGTTAAAAAAGAGATTATATCTATTCCATTTTTAGGAACAATATGTAATAATATCAGTAGACTTCTCAATAATTACAACATAAAAACTATTTTTATAACTGATCATAAATTTGATCAATATATTGAATTAGAAAAAGATAAACTTAATATTTTAGACCATTGAGATGTTATTTATAGAGTTACTTGTTCTTGTGGTATGCCGTATGTTGGCCAAACCAGTCGTCCACTTAGAATAAGAATAAAAGAACATGAAGATAATATTAGACTTGCAGGCAAATATCATAGACCTATTTGTCGGCATGTAACTAATAAACATTCAGGTGAAATTAATTTTATAAAATGGGATGATATTGAAATTCTTCGCGAGGAACCTAATTATCATAAATGTTCTCTTTTTGAAATGGGTTTTTTAAGAAAGAAGGATACTAAAGCATGAATCTTATTTCAGATTTAAATAATTTCAATGAATCTTATATGATGATTATTGATCAATTATTCTATTTTTTTTATGATCTTATTGTTTTTTACTATTGTAAATTCCTTAATGATCTGATAAAATATTTCACAATTATCTTCTGAACTCTCATACGAACAAATTTATGTCAATAATATTTATCATTTCAATTTTATTTGTATTCCTATTCGATTTTTGATATGTACGCTTCTGAATTTTTGAGACTGCACACTCCGATTAAAACAGAATTGTTAGCATTGGTATTGGTAATAAATTATTATATTATTTTCAATATAGTTTCAGGTAAAACAATTTTCTTCTTTTATGTATCTTATTTCACTTCATGTTTACCATAACCTCCAAAAATCTAATACATTCACTCATTTTTTTTATTACAGGCTAATTCTTTATAACTATACTTAAAATTATGCCTCAACAATCTTTTCCATTTAAGAATTTATATTTTAAGTTTTCGCATATGAACGAGCAACCACAATAATCCCTTCTTATCTTTGTTTTTAACTGTGTTTGAAACTTTTCAACTTGATTTTAATTGTGAGAAAATTTTCATTTTTCAGAGCTTCTATTGTCTTGTTAAACTTATTTATTTAATATTATTACTATTTACTTATATTTCAGATGAATTTTAATCTGATGAAACTGGTACATGTTTCGAAACGTCTGACTTCGTTATGAAATTGACACAATAAGTTATACTATTTTTGTCTGAGAGCAGTCGTTTTGACTTTTGTCACTACTTTCATCTTTTATCATCTTTGAATATGGGAAACTTCAGTTGGTATGGAATATACAAACTGACAGTAGCCTTAATTATTCATCGGATATTGAGAAAATGTACATCCCTGAATTCAACATATAATGCGTTTGGAGGTCAATTTTTTTATTTTCCTCGCCTGTTTTGATATCTCAATTCAGGAACCGCCGAAAATCGAAAAACATGTGAATTATTTTCACCTGGACACAATCTCTGTTTAATATTAACATTGGCTTTCAACTTTCAATTCTATTTGAAACATCTTAAGCAAACTCTGAATGTCAATCCTCTTGCCATTTTATTCCGATGCTGCCATGATGCTCCGGTGCTTCTCAGATTATGCGGTTGTTGCATATTCTCAAATATTTTTTTTTCCTACAAAAATGAGAAGAACACCAAAAACACAATGTAAATACGAAAGGAAAGTTTTTTGCAATCCAGTTTAAATTCTTGTTTCATGTTTAAAAAGTATACTTTTTTAATTGCTACGGGAAAATCTGATTAGTTGGGCAGATTATCGGAAGTACTTCATTCTGAGCAGCGCGGTTGTCCGGTTGGTGAGGGAATATAATATGGCCGCTAGCGATGTGTAAACAGTAAACATAACCCATTGTAAGATTTTGTATTTTAAACGTGTGTTAAAAGTAAAAAGAAGGGCCTGAAAGATTTTCAGAATCCCTACAATTTCACTAAAACCCGGCTTTGTAAGGTGTAACAATGCAAGAAGTTTGAATAAAACTTCTTATCTTTACAGGTTCTTCCTGCGGCTTCGGCTCATTTCTTTCTCACTTCTGTGCCCGCAATGAATTATTGAAAAAAAAATGTTGATGGACTTAAATTTTCAAAACGTTACTCAGTATTTCAAAACTATATTACCTAACATTCATGCAACGACCCCATTCCTTCGGACAGCCATTACAAGCTATCTGAAGATATCCTGATTATATCCTATGAATGTCCCGTTTTTCGAAACCAAATATTAAATTCCGATTTCCCATATCTACAATTTCCAGGAATGGAAATTATACATTATATCATCATATATTATATTATATTAGGAAAAAGAAATATTAAGAATTGTTTCGCAAGTTTGTAGTAACTTATTAGAATAAAGTTCTTATAATTGACTATTCCTAAAATTATTTCCGAAAATTTTACCAGTTAAGTCCTAGTGTGAGTCCTTCTTTGAATTATATCACTATACAGATTAATGATATAGCAATAGCGAAGCCCAGAAAAAAGTTTCTTTAATGGAAACTTTCTTTAAATCAAAGAAATCACCTGGTACCGAATATACAGCGAGTCCTCTAAAACAATAATTTTGTACCTCTCAACTTCACATATTAACGATTTTGTGTATACAGAAATTTTGGGGATTTTTTAAGCATTCTTTTAAAAAATCAAGCAAGGAAATCGACATCTTTGTCTGAAAAATAGGTGTGTCACGAAAACATTGAAAGCATTGTTGTCGCTTCTCCTTAATGCCCATTGAGCAATTTGAAAAGCTCGAAGAAAAGAATAACGCCAAATTCATACACATAATGAAAAATCGAGTTTTAGTTGATTAGAATTTATCAATTTAAAATTTTATTATTACATTTGCAGTTTCAATAATTAATTTTCGACCAAGAAAAAGAGAATCTGCAACAAAATAGTTGAATATTCAACCAAACTGATGAATCTGTGATTAAAAAATGAACTGTAGACAAAAAGTATAATAGTTGTTAATTTCACACAAATTTTCGAACAAGAAAGATTTTTCAATCGATGGAGAAAAACAAATCTTATCCAAAATCTTGAGTTTGTAAGTCTCAGAGACGAAATTTCGAAAAAAATGTTGAATTTACAACCCAAAAATATGCGTTTTTCACAGAAATAATTCAATTCTCGACTAAAAAAGACGAGTGTTCAACGAAAAAAGTGAATCTTCACCTGAAAAGATCAGTTTTCTAGCAAAAATGAAATAGCTGCATTTTGAATTTCAAAAAATGCACTTTCAACAGCAACAGAAAAAACAAGTTTTCAAGGAAATTTGATACATTTTCAATCAAAAAAATTAACTTTTGACTAAATTTATACATCTTGAATAAAAAAAATATATTTACAACCAAATAGTTGAATTTTCATCCAAAGAAGTTAAACGGCTACAAAAAAAGACCAATTTTCAACAAAATCGAGGAATCTTCAACTAAAAAAGATAAATATTCCAACAAAATAGAGAATAGTTTGATTTCAAGTTGGAGAAATAATTTTTTAACCCAATAAAATAAATTTTTAACAAACTAGGTTATTTGTCGACCAAACAGATGAATTTTCTACTGAAAAAGATAAATTTTCAACAAAAAATAGAATAGTTCAATTTTAAGTTATACAAATAAGCTGTTAACCGAATGAAATTAATTTTGAACAAAATATTTCAATTTTCAACCAAACAGAGGCATTTTCAATCGAAAATATCAAATGTTTATCAAGAGAAAGAATTTCTACAAAAAATGGAATAGTTACATTTTTAGCTGAAAAATTAATTTTCAATAAAAAAAAAAATTTTCTACCAAAAGGGAATAATTCTTTAGAAAATATATAAACTTTGAACCCAACATTTTGATTTTCAATAAAATTTTCAACCAAACAAATGAATCTCTACTGAAAAAATTAAAAGTCTAATAAAAATAAATTTTCAACAAACAATTTAGGTAATTTTTTAGTTAACAAATTAATTTTGAATTGACACACTAATTTTCTATAAAAGACAAATCAATTGAAAGAACACACAATTTTCTACCAAAAAAGAATAATTTTTAACAAAATGCATACACTTTCAAACGAATATTTGAATTTTCAACTGAAGAAGATTAATGTTAAAAAAATATGATATAGTTACATTTTCACATAAGAAATTGATTTAAGCAATAAAATCGACATTTTCTACAATTGAAAACGACGAGATGTTTTTATAATAGACGATTAGGGTCAGAAATCCCTTAACAATAAGAGCAAGAAGCATCCCCTATCAGAAAAATTAAGGCTTTGTTCTAACATCCAATAAGGATTCAAGTAAGAAATCTTCATTCTCCAACAATTAGAACCACATACATTTTTTAATTAAATTATTGGTATCTTAAATCACTTTACAATAAATGTAGGTCATATAGAGTATCAAAAAAGTCGTTAAATTTATTTCAAAAGTTGCTTTAATATCCTTTGAAGATTCAAGCAATGAGTAGCAGTATGTTTTCTAACCAGTTCAGGGCCAACCACCAGATCTCCATGGCATAGAAGAAAACATTTGAGACAAGGCTCTAGTACAAGATTTGTTTGGTGCACCAAGATTCCGACATGGCTGCTCAGAGGAACTGCAATTTCGAACCTACAGCATCTTTCCAGCAGTCACCCTTTTGCTACGGGACAGAACGAGGGTACCTGAACTTCTTAATTACTTTGAAGCTGTTCTGTTTTCTATTAAGGGAGACACATCTCCAATGAAAGCGGTTATAGCCATACTGAAGGGTTCAGTTGTCTAGATTCAGAGCGACCTCAAACTTCTGAGAGGTGAGGCAGATGCCCTTGATACAACAAACGATACACTAAAGAAGGATAATGCCACGCTAGTGGGTTCTTTCAAACTCCTCAAGAAGGAGATGTTTCGCATGAGGTTTGATGCCTGTGCTAAAAACATATTTCTCAATAAGCTTAAGGACTTAGAACCCCGAACAAAGATCCGGCTGCGTCGGTTCAGGAGGTGTTCTCCAAAACCAAAGTGGAGTTTGTGCTGGTGGAAGCAGCCACCCGCTTGGAAAAGATCCCAGGTTTTAGGCTCTATTCGGTCAGGTTAGACTCGCTATCGCAGGGAACTCGTATTTCTCAAAAATCCACGGTCTTAGCTACAGCAGTTCTTGCGGTGATGAGTGAAAATTAAAGGGAAAAACTTTGTCTGAGGAAGATTTTGGTGCAAATTCAAACACCTCCGCCCCCAAACTTGATGGTGAGATTTCTTGAGGCAATGATCACCGTCAAGAAAGAAAGAGGTATACCAAGAAGAGGCGAGGTTGGGTCAGATATGACTTGCTCACCTTGAGAATCATATTGTGCCAGAGATATTAGGAATGAGGAAGGGTATGTCTGGGATCGTTTTTTTGAACGCCCACGGATTCTCCAACCTAGTGACATATTGATGTTGCGGCTCAGCTCGGATATCCTATGTCTAACTGAGACGTGGCAGTCAGTGGCTCCTGTGCCTTTTAAGTGAGTTTTTATAAAAAGCATCGCTTCCGCTTTACGATTTGTAGTGGGCCTTATTTACTTTAAGAATGGTTTGGATTATCAAAATTTGAACGCTTTTCTCGCGCAGCTAGAGAAAGTATGTCCCTATACACCTTTTATTTTCGGAGACGATCTAACGCATGAATTATGACTCTGAAGCAGGCGTCCAAGAACGCGTTTCCGCTGGAGCTAGGTGCAAGCGCGACGATGTCTGTGTTAGAACGTGATGTATGTAAAAGCAGATCTGCCTTGGTCGAATGCTTAGAACACATTGTTTTATTTTTTTTTTAATTCCTAAGTGAATGAAGGAGTAACAGTTGTGTGCCTGAATTCCAGACAGGATTTAGGGCTGTCAGAAGTAATATGGCTCAAATCTTTGTTTTGAGTTCCATAATTCAGATACACCTGTCCATCCTCGGAGCAAAGTCTTTGCTTGCTTAGTGGATTTTAGGGAAGCCTTCCCTTCTGAAAATCACGTTTTATTCTGGAATAATTTGTTGAGTTTGAGAGTTTTCAAGGTGATATTCACAGACCATTCTTTTTTATTTCAACAATTTATCATCTGATAGACTTCTTGCTGATTTAAGGCCTGAGGGTCATCTCAGTTGGTCATTTCATTGAAGTTCTTCTACTGCCCTATGCTGAAGACATCCTGTTGCTTGTTGACTCTCGTCTTGATCTACAGAAGAAAATTAATGCTCTTGCTAAATACTGTAAGACCGAAGAAGAAAAAGCTTATGATTCTGTTTTAATATTTGAACGATCAAGGAAAGTTTGACTTCTTTATTATTCATTTTGGATTCTCCGAAGTGTTTCTTATTATTATGAAATAATTCATTTCAAGGCTAATAAATGTAAAACGACGACCATAGTCTTCCATAAGGTGAGAAAGCCTTCGATTCGGAATTTCGCTTTGGATGAAAACCAGCTGGAATTTCTAAGAAATTTGAAACGATTTCGTGGGGTTGCAAATGGCATTATTAGATTATTTGTTGGTTTTACAGGATTTCAGAAGATTTCATGATTTCTTAAGGAATTTTAGAAGATACGTAATACAGCTTTTAAGATGTTTTGCCAGATATTATTCCATTTTTGTGAGACTACCAGGGATTTTATCAATTTCAAGAGACTTCAAGGGATTTTGAAGAGCTTAGGGTATTTCAAAAGATTCCAAGGAATTTAACGAAACTTAAAAATGTCAGAAGGATTTCAAAGAATTTTGTAGCATTTTATACAAGTTCGAGGGGTTTCTACGGTTTTTGAGGAATTACAAAGATTTTAAAGAATTTGAAATGATTATGAAGTTTTTCATTAATTTCAGAGGATCTCAGCACATTCCAGGTGTTCTTGAAGTACTTAAAGGATTTATTCATTTATTTCTTCAAGGATTTTATTAATGGAGAATGTATATCGTATACCAGATTTATAAAAATGTATCCTACTATTGAGACTATTGGTCTATTACAACTGAGGCTGTACTAATATAAATGTTTGCATTATGATAATATAAACTGCAGAGGATTAGAAGTATCAACTCGCGAAAACCGTTTCTCAGAAATAGCATATATAATAAACTTTTACATCACAGATAACAAATCTTTCTTCTTTCAATCCTTCAGCTTAGGGAAGAGTTAAAAAATTTATCATTGAGTAGAAGTGATAAAACTAAGTATATGTAGCAGTTATATGTCGAGGCAATCCTCACATAGCATTTTTGAAATAATACTTTTCTGTTCTCTCTCACTGAGAGTATTAACAAGAAATGAAGATTATTCCTGCAATTCTTCTTTTCACAATTGTGGGTTGTCTACATTTTAAATGTAAGTGTAATGCATCATCATAATTATTATTTATAAAAAAATATTACTTGTATGTTTCAAAACATACGAAATGGTGTTGACCAAGAGGCTAAAAATATAGGTGGAGGCAAAAGGGATGCTCATAGAGATTAGTGTGGTTTTCATAAGGATAGTTGCACAATATACAAAGTTTATATTCTTTATCATGTGGTAGAGAAGAAACTTGAGGAAGGAAAAAGAAAAGGATATGTTTTTTTTATGTAAAGGCAGCATTTCCTTCGGTAGGCAAGAAGAAGTTGAGGTAAGTAATGGGAAAATCAGGAATAAAGATAGGATTGATGCGGTATTCATTGCGGACACATACGTAGTAATAGTAGCTTACAAAGAAGAGGTTTTGGCGAATATGATAAAAATAGGATTCGATAGATATGGGATTTTTATTCATGAAGAATAGAAAGGTAAGGGATCACGTCTAAAAAAGAGTTAATAGAGCAGACATGGTGATAAAAGAAGTATGTGGTCTAGAAAAAATTATTTGAAGAAAACTACAAAAGAAGAATGACATTGTTTGAGGAGCTAGTAATGAGTGGTCTAATGTATGGAGCGGAAATATGGGGTTGTGAAGAGTATGGAAAGGTGGAAAACTTGCATGAAAGATACATTAGATGGACGCTAGCATTGGACACATGGACGCCATAGTATATTTTTTTAAAGGAGGTGAATAGGGGAAAAATAAAAGTAAGAGTAGATAACATAGTTTTCAAATAACAATTTTGAAAATATTCTATTTGGGTGGCAATTATATTTTAGGCACTTGTTAAAATTTGGGGTTTTTCTTGACATGTAACATAATGTCCCTCTTTATTGGTCAGTGATTGATTAAAATTTATACCAAAATGTTTTAGATTTAAGTTACTAGGGGGCCGTTCAAAGACCATGTCACAACAAACACACCACCCCCTTCCCTATAAGTAAAATTTTTTCATTCGATTTCATTTGACAACCGCCGAATGAATTGTCTTAAATTACATTAATGTATGGGTACCATATTGTATTCAATATCAAGCGCTTAAAATTTCAAGGCGAAACATATTGCATTTCTAACTAAAAAAGAATAATTTTCAAGAAGAGTCTTTGAACTGAACAGTAGAATATTTCAGAAAACAGTTGACTTTTGAACCTAAAAGGATGAATTAGCAACGAAGAACGATGATTTTTCAAGGAAATAGTTGAGGTTTTAGCCTATGAAAATGAGTTTCCAACAAAATGTTCAAATTTTCAATAAAAAAAAAAGATTGAACTTCAACCCTAACTTTTTGCATTGTTGAAAACTAGATGAATATTCAATCCAAGAAGACACATTTTTTAAAAGCCAGTAGCATTTTTAATCCAAAAGAATGAATTGTCTATTCAAAAAGATAACTTGAAGAAAAAAAGTTTAATTTTTCACAAAAATAGATGACTTTTTAACAAAAGAGATGAATTTTAAACAACATAAATGAATTTTCAACAAAATAGTTAAATTGTTCACTAACATGATGAATTTTCAAAAACAAAAAAGTAATTTTTGACAAAGAAGTTCAACTTCAAACCAAGTAATCAAGAAGATATTAATTTTAGGTCAAAGACGGTTAAATTTTAACGAAAAATATAAATCCTCTGCAAAAAATGTAATGTTTGATATAACAACTCAAAAAATTTGAACTTCAAATGAAAATTAGTTTAGTTTATCCAAAAACGTCATATTTCAACAAAACAGAAGAGTCCTTAACAAAAGCAGGTTAATTATTAAACAAGCAGTTGCACTTTCAACCAAAAAAGATTAAATCAATTTTCAACCGAAAATAGAATAGTTAAATTTTCTGCTAAAAAACGAATTTTTATGAAAAAATTCAAATCTTGAATTCACAGAATGAATTAGTAATAAAGTTGTTATACTTTAAAGCAAGTAGTAGAATTCTTACTCGACAAGAGTGAATTCTCATTGCAAAATTTAATAGTTGGATGTTTAACTAAAACCTATCAATCTTAAGGCTAAAAAGGAATTTAATAGTACACTTTTCAATTAAAAGAAGTTCTTTTAATTCAATTCGTGTTCAAGCGAAAAAAACGATGAAAAGGAGAAGTTTCTGGAAACAGGGGAAAAAGTAGGTATACTTTAAAAAAGAGCAAAAGGAAGGAATATGAGAAAGAGTGGAAAGTCTGCGTTTAGATGCCTTAATTGTAAAATAAAATAACTAATTCTCGTTTCTGCGAGCATTTCGAACAATTGTAATTCACACATATGTTGACAATGTGTAATGTGATATTCTGCATCAGTTTCATAAATATCAATTTTTTGCCCACAAAAATAGGTTCAAATGGATATCCAGACTATATTGGTCCGTTCACCGTTTTTATGGAAATGCTGTCTGGCTCTTATTTCATGAGAAAACTTGATGAAAAGGAGTTTTCGGAGAAGGAACTACCCGTAAACTGGATGGAAACTCGAAGTAATAATACTCCTTTCAAGAGCTACAACGTTTTTATACAAACTTCGGGGAATCGACGTTTTGTTTCAAAAGAAAAGCGCGTACGTAACAACACAAATGCAGCTTACGATCTTACTCAGCCTTTGCCAAAGAAAGCTTATGCACATTTAGAAAGAAATATATGGTTTGAATCTAAAGCTTTTCAACCCTTCAATGTCAATATTCAACAGGGTAATCATCATTATAGCAACCACATTTTCGTGACATTGCCAGGAACTCATTTAATCTATACTGCACAACTTGAAATACTGTTCATACCACTGCCGGAAGTAACTTTCTTGGAGCGTTTGCGCGAATCTACAATATATAGTATTATGCAAGCAAATCGCACATATTAGGTGAAACTCTTTGCGTAGATTAGTAATTTTGACCAAGTTGCTAAGTTCGAGAATTTATTATTTTCGACAGATCGTGTATGCTTATATTATCTTTGAGTAAGAGAAAAATGTAGTTGTTGTGAAAATATATGAACTATTAACATTTTTGTGCATGTAAAGTGCTAAGTCTTTTTGAACTCTTGGAAGTGAACCTCATATTTTATAGTTCTCAATTAGACTGTCGCTATTTTATTTCAGTCTCCCATGATGCTTCTGAATTCCTTCGTTTGTTTCCAGCTATTCGTTGACCCGTTATAGGAAATATTTAAGTTTCCACATCTCAAATTTTTTTCCGTGCACTAAATGCTCGGGTATCAAAAGTGCTGCAGCGAAATTAAATTCTCCACTTAATATCAATTAAAATTATCAAATTTCAAGAGTCAATAAAATTTACGATCCTCACTAAAAACAAAATATAATGTTTACTTGTAATTATCAAAAAATTTTGATACTAATCATCATGTTGAAATGTTGTAATCATCGTCATCGTCATCGTCATCGTCATCGTCATCGTCATCGTCATCGTCATCGTCATCGTCATCGTCATCGTCATCAGAAATTTCAAGATTTCACAAAGATTTTAAGTACTTCAAGAGATTTCAACGAATTCACAAAGATTTCAATGATTTCATAGACTTATGTTGGCAAAAAAATTGTTGGCCGATAAAAAATAAATTGGCTTATTTTCTACATCTGCAACAAACGGTTATTTCATTATTTGATGTAAAAAAAAGGGAGACCTGGAAAAACTTGGCTTCGTGACCTGGAAAATCTTGGAAAGACTTTGAATTTTATTCCGAAGAATCGCTGGACACCCTGTATTTTAATCCGCGGTTACTTGAAAGATACTTATTTTATGAAAAAGTTACTTTTGGTTACATTTTTTGCCCGAAATAACGAAATGAATGAAGTATTGAATCGTATTAATTAAAAACTTGTGAAAAATTTTCCAGTAAATTTGGCACTTCAAAGCCGGAAAAATTAGAGAATAGCAATAAAATAATAATTAGTTTGTATGTAAAATGTATAAAAAGGGCTATCAATTAAATTATTATTAATCCTGATAAAAATTGCAATTTAGCTAAAATGGCTAGTTTTTAATTTAAAATGTAAATCTTTTTTGTTGAAATATCGAACTTTGTATTATGTTTTTCGATGAGAATTTATCTTCTTTGGTTGAAATTCGGTTAAAAGACCATTTTTGTTAAAACTATATTTTTTGTTAAAGATTCATCATTTTAGTTGAAAATTCGTCTTTTTTGGTAGAAAATTAATCTTCTTGATTTAAAATCACCCTTTTGTTTGAAAATACACAATTTTATTTGAAAATTCATCTTTTTGGCTAGAAATGTACTTATTTTTTTTTTAATGAATTATACTATTTCTGATATTAAATAAAAATCTTTTTTGGTTATTATATCAACTATTACAGTTCTCGTTAACAATTCATATTATTTACTCAGAAAAATTCAACCATTTTGTTAAAAGTTGAACTACTTTTTTAAACATTCATTTTTGTTGTTGTTGATTCATCTCCTTGGTTAAAAATTTAACTATTCTATTTTTAGAAAATTAACCTTCTGGTTAAAAAAATCATCTTTTGTGTTGACCTCTTTTGTTGAAAATTCATTTTTTTCTAAGATTTAACCTTTTAGTTGAAAATTCATCACATGGACTGAAAATATAACTATTTTATTTGAAATTCTTTTCTTTTGGTTGAGAATTAATTTTTTTAACTAACAATGTAACTATTTAATTTTTGGTTGAAAATGCATGTTTTTTTTTGTTAAAATTGATCTTTTCTAAATGAAGATTTATGCATTTTGTTAAAAATTCCTCTTTTTTGGTCGAAAATTATTCTTCTTGTTTGAAAATTTATTCTTTGTGGTTAAAAATGCAACTGTTTGTTTCTAAATTCATCTGATTTGGTTGAAGATTCAACAATTTGGTAGAAAATTTAACAATTTGGTTGAGAATTAACTGTTTTGTTACAAATTAAACTTTTATTGTGAAAATATAAAATTTTTTGTAGAACATTAACTTATAAAAAAATCATATTTTCGGGTTGAAAATTCAATCGATTTGTAGATAATTGTTCCTTTTGACTTTAAAATTCAACAAGATTGTTGAAAGTAATGTATTTTGTTGAAAACTCGTATTTTTTTGGTAAAACATAAACTTTTTTCTAGAAAATTCATCTTTTTGGTTGAAAATTTAATTATTTGGTTGAAAATTCATCTTTTTCAGTTGAAAATCAAAATAATTGGTTGGAAGTTGAACGTTTGTTAAAAATACGTTTTTTCAAGATTCGCCTTCTTGGTTGAAACTTTAACTATTCCATTTTGAGAAATTTAATCTGCCGGGTTAAAACCCCATTTTTTGGGTCAAACTCTTTTGTTGAGAATTTTTTTTTAATTAAGAATGTAACCATTTCATTTTTTGTTGAAAATTGATATTTTTTATTGAAAATTGATCTTTTATATTTGAAAATTCATGTATATTGTTAAAAATTCGTCTTTTTCAGTGGAAAATTAATCTTCTTGGTTAAAAATTCATCTTTCATGGTTAAAAATGCAGATTTTTGTTACATCAAGTGAGAAAAAAAATCGTGCATTTTCGGTGGTTTATGTCCGTACTAAACTGGTTTAAGTTCATATTAACATTTGTACCATGAAAAATTTGATAAATCTTAGAAATAGAATAAAAAAAGGATCAAATCTAACTTTAATCCCGATTTGTCCCCAATCCAGGGGAATCTTATCTAGGATAGAATTTTTCGGACAGAGGGGAAAAAAGTCGATTCAGGTAGGATTCAGAAGATCCTGGTTTTCTCGGAAAACTAATCGTCAACTCACTTCAACTTTCTTCCCCTTCTATTTTTCTTTTTTTTTTGCCCCCTTTTTCTCTCTTCTCTCACTGGAAACTTTTATTTTTCTGATAAAAAATTTCCTTTTAGTTAAGAAATACTACATTTGTTTACAAAATATATTCTTAGTCATCATCCTGGCATTTACAGGGTGGCCACTGGACCGGAAAACCGGGAAATGACTGGGAATTTTTTTTAAATAGGGAAAAATCGGAAAGTGACCGCGAATTTTTAGGTGGACCGAGAATTTTGTTTAATTTTCAAATAATAACCATAAAGTTTATAAAATAATGATTAGTTTTAATTTCAATAGGCACCTTTGAAAAAAATCCCTTTTTCCCCCTGTTTTGAAGAAACTTACCCTTTTTTTCATTTTTTAGTTTGAATACGAACTGAATTA
Organism: Andricus grossulariae; assembly: GCA_011634705.1. Lineage (NCBI taxonomy): Eukaryota > Metazoa > Arthropoda > Insecta > Hymenoptera > Cynipidae > Andricus > Andricus grossulariae. The sequence goes on along the minus strand of JAABKJ010000755.1, from coordinate 49,824,544 downwards.
ATAGAACCCGATGAGAAAATCCATTTTTTTCGTTGGAAGTTGATTCTTTTTGTTAAAAAATTCTACTATATTGTTGAAAATTTAATTAGTTTGTTAAAAAGTCATCCCTTTAGGTTGAAAATTCAACAATTTGGTTGAAAATTGACGCATTGTTTGAGATTAACTTTTTTGTTGAAAATTAAATTTTTTGATGAAAATTCATATTTTCTTATTGAAAATTTAACTGTTTTCTAAAGAATTCGCCCTTTTGCTTTGAAAATTCAACAATTTGGTTGAAATTTTTATCTCTTCACTGAAAAATCTTTTCTGGTTAAAAATTCAACTCTTTTGTTGAAAATTCGTCTTTTTAGTTTGCAAATTCATCTCTTTTGATAGAAATTGTATATTTTTTTGTTGGAAATTCAACTACATGGTTGAAAGTTAAACTTCTTTGTTAAAAATTAGTTTTGTTTTTGAAGATTTATTAGTTTAGTTGAAAATTTTACCTTTTTATTGAAAATTGAATTCTTTTGCTAAAAATGCAACTATTGTTTGAAAAATTTAATTCGTGTGTTTAAAGTTGAATTGTTTTGTTAAAAATTTCGTCTTTTTTGAAAGACTTTTCGTCCTTTTGGATTGAAAATTCGACTGATTTGTACAAAGTTCGTCTTTTTGGCTTGAGAATTCAACTATTTTGTTGAAAATGCTACCGTTTTTTGGTTGAAAATTTGTATCTTTGGATTGAAATGTTAACTATTTGTTTACAAATTCAACTATTTGGTTAAAAATTCAATTATTTTGGTAAAAAGTCATCTTTTGGTCGAAAATTCGTCCTTTTGGATAGAGAATCCTTTTTTTATGGCAAAAAAAGTTGTCTTTTTTGGTTAAAAATTAACTTTTTTGTTGAAACATCGTCTTTTGGTTTCGAAAATTCCACTATTTGGTTAAAAATGGACTTTTTGTTGAAGATTCAACTGCCTTTTAAAAAATTCATCTTTTCGCGTGAAAAATTCAACTATTTGGTTCAAAATTAAACTATATTTTTGAAAATTGAATTAGCTTGTTAAAAATTTAATTCGCTTTTTGACAATTTAACTGTTTTGTTGAACATTTCGTCTTTTTGGATAGAAAATTCGACCTTTTGGATTGAAAATTCAACTGTCTTCTAAAAAATTTGTCTTTTCGATTTGAAAATGCAACTATTTGGTTGAAAATGCATCTGTTTCTGCTGGTTAAATTTTTATCATTTTTGATTGAATATTCGGCCTTATCGTTCATAATTCGTCTTTTTACGTTGAAAATTCAACTATTTGGTTAAAAATACATTATTTTGATCAAAAGTCATATTTTTTGGTCAAAAATTCAACTGTATTGTTGAATTTACGTTTTTTTGAAAAGAAAATTGGTCCTTTTGGATTCATAATTTATTTCTTGTGGTGGAAGTTATCCTTTTGGTTGAAAATTCATCTTTCTTGTATGAAAATTCAACTGTTTTTGGTAGAAAAATCGTATGTTTGGATAGAAAATCCAGCTTTTATGGTAAAAAAATATTATTTTTTTGTGTTAAAAATGAACTTTTTTGTTGAAAATTCAACTGTTTTTGGTAGAAAAATCGTATGTTTGGATAGAAAATCCAGCTTTTGGGTAAAATTTCAACTATTTTGTTGAATATTCGTCTATTTTTAGTATATGTTCAACTACTTGGATGTAAATGCAACTGTTTAGTTGCAAATTAATTTTTTGTAGAATATTTAACTACTTTGTTGAAAATTCGTCTTTTATTTTGAAAAATCGACCATCTGGTTGATAATTCATCTTTTCAGGTTGAACATTAAACTATTTGGTTGTAAATTCAACTATTTTGTTAAAAATGCAATTTGAAATCCTTAGAATTAAACCTATTGAGATTAGAAGGTTTACATTATATAGCTTTTTCATTATTAAGCGAATGAATTAAAAGTTTTTAAATGAACATTTTTTAAAGATTTAATTAGGAATGTTCAAAATTTAGAAGAGTTAATTTTGGATGCTTTAATTTTTTAGTTTAAAAATTGTATTTGAATGACCGTGAAAAATTTTTGCGAACAGGAAAAACACCGGGAATTTTCCCGGCGATAAAAATGGCCACCCTAATTTAAAAATAAAATATTTTTGAAAAATGTTTGAAAATGTTTTTGAAATTTTAAAAAAGTTTTTTGAATTTTTGGTTTTTTCTTCTGGTTTCTCGGGAATTCTTCTATCTTTCTCGGGCTTATGTCGCCTCCTTTGGTTATTAATGGTTTCACGAACTGAGTTCATTAGAAGTACGAAACTCTACAGCATTCAGGAACACGCGCCATCTAGTTTCTCCTCCTTGCCCAAAACACGTCATATGCACCACGGTACAAGCTCGAAATTAGCGACGTATATTATTTCTATGAGTTCAACTCGCTGTCTGTCCATGGCTTCCACAAACTAGTCGAAACAATCCTTTTTGCTCAGCAGAAATTTCCAATTTTTTTATTTTCATGAAACAAATCTATACTGGAACTTTGGTAGCAATATTAATTTGTAACCTTACCAATTTGGAAGCAACCCCGTCAGAACACTTTCAATTTTTAATGGAATTCAAGTCATCAAACTTTTAACTTTGGAAGCATTTTAAGTTAGAAAGTTATCAACTTTGGAAGTAATTCAAGTTTGGATTGAATAAAAGTTTGTTGTATTCCATCTTTGGAAGCAATTCAAATGTTAGGAAATTTGCATCATGGAAGCGGATTTTCAAGTCATCAAACTTTTAACTTCGGAAGCATTTCAAGTTATAAAGTTGATAACTTTGGAAATAATTCAAGTTTGGAATCTTCCAAATTTAGAATTAATTGAATTTATACAAATATCAAACCTTAAGATCACTAAAAGTTTGATGTATTCCATCTTTGGAAGCAGTTCAAGTTTTAATCTTTGAAAGCAATTTTAATTTGTAACCTTACCAATTTTGAAGTAACTCCTTTTTCAACTTTCAATTTTTAATGGTATTCAAGTCATCAAACTTTTAATTTTGTAAGCATTTTAAGTTAGAAAGTTATCAACTTTGGAAGTAATTCAAGTTTAGAATCTTCAAAATTAGGAATTAATTCGATTTATACAAAAATCGAACCTTGGATTTAAATAAATGTTTGATGTATTCCATCTTTGGAAACAGTTCAAATTGCCATCTCTGGAACCAATGTTAATTTGTAACCTGGCCGACTTTTAAACAATCCAGTTAAGACATTTTCAACATTGAAGGAAATTCAAGTCATCAAACTTTCAACTTTGAAAGCAAGCATTTTAAGTTATAATATTATCAACTGTGGAAGATTTTCAAGTTTCGAATCTTCCAAATTTAGAATTAATTGAATTTATACAAATATCAAACCTTAAGATCAATAAAAGTTTGATGTAGTCAATCTTTGGAAGCAGTTCAAGTTTTAATCTTTGAAAGCAATTTTAATTTTTATCCTTACCAATTTTAAAGCAACCCCGTGAGAACACTTTCAATTTTGAATGCAATTTAAGTCATCAAACTTTTAACTTTGGAAGCATTTCAACTTAGAAAGTTGTCAACTTTGGAAGTGATTCGAGTTTAGAATCTTCCAAATTAGGAATTAATTCGAATTATACAAATATCGAACCTTGGATTTCAATAAAAGTTTTATGTATTCCGTCTTTGGATAGAGTTCAAATTTTCATCTCTGGAACCACTGTTAATTTGTAACATAGTCAACTTTGAAACAATCCAGTTAGGACATTTTCAACATTGAAGGAAATTCAAGTCATCAAACTTTTAACGTTGGAAGCATTTTAAGTTATAAAGTAGTCAAATTTAGTAGTAATTCAAGTATGGAATCTTCCAAATTTAGAATTAATTGAATTTGTACAAATATGAAACCTGGGAATCAATCAAAGTTTGATGTATTCCATCTTTGAAAGCAGTTCAAGTTTTAATATTTGAAAGCAATTTTAATTTGTACCCTTACCAATTTTGAAGCAACCCCGTCAGAACACTTTCAATTTTTAATGCAATTCAAGTCAATAAACTTTTATTTTCGGAAGTATTGCAACTTTGGAAGTAATTCAATTTTAAAATCTTCCAAATCAGGAATTAATTCGATTTATACAAATATCGAACCATGGATTTCAATGAAAGTTTGATGTATTCCATTTTTGGAAAAAGTTCAAATTTCCATCTCGGGAACCAATGTTAATTTGTAACCTGGCCAACTTTGAAACAATCCAGTTATGACATTTTCAACATTGAAGGAAATTCAAGTCATCAAACTTTTAACTTTGGAAGCATTTTAAGTTAGAAAGTTATCAACTTTGGAAGTAATACAAGTTTAAAATCTTCCAAATTAGGAATTAATTCGATTTCTACAAATATCGAACCTTGGATTTCAATAAAAGTTTGATGTATTCCATCTTTGGAAGCAGTTCAAGTTTTAATCTTTGAAATAATTTTAATTTGTAACCTTACCAATTTTGAATCAACCCCGTCAGAACACTTTTAATTTTTAATGGAATTCAAGTCATCAAACTTTTAACTTTGAAAGCATTTTAAGTTATAAAGTTATTAACTTTGGAAGTAATTCAAGTTTAGAATCTTCCCAATTAGGAATTAATTCGATTTATACTAATATCGAACCATGAATTTCAATAAAAGTTTGATGTATTCCATCTTTGGAAACAGTTCACATTTCCATCTCTGGAACCAATGTTAATTTGTAACCTGGCCAACTTTGAAACAATCCAGTTAGGACATTTTCAACATTGAAGGAAATTAAAGTCATCAAACTTTCAACTTTGGAAGCATTTTAAGTTATAAAGTTATCAACTTTGGAAGTAATTCAAGTTTGGAATCATCCAAATTTGAAAGTAATTCGATTTATGCCAATATCGAACCTTGGATTTCAATAAAAGTTTGCTGTATTCCATATTTGGAAACAGTTCAAATTTCCATCTCTGGAACCAATATTAATTTGTAACCTGGCCAACTTTTTTCAACATTAAAGAAAATTCAGGTCATCAAACTTTTATCTTTGGAAGCATTTTAAGTTATAAAGTTATCAACTTTGGAAGTAATTCAAGTTTGGAACCTTCCAAATTTAGAATTAATTGAATTTGTACAAATATCAAACCAGGGAACCAATAAAAGTTTGATGTATTCCATCTTTGGAAGCAATTCAAATTTCCGTCTTTGGAAGCAATGTTAATTTGTTACCTGGTCAATTTTAAAGCAATCCAGTTAGGAAATTTTCAACGTTGAAGGGAATTTTCAAGTCATCAAACTTTTAAGTTTGGAAGCATTTTAAATTAGAAAGTTATCAACTGTGTATTTCAAGTTTCTAATCGTCCAGATATGGAATTAATTCAATTTATACAAATATCAAACCTTGAAATCAAGAAAATTTTGATGTATTCCATCTCTGGAAGCAATGTTAACCCTAGAACGCCACACATGGGTCTGACAGACCCAGTGGTAATCTTCTCACTATTATATCTTCTAGGTTATTTGATTCAAATAATTTAACTAATCTAGAAAAAGTTTGAAATATCCTGACGCCGTATATTCAGTAAGCGGCTTCGGTAAGGCATACACTTCGAACGGCAGTGATACGAATGTGTGCAGGGGTCTCTCAGACCCAGGTGTGGCGTTTCGCGTTAATTTTTGGAAAGGTAAATAGATTTTTTTAGTCAATCGAAAATTAATTAAGGGACACTGTATGCAAATTTTGTTGAATGTAAAGTTAATAATAATTAGTTAAACAAAATGGTGCATGTTTATGTAGGGTTTATACTATAATTACATTACTTTTCAAATTGGAGAGTCGTTCTACGGTAAACTGGGTGCGCTAAAATTGAATCTGACTTTGGAATACGGTTATCACGATCAGTTTTTAATCAAATAGTGGTTTGTCCAAATTTTTCAAATGTTTTTCAATGAATTACAATAAAAGAGCTTTCCTCTATGAAAGCGAATTAACTACAATGTTTTTTCTGAGCCGTTTATTCAATCCTTCAATTTTGCGAAAGTAGAAAATTGAATAAGGTACCCACTTTAAATAATTATACTTTTTTCAGCAGATGCAAGTACAATATTTTTTCCCCTACAACACCATTTTGTCCCCACGGAGGAACCACCAGTTATTTCTTTCCTGTCTCTCATGTTTATACATTTATTTAAAAGTTCATAACCTCTATTTTTTATGTTTTTAAAGAAAAAGTCCGAATATAAAGATTTTTAACTCCTGAACTAACCGAGAAAATTATTTTTTACTTTCATTTTCGTGTTCCATGATGTTTCCAGTTTTCAATTACCTATTTATATTCCTTAAAATCAGATTTTTTGACCCTGCAGCGTTGAAATATATGAGCGTGGGTCTCACAGACCCACGTGTGGCGTTATCAGGGTCATTTTGAGAGGTGTGCTGTTCTAGGGTTAATTTGTAACCCAACCAATTTTGAAGCAATCCAATGAGAACACTTTCAATTTTGAAGAGAATTAAAGTCATTAAACTTTCAACTTTGGAAGTAATTTAAGTTTGGAACCATCCAAATTTGAAAATAATTCGACTTCTACAGATATCGAACCTTGGTTTTCAATAAAAGTTTGATGTATTCCATCTTTGGAAACAGTTCAAATTTCCATCTCTGGAACCAATATTAATTTGTAATCTGGCCAACTTTAAAATAATCCAGTGAGAACACTTTCAATTTTGAAGGGAATTCAAGTCATCAAACTTTTAACTTTGGAAGCATTTTAAGTTAAAATGTTATCTACCTCAGAAGTAATTTAAATTTGAAACCCTCCAAAATTGGAATTAATTTAATTTATACGAATCTCAAACATTGGAATCAATACAAGTTTGATGTATTCCATCTTTGGAAGCATTGTTAATTTTTAACCTTACCAATTTTGAAGCAATCCAGTGAGAACACTTTCAATTTTGAAGGGAATTCAAGCCATCAAACTTAGTGAAAAATGTATCAACTTTAGAAGTAATTCAAGTTTGAAATCTTCCAAATTTATAATTAATTAAATTTATACAAATATCAATTCTGGGAATCAATAAAAGTTTGATGTATTCAATCTTTGGAAGCAGTTTAACTTTTAATCTTTGAAAATAATGTTAATTTGTAACCTGACCAATTTTGAAGAAATCCAGTTAGGAAATTTCCAACTTTGAAGGAAATTCAAGTCATCAAACTTTTAACTTTGGAAGCATTTTAAGTTAGAAAGTTATCTACTTTGGAAGTAATTTAAGTTTGGAACCATCCAAATTGGAAATTATTTTAACTTATACAAATATAAAACCTGGGAATCAATAAAAGTTTGATGTATTCCCTCTTTGGAAGCAGTTCAAATTTCCATCTCTGGAAGCAATGTTAATTTGTAACGTGGCCAATTTTGAAGCAATCCAGTTAGGACACTTTCAACTTTGAAGGGAATTCAAGTCATCAAACTTTTAACTTTAATATAGTTTTAAGTTAGAAAGTTATCAACTTTTGAAGTAATTCAAGTTTAGAATCTTCCAAATTTGGAAATTATTCAATTTCTGCAAATATGAAACCTTGGAATCAATAAGAGTTTGATGAATTTCATCTTTGGAAGCAATGTTAATTTTTAACCTTACCAATTTTCAAGCAATCCAGTAAGAACACTTTCAATTTTGAAGAGAATTCAAAACATCAAACTTTCAGCATTGGAAGAATTTTAATTTAGAAAGTTACCACCTTTGAAGTAATTGAAGTTTGGAACTTTCCAAATTTGTAATTAATTAAAATATCAAACCTTGATATCAATAAAAGTTTGATGTATTTCGTCTTTGGAAGCAATTCAAATTTCCATCTTTGGAAGAAATGTTAATTTGTAACCTCGCCAATTGTGAAGAAATCCAGTAATAATACTTTCAATTTTTAAGAGATTTAAAGTCATCAAACTTTTAACTTTGGAGGCATTTTAATTTAGAAAGTTACCAACTTTGAAAGTAATTCAAGTTTGGAACCTTCCAAAATTGAAATTAATTCACTTTAATTGAAATTAATTCAGTTTATACAAATATCAAACCTTGGAAGAAATTCGTTAGTAAACGTTAAATTTTGGCAGCGATTCAAATTTTTAAAAAATTCAAACTTTGGAAGCAATTCCAATTAGAAATCTTCCTAACGCCATTGAAATGAAACTTTTCCACTTGCAGAAGCGATCAAAGTTCGGAAACCTTCAAGTTTAAATTCTAAATATTGGAAGCAATTTAAATTTAGAACTTCAATCTTTGGAAGAAATTCAAGTTAGAAAATGCCTAACTTTGGCAGCAATTCCAATTCGGAAACTTCCAAGTTTTAATTATTAAAAATTGTAAGTAATTTAAGTTTGAAGTTTCCAACTTTAGAAGCAATTCAAGTTAGAAACTTTCTTACTTTGGAAGCAATTCAAATTATAAAGTTTCCAACGTCGGAAGCAATTCAAGTTTAAGATTTTCCATCTTTGGAAGCAATTTTAATGTGTAATCATACCAATTTTGAAGCAATTCAGTTAAAACCGTTTCTACTTTGAAGGAAATTCAAGTCATCAAACTTTTTACTTTGGAAGAATTTTAAGTTAGAAAGTTATCAACTTTGTAGGTAATTCAAGTTTGCAACTTCCAAAATTGAAATTAGTTTGATTTATACAAATATTAAACCACGGAAGCAAAAAAAATTTGATGCATTTCGTCTTTGGAAGCAATTTAGGTTTAAAAACTTTAAACTTGGAAGCAATTCAAATTATACATTTTCCTAACTTTGAAGCAATCAAAGTTGAAATGCATCCAACTTTGAAAGCAATTCAAGTGAAATTTTCCAAATGCGGAAGCAATTCAAGTTGGAAAACTTCCAAGTTTGAATTATTAGAAATTGCAAGCAATTTAAGTTTCAATGCTTCCAACATTGGAAGTAATCCAACTTAGCAAATTCTCAACTTTGAAAGTAATTCAAGTTTGAAATCTTCAAAAATGTAAAGCAATCGAAGTTAGAATGCTTACAGTATTGCAAGCATCTCAAGTGAATTTTCCAACTTCTGAAGCAATTCAATTGAAACTTTCCAACTTATGAAGCAACTCAATTTCAAAAAATTCCAAATATGGATTATAAAAAAATTTGAAAATTATTTAAGTTAGGAAACTTCCAACTTTGGACGCAATTTTGAAAGCAATCTCGCTTTATTGGCTCAAATTTTAAAGCAATTCATGATTTAAAGCTTAAAATTATAAAACGATTCTAGTTATACATACTTTAAACCTTGTAAGCAAATAAAGTTTGACGTATTCCATCTTGGGAAGCAATTCAAGTTAGAAAACGTCCAATTTTTGATGCAATTCCAGTTTTAAAACGTTCTACTTTAGAAGCAATATAAGTTTGAAATCTTCCAAACTTTGAAGCAATTTAATTTAGAATGATGAAAACTTAAAAAGCAATTCAAGTTGAACTGTCCAACTTCGGAAGCAATTCAAATTCGATAACTTTTAAGTTTTAAAGCTTCCAACTTAAAGCAATTCAAGTTGTGAAATATTTCAACTTTGACTGCAATTAAAGTTAGAAAGCTTCCATTGTTGGAAGGTATTCTAGTTAAAAAACGTTGAACTTCGGAAGCAAATCAAGTTTGAAATCTTTCTTACGTTGAAGCCATTAAAGTTAAAATGCTTAAAACTTTATAGCAATTCAAGTTAAAGTTTCCATCTTAGGAAGCAATTTAAGTTAGCAGGCTTCCAACTTTGGAAGCAATTGCAGTTCAAATTATTCCAACTTTGAATGCAATGCAAAATTTAAACTTTTAATCTCGCTTCAAGGCCTCTAACTTTAAAGAAATTCAAGTTTTAAAGCTTCCATCTATGGAAGCAATTCAAGTTACAAAAAGGTTCAATTTTGGAAGCAATTTATGTATGAAATCTTGCAAAGCTTGAAGCAATTAAAGTTAGAATTCTTACAACTTTGGAAGCAATTCAAGTTAGAAAGCTTGCAATTTTTGAACAACTTATGTTTGAAAGCTTTCAATCTAAATTAGAAAGCTTGCATATTTATTTATTTATAATTAATTTATTAACGCATTTATTTAGTATTTCCTAATATAATTTTTTTCTGATCTCTGTTTTGCGTGCTCTAAGCTATGAAGATCAAAATTACAACTCCTTTTCTTCAAAAATCTACAATTTGAAAAATTATTCCGAAGTAGATATACAATACGATAATGCAATAATAAGTATAAGTTTCGCGCGCCCTCAGAGCAATTCTCAAGCTCGGACCAACCATTATGTCGTTTTACCCATCCCCATTATCTCATGAAAAAAAATACAGTTCGAGAAACAATTTTGCCTCGCAAATTATTTTTTTTAAATATTGCTCTCTTATCTTTTTTTCCAATTTTTATTAATGTTTCAATCTCTTGAAAATAACTTATTTCACGTTTTGAAAATTGATAGTTTTTAGTTGAAAATTCAACTCTATTACATTTTTTATTGAGAATTCATCTTTTTTTGTTGAAAATTCAAATACTTGTTTGAAAGTTGAACTACTTTCTTAACAATTCATTTTATTGGTTGAAGATTCAACTGTTTTGTTTAAAATTCGTTCTTTTTTTGTTGAAAATTAATTCTTCTAACTGAAAATTTAACTATTTTATTATTGGTTGAAAATTAATCGTTTTTAATTAAAAACCCAAATACTTGTTTAAAATTTGAACCACTTCCTTAACAATTCATTTTTTTATGAAGATTGAACTAGTTTGTTGAAAATGAGTTTTGTTATTTTGTTTGAAAATTACTTTTATTATGTGAAAATTTAAGTATTCTATTTTTTGTTGAAAATTGATCGTCTTTAGTTTAAAATTCAACTTCTTGTTTGAAGGTTGATTCTCAATCATTCATTCTATTGCTTGAAGATTGAACTAATTTGTTAAAAAATCGATTTTTTTTTTGTTGAAAATTAATTTTTTTGCTTGAAAATTTAACTATTCTATTTTAGGTTGAAAATACATCTTTTTGGGTAGAACATTCTATTATTTTTGTAGAAAATTAAACTATTTGGTTGAAAATTACTTTTGGATTAAAATTAACTTTTTGCTAGAAAATTAATCTTCTTGATTGAACATTCGTTACTTGGTGTAAAATGGAACTACTTTATTAAAAATTCATTTTATTAGTTGAAGATCAATCTCTTTGGTTGAAAATTTTACTATTTTATTGAAAATTCAGTTTTTTGGTTTTAAACTTTTCTTTTTATCTGGAAATTTAGGAATTCCATTTTTGGTTTAAAATTAATAGTTTTTAGTTTAAAATGTAACTATTTTGTTGAAAATTCGTCTTTTTGAGGGGAAAATTTTATCATTTCCGAAGAAAATTAAACTATTTAGTTAAAAATTAACTTTTTGGTTAAAATTAAATATTTGGTTAAAAATGCAACTGTTTTTTTGAAAATTCGTCTTTTGGAATAGAAAATTCTATTATTTTCGTAGGAAATTCAACTATGTAGTTGAAACTTAACTTTTTTGTTAAAATTAAGTTTATCTAAAAAATTAACTTCCTTGATTGAACATTCTTTACTTGTTTTAAAGTTGAACTACCCTGTTAAGAATTTATTTTATTAGTTGAAGATCCATTTCTTTGGTTTGAAAATTCATTTTTTTTGTTGTTGTAAATAATTATTTTCAACTAAAAATTTAAAAATTCCATTTTTGGGTGAAAATTGATCATTTTTAGTTTGAAGTTCAACTGTTTTATTGAAAATTCGTGCTTGTAAGTGTTCAATTTTATTATTTTCGTAGAAAACTAAACTATTTGGTTGAATATTAACTTTTTGGTTAAAATCAACATTTTGGTCGAAAATTCATATTTTCGGGTTAAAAAGTGAACTGTTTTCTAAAGAAGTCCGTTTTTTTATTTGATAATTCAACAATTTGGCTGTAACTTTTTCTCGCTCTTGACTGGAATATCTTTTTTGGTTGAAAACTCAACTCTTTTTTGTTGACCATTCGTCTTTGAGAATTCATCTTTTTGGTTAAATTCGACTGTTTTTGATTTAAAATTAAAATATTTTTTGGGTTGAAATATCAACTATCACATTTTTCGTTGAGACTTCTTTTTTATTGGAAATTTTTTTGCAGATTCATAATTCTAGTTGAAAATTTGACTATTTTGTTGAAAATTTATATATTTTGTTATGAATTCGTCTTTTTCAGTCGAAAATTAATTATTGTTTTGTTTTAAATTTATTTTTATTAAATATGTAACTGCTTGATTGTAAGTTGAACTAGTTTCAATCTCTTGAAAATTAATTAATTCAAGTTTTAAATGTTATACTCAACAATTCTCTATTTCTTTTCCCTAAAAAATGTGCTCCCAAAATGAAGTTTTTTCGTTAATATGGGAAAATAAATGGACAAGAATTTTGTTTGAATCTTGTAAATTTGTAGGACTCTAAATCATTAATTATCCGTCAGGACGTCGAGTCGGATCTTGAGAGGTGTCAAATGATCCCTAATTCGAACTGGAAGTAAATTTTCTTCCCAATCGGGGTTTAAAATGAAAAAAAAGTAACATCTTCCTTTCAGTCTTTAAATGTCTTGAAAATATCCGGTAAGAATTTCCAGGACGAAATTAGTACCCTCTGTTCAGTTTTTCCCAATTTCTAAATTTGTCTAATGGATTTTTAATGGATGGAGAAATAATGAAATATAAATTAAGTTTTAATATTCTACGATTGTTTATATTTTATTTTTTTAACAAAAAGAAGAAGAAAAGAAGTTTTAAAATTTCCACCTTTGGAAGCTTCATTTGGATTCTTCTAAAATTGTAATTGCATTTACAACAAAATAATTGAATTTTTAACAATAAAAAAAATTACTTTTCGACTAAACAGTTGCATTTACATTGTACAACCAAATAGCTGAACTTTCAACAAAATAATAAAATTCGTCAAAAAGACGAATTTTTAACGGAACAGTTAAATTTTAAACCAAATAATTCAATTTTCAACACAATAGTTAAATTTTCAACTACAATAGTGAATCTTCAAACAAACAATTAGGTTTCAATAAAAAAGGATGAATTTTCAACGAAATATGTAATAATTGATATTTCAACCAAAAAAAGATTTTAATTTGAGACAAAAACAGTTGAATTCTACAAAAAAGACGAATTTTCAACAAAATAGTTGAATCCTCAACAAAAACAGAATAATTTTTAACCTAACAGTTGCATTTTTAACTAAAAATTGTGCAATTTCTACCAAAAGAGATGAATTTTCAAACCAAAAAGACCAATTTTCAGCAAAAGAGTAGAATTTTCTATCATGAAAGATTTTTCAGTCAAGAGAGAAAAAAAAATGTTAACCAAATAGTTAAATTTTCTACGAACATAATAGAATTTTCGACCCAAAAGATAAATTTCCAACAAACAGATAAATTTGTCAATTTTAAACCAAAAATGGAATAATTAAATTTGCTTTTGAAAAAATTTATTTTTAACCCAAAAACGAATTTTCAACAAAATAGTTAAATTTTCAACCAAAGAGATGGATCTTTAATGACTTTAATCAATTTCTAACAAACTAGTTCAACTTACAACCAAGTAGTTGAATATTTATTCAATAAGATTGTTCTCTATAACAAACAGAAACAAATTTACAACAAACAATAATTAATTTTCTACTGAAAAAGACGAATTCGTAACAAAATATATAAATTTGCAACAAAATAGTTAAATTTTCAACTAGAATTATGAATCTGCAAAAAAAATGTAACAAATAAATCTGACGTAGAACCAAGTACTTCATTTTCCAATAAAAAAGAAGTCTCAACGAAAAATGTGATAGTTGGTATTTGAACCAAAAAAATATTTAAATTTTATGTCAAAAACAGTCTCATTTAACCGAAAAGATAAATTTTTAATGCAAAATGGAATAATTCATATTTGTACCAACAAATATTTTTATTTTGAATTCATAATAGTTGATTTCAATAGTTGATTTAAAAAAAATGTTAATTTTAACCAAAAAGTTAATTTTCAACTAAATAGTTGAATTTTCTATGAAAACAATAGAACTTTCAACTCAAAAAGAAGAATTTTGAACAAAACAGTTGAATTTCTAACGAAATATTTAATTTGGACCAAAAAATTAATTTTCAACCAAATAGTTCGAAAATAATAGAATTTTCCACCAAAAATGTAAATGTTAAATTTGCAGTTGAAAAGAATAGTTTTTCGCAGCTTGTGTCGTTTTTTCGAAAATGTAGTTTATTTTTATTTTTAATGATATGTTTCATGATTAAAACAAAACGCTTCCTATCAGAAATTAATTAATATCAAATTTTTATCTCCTTTTCGTATAAACAACTTTTCTCTATTTTTTTCGTAGCTTGGGTCGTTTATCCAAAAATTTAATTTTTTATTTTTCATATTGTTTTTTACGAATAAAACAAAAACTACTTGTCCTATCAAAAAGTAATTAATAACAAATTTTTAGATCTTTTTCAAGAGCTCAATGTTTGTCTATTCATCTTTTTGGTATCTTGCATAGTTCGACACACAGAATGGAATTTTTGATTTTTCATTATTTTTTGTGCGATCAAAATTTGAATTTTTGATTTTTCAAGAAAATTCAAAAAGTGGTTAAGAGAATCTTGCAGGGCTTTCAAAAAACAGCGTTTTTCTTCTCTTGAATTTTTTTCATGTCGTGCGTTATTTGGCTTAAAATTTTCATTTTCGATTAATTTTTTGAATTTTGTAAATGCTATAACTCTGATAATTTTTTGTATTGAAAAAAATTATTAGGAGAAATTGTTCGGCGTTTTAAGTGCTCCGAATAGCCGTGCATAAAATTTTTTTATCTTAAAAAAAACTGGTCTCAAAAATTTTTTAAATGCTCTAACTTTTTGAATTTCTATCCAAAATGGCTGGTCAGAAAATTCTAATACTTTCTGAATCATAAATTATGAGAATTTAAAAAGATAAATTCTTAATGAAAAATTCAATATTTGAATATTCAACTAAAAACTACGAATTTCGAACCAAAATCAGAATAGTTACATTTTTAGGTGAAAAAAATAATAATTTTCAACCAAAAAAAAAATTATTTTTCAACAAAATAGTTAAATCTTCAACCAAGTAGTTGGATTTGCAAAAAAAGATGAATTCTCAATGGGGCGACTGAAAAATCCAGAAAAACAAGATTCCCGACACAGTACAATTCCCGAATTGGAAAATTTCCGAATAATGAAATTGCAGACATGAAATTGCTAAATTATAAAATATCCGAACTGTAAAATTCCGAATTTAAACAATTATTTTCTTTTATAAATATTTATTTATTAAAAATACAATAATAAAATACTTCTATTACAAAAAAAATTATGTTTTATGTTTAAAGTTTCAATTGTTTTTGTTTTAAAAGGGCCACTGAAAAATCCTGAAAAATAAAATTCCCGACACTGTGAAATTCTCGAATCGAAAACTTCCCGAATAATAAAATTTCCAAATTGGAAAATTCCCCACAGTTTATAATATTACTGAATTTGAAAATTCCCGAATAATAAAATTCCCGACAGAAAATTGCCGAATTATGAAATATCCAATCTAGAAAATTCTCGAATTTAAACAATTAAAATTTTTTTGTTATAGATTTTATTTATTTATTAAAAATACATTAAACAAATAGATTTGTGAAAAATTGTTTAAATTTATTTGGGAATTTTCAAATTCGGTAATATTATAACCTATCGGGAATTTTATTATTCGGAATTTTCAAATTCGGTAATATTATAAACTGTCGGGAATTTTATTATTCGGTAATTTTCCAGTGTCCGGAATCTTATTTTTCGAGAATTTACAAATTCGGTAATATTATAAACTGTTCGGGAATTTTCCAATTCGAGAATTTTATTATTCGGGAATTTTCCATTTCGGGAATTTTAGTGTCGGAAATTATATTTTTCGGGAATTTTCCAATTTGGTAATATTATAAACTGTCGGGAATTTTATCATTCGGGAATTTTCCAGTGACCGGAATTTTATTTTTCGGGAATTTTCCAATCCGGTTATATTATAAACTGTTCGGGAATTTTCCAATTCGAGAATTTTATTATTCGGGAATTTTCTATTTCGGGAATTTTAGTGTCGGAAATGATATTTTTCGGGAACTTTCCGATTTGGTAATATTATAAACTTTCGGGAATTTTAGTGTCGGAAATTATATTTTTCGGGAATTTCCCAATTTGGTAATATTATAAACTGTCGGGAATTTTGTCTTTCGGAAATTTTCCATTGATCGGAATTTTATTTTTCGGGAATTTTCCAATCCGGTTATATTATAAACTGTTCGGGAATTTTCCAATTCGAGGATCTTATTATTTTTCGGGAATTTTCCATTTCGGGAATTTTACATTGTCGGAAATTATAATTTTCGGGAATTTTTCGATTTGGTAATATTATAAACTGTTCGGGAATTTTATTATTCTGAAATTTTTTAGTGGTCCCAAATATTGAAGGAATCGTGACAAATTTTAAAATCAAACACAATAGCGTTTGTTTTTAGCAAAATATAAATTAAAAAAAAATAATGCAACAAAATGGTATTGAATCAAGGACATAGGAACGAATCACTGTTCCAGATAAATTTCCCCGACTATTTTCTCATTCAGTATCATCAATCAATATCACTCAGATAGTAATGCGTCATTCAGTGATTCTCCCCATGAAAAAGGGTGTCTATAATCCAGAAAAGGAAATGGAGAAGAAAGGGGTGAGACCTCGTCATTTCCGCGTGAAGGAGAAACATTTCGGAAAAGTCAGCGAAGCGCGAATCACATTATTCGATCTAGTATACTATAAAAGTATAAATATCATACAACCAACAGACCTACGATATAAGAAGCAAAAGACTCCCTTTGCTACTATTCGACTGGAAAAGTTTATTTAGGAAAGCTCAGAGAGCCAGGGGAGAATAATCTTCTCGTTTCGCAAAATTAATTCATTATTTT
This sequence comes from Andricus grossulariae, assembly GCA_011634705.1. Classification (NCBI taxonomy): domain Eukaryota; kingdom Metazoa; phylum Arthropoda; class Insecta; order Hymenoptera; family Cynipidae; genus Andricus; species Andricus grossulariae. The sequence goes on along the minus strand of JAABKJ010000755.1, from coordinate 49,807,542 downwards.
CATAAAGAATATGGATTTTACTGTGATTACATATGATGACTTTTGGAAGCTTTTCGCCTGGGGTGATTGCTAGAGGGGTTGATCCGCAACCTGTGACGAAGCGGTGTTGCGGAACGAACGTGTTGCTGAAATAAGCTGCACGGGAATTCTAGATTGATCTAAAATTCAGACTGCATTTTTAAGAAAATAGATGAATTTTTAACCAAATAGTTGAATTTGCAAGCAAATAGTTGAATTTTCAGTGTACAAAGATGAATTTTGAAGCAAATGGTCGAATTTTTAAACAACGAAGATTAAACTTTAACCAAAACCTGTTGCATTTTTAACCAAATGATGGATTTTTCAAGCTAACAAGACAAGTTTTTTAGAAGACAGTAGAGTTTTCAATCCAAAAGGACGAATGTTCAACAAAACAGTTAAATTTCAACAAAGTAATTATATGTTCAGCAAAATAATTCAATTTTTGGCAAAATAATTTAATTTTCAACAAAATAATAAAATTCTCCACAAAACAATTAAATTTTCAACTAAACTGTTTTATAATTTTTAACAAAAAAAATCAACATCCAACAAAATAGTTAAATCTTCAAGAAAATAATTCAATTTTCAACAAAACAGTTGAATTTTGAACAAAATGATTAAATTTTCAGCAAAATAATTAAATTTTCACAAAATAATTAAATTTTCAACAAAATAATTAAACTTTCAAGCAAATAATGAAATGTTCAACAAATCAGTTGAATTGTTAAAAAAATAATTGAATTTGCAACACAATAATTAATTTGTTAAAAAAATAGTCAAATTTTCAACAAAATAATTAAACGTTCAACCGAGTAATAAAATTTTCAACAAAACAGTTGAATTTTTAACAAAAGAATTGAATTTTCAACAAAATAGTTTAAATTTTTAACAAAACAGTTGAATTTTCATCAATATAATTAAATTTTCAACAAAATAATACAATTTTTAGCAAAACAGTTGAATTTTTAACAAAATAATAGAATTTGTAACAAAACAATTAAATTTTTTCAAAATAATGAAATTTTCAACAAAATAATTAAATTTTCAACAAAACAGTTGAACTTTCAACAAAATAATGAAATTTTCAACAAAATAATACAATTTTTAACGAGACAGTTGATTTTTTAACAAAATAATTGAATTTGCAACAAAACAATTAAATTTTTAACAAAATAATAAAATTTTCAATAAAATAATTAAATTTTCAACAAAATAATACAATTTTCTACAAAATAATAAAATTTTCAACAACTTAAATAAATTTTCAACTAAACAGTTGAAGAATTTTTAACAAAAAATTCAATTCCCAATAAAATAGTTACATCATCAAAAAATAATTCAATTTTCATCAAAACGGTTGAATTTTTAACAAAAGAATTGAATTTTCAACAAAATAATTCAATTTTTAACAAAATAATAAAATTTTCAAGAAAATAATAAAAATTTTAACAAAATTATCAAATTTTCAACAAAATAATAAAATTTTCAACGAAATAATTAAGTTTTCAACAAAAATTATGAATCTTCAAGAAAAAAGAAAAGAATTTTTAACAAATAAGTTCAACTTTCAACCAAGTAGTTTAACTTCCAAGTAAAACAGATTCATTCTTAGCAAAAAATATAATAGTTGATATTTCAACCAAGGAAACAATTTCATTTTAAATCAAAAGCAGTCGAAATTAATTAAAAAGATGAATTCATAGCGGAGCAAAACAGTTAAATTTGTAAACCAAAATACACATTTTCTACAGAGCAGATGAATTTTAAACTATAAAGTTAATTTTCAACCAAATAGATGAATTTTAAACAAAAACAATCAATTTTCAACCAGAAATGGAATAACTAAAATTGCAATTGAAAAAAATTTGGCTTTCAACAACAAAAAAAAACAACGAATTTTCATCAAAAAAAAAAAACAACGAATTTTAATAGAAAAATGTAATAGTTTAATTTTTGAATAAAAATGATTGATTTTCAGCATAAAATGGAAAATTTAAATTTTCAGTTGAGAAAAGTAATTTTCAACTACAAAAACTGAATTTTCGACAAAATATTCAAATCTAAAATGAATTTTCAACAAACTTGTTCAACTTTCAACAAATAGTTGCATTTTCGACCAAAAAGATGATTTTTTAATAAAATAGTTAAATTTGCAACAAAATAGTAGAATTTTCATCTAAAAGAGATGAATTCGGAACCAAGAATTTAATATTAGACTTTTTAATTGAAAATAATTAACTCTCAACGAAAAATATTTGGATTTTCTTATTGGGTTCTATAAATTCAGTTCGCATTTAAGGCCATGTGACGAGTGGGTCACGTGACCCGCTTCCTACCTTATCGACACTTTTTTTATTTGTAAACTTATTTCTACACGAATAGCCACATCGATTTGAAGATTTTAGATAATAAACAAGAAGCACTAAGAAACGCGACTCTGGTCCTACATTTTTATAATTATGATAGAAGCAAAAAAAAAATGATTTACAAAATTATTTTTTTTCATAATTATAAAGATTTAGGAGCAGAGCCGCGTTTCTTAGTGCTTCTTATTTATTATCCCAAATTTTCAACTCGATGTGGCTATTCGTGTAGAAATAAGTTTACAAATAAAAAAAGAGTCGATAAGGTAGGAAGCCGGTCACGTGACCCACTCGTCACATGGCCTTAAATAAAAAGATTACATTATTTTTTTTATTTAAAATACATGCAAAGGATTTGAAACATTCTAGGGTATTTAAAAAAATTCCAAGAAATGTTCAGGAAGCTTTTAAAAGTTTCTAGAGATTTCACAGGATTTCAAATATTTTGAAGCATTTAAAAATATTTCAAGGAATTTTGAATAGATTTCAATAACTTGAAGAGATTTCAAAGGGCTTAAAAGATTTTAGGGTATATTAAAAAATTCCAATGTATTTTCAAGAGCTTTACAAAGTTTCAAGGGATTTCAAAAGATTTCACAGGATTTAAAATATTTTAAGGGTTTTAAGAAAGATTCCTAAAAATTTTAACAGGTTTTAATCATTCGATGTGATTTCAAAAGATTTGAAAGATTCTAGGTTATTTTTAAAAATGCCAAGGAATTTCCAAGAGCTTTTAAAATTTTCAAGGGATTTTCAAATATTTCTCAGGATTTGAAATATCTTAAGGTATTTTAAAATGTTTCGAGGAATTTTGAATAGATTCGAAGATATTTCAGAGGGTTTTAAAGATTTTAGGGTATATTTAAAAATTCCAGTGTATTTTCAAAAGCTTTAAAAAGTTTCAAAAGATTTCATAGGATTTGATATACTTTAGGGTTTTTTTTTTAAATATTCTTAAAATTTTTAACAGTTTTTAATCATTTGAAGGAATTACAAAGGAGTTTAAAGATTTTAGGGTGCATTTAAGAATTCCAAAGAATTTTCAAGAGCTTTTAAAACTTTCAAGGGATTTCAAAACATTTAAAAAGATTTGCAATATTTTCAGATATTTCAAAAAATTCCGAAGTATTTTCAATAGATTTCAATAAATTTAAAGGATTTCAAAGGATTTTATGGTATTTTTAAAACATCTAAGGAATTTCCAAGAGCTTTAAAAAGGTTCAAGATATTTTAGAAGAATTCAAAGGATTTGAAATATTTTAGGGCATTTAACAAAATTTCAAATAATTTTTAATTGACTTCAGTAATTTAGTGAGATTTCAAAATATTTGAAATATTTTATGTTACTTGAAAAGATTTTTAGAAATTTTGAATAGATTATAATAATTTGAAGGAATTTCAAAGGGTTTTATAGATTGTAGGGTATATTTAGTGTAAAATATAATATTTTTAAATAAAATATTGAAAATCTTTTGAAACCTTTTGAAATCCCCTGAAACTTTTTAAAGCTCTTGAAAATTCCTTGGAAGTTGTAAAAATACCCTAAAATCTTTCAAATCCTTTCGAATTTTTTTTAATACCCTAAAGTATTTTAAATATTTTGAAACATTTTTTAGTTAATAATATAATAAATATCCCAAAATCCTTTGGAAATCCATGCAATTATTGAAATCTATCAAAAATTCTTTGGAATCTTTTAAAATACCCTAAAGTATTAAAAATATTGTGAAATCTTTTGAAATACCTGGAAAGTTTTTAAAGCTCTTGAAAATTCCTTGGAAGTTGTAAAAATACCCTAAAATCTTTCAAATCCTTTGAAACTTTTAAAAGCTGTTGACAATTCTTTGGATTTTTTTTTAATACCCTAAAATCTTTAAAATGCTTTGGAAGCCCTTAAAATGATTTAAATATATTTAAAAAAATTTGAAATCTTTTAAAATACTCCCAAACATTTAGAGTCTTCTGAAATCTTTTTTGAAATCCCTTGAAACTTTTTAAAGCTCTTGAAAATTCCTTGGAAATTGTAAAAATACCCTTAAATCTTTCAAATTCTTCGGAGTCATTTGAAACTTTTAAAAGATATTGAAAATTCCTTGGATTTTTTTTAAATACCCTAAAATCCTTTGGAATCCCTTAAATTTTTTAAAGCTGTTGAAAATTCCTTGGAAATTGTAAAAATACCCTAAAATCTTTCAAATCCTTCCGAGTCATTTGAAACTTTTAAAAGCTATTGAAAATTCCTTGGAAGTTGTAAAAATACCCTAAAATCATTCAAATCCTTTGCAATCCTTTGAAACTTTTAAAAGCTGTTGACAATTCCTTGAAATTTTTTTTAATACCCTAAAATCTTTCAAATGCTTTGGAAACCCTTAAAATGATTTAAATATATTTTAAAAAATTTGAAATCTTGTAAAATACTCCCAAACATTTAGAGTCTTATGAAATATTTTTTGAAATCTCTTGAAACTTTTCAAAGCTCTTGAAAATTCCTTGGAAATTGTAAAAATACCCTAAAATCTTTCAAATCCTTCGGAATCATTTGAAACTTTTAAAAAATGAAATTTCCCTGGATTTTTAAAAAATACCCCAAAATCCTTTGGAATCCTTTCAACTTTTTAAAGCTCTCGAAAATTCCTCGGAAGTTGTAAACATACCCTAAAATCTTTCAAATCCTTCGGAATCATTTGAAACTTTTTAAAGATATTGAAAATTCTTTGGATTTTTTTAAAATACCCTAAAATATTTCAAATCCTTCAAAGTCATTTGAAACCTTTAAAAGATATTAAAAATTCCTTGGATTTGTTAAAATACCCTAAAATCCTTTGGAATCCTTTAAACTTTTTAAAACTCTTGAAAATTCCTTAGAAGTTGGAAAAATACCCTAAAATCTTTCAAATTCTTCAGAGTCATTTTAAACTTTTAAAAGATATTGAAAATTCCTTGAATTTTTTCAAAATACCCTAAAATCCTTTGGAATCCTTTAAAACTTTAAAAGCTATTGAGAATTTCTGGTAACTTTTTAAAATAACCTAAAATCTTTCAAATACTTTGGAATCCATTGAAAATTGTAAAAGCAGTTGACAATTTCTTGGAATTTTGTCAAATACCCTAAAACTTTTAAAATACTTGGGAAGTACTTAAAATGAATGAAATCTATTAACAAAATTTTAGAATCTTTTTAAATACCCCAAAAAATTGTAGAATCTTCTCAAATCTTTTTTGAAATCTCTTGAAACTTTTTAAAGCTCTCGAAAATTCCTTGGTAGTTGGAAAAATACCCTAAAATCATTCAAATCCTTCGGAATCATTTGAAACTTTTAAAAGCTATTGATAATTCTTTAGATTGTTTTAAAATATCCTAAAATATTTCAAATCCTTCGGAGTCATCTGAAACTTTTAAAAGATATTGAAAATCCCTTGGATTTTTCTAAAATACCCTAAGATCCTTTGGAATCCCTTGAAACTTTTTAAAGCTCTTGAAAATTCCTTAGAAATTGTAAAAATATCTTAAAATCTTTCAAATCCTTCGGAATCATTTGAAACTTTTAAAAGCTATTGAAAATTCTTTAGATTGTTTTAAAATACCCTAAAATCTTTCAAATCCTACGGAGTCATTTGAAACTTTTGATTGATATTGAAAATTCCTTGAATTTGGTTAAAATACCCTAAAATCCGTTGGAATCCTTTAAACTTTTTAAAGCTCTCGAAAATTCCTTGGAAGTTGGAAAAATACCCTAAAATCTTTCGAATCCTTCTGTGTCATTTGAAACTTTTAAAAGCTATTGAAAATTCTTTAGATTATTTTAAACTACCCTAAAATCTTTCAAGTCCTTTGGAGTCATTTGAAACTTTTAAAAGATATTGAAAATTCCTTGAAATTTTCTAAAATACCCTAAAATCCATTGGAATCCCTTGACACTTTTTAAAGCTCTTGAAAATTCCTGGGGAATTGTAAAAATACCCTAAAATCTTTCAAATCCTTCGGAATCATTTAAAACTTTTAAAAGCTATTGAAAATTCTTTGGATTATTTTTAAATACCCTAAAATCTTTCAAAACCTTTGGAGTCATGAAACTTTTAAAAGATATTGAAAATTCCTTGGATTTTTTTAAAATACCCTAAAATCCTTTGGCATCCTTTAAAACTTTTAAAAGCTATCGACAATTCCTTGTAAATTTTTTAAATACTCTAAAATCTTTCATATCCTTCGGAATCATTTGAAACTTTTAAAAGCTAATGAAAATTCCGTGGAGTTTTTTTCAATACCCTAAAATCCTTTGGAATCCTTCAAAACTTTTAAAAGCTATTGAAAATTCCTTGGAACTTTTTAAAATACGCTAAAATCTTACAAATCTTTTGGAATCCCTTAAAATGATTGAAATCTATTAAAAATTCTGTAGAATATTTTTAAATTCTCGAAAGTATGAAAAATCTTGTGAAATCTTTTGAAACTTTGTATAGCTTTTGCAAATTCTTTGGAAGATCACGTGATCTATTTAAACCGAAAAAGTGAGAAAAAAAGTAATTTTTTCAATTAAGTTTGCCTGTGGCAGCCGTGAGAACAATAAATTATAAAATTGAAAACTGCTTTATCCCGTTTGTAAAAGATTCTATATTAAAAATGTTATAAGATTTGCATTTTATGCTTTAAATGTGAATGGGTTTGCGGCAACCCTGATTTTTAAATTCTAAACTAACATTGACATTCTAATTTAAAATTGTTAATAAAAATATCCCCTCTTTCACTTTTCTCAATGCCTATAGTCTTCAGAAATCTCATTTGCATCAAAGTGTCAAGTGACAAATACCAATAGAGATATTTTTGTATCCTTCTCGTGACTAGCCCATCAGTAGATAATAATTATATAAATAGATACTGATAATATTACTCGCAGCCTGGAGATTTACTGCTGTTGAATGTCGATTATTTTTAACGATCACTCCAACACTATCAGCAAATTTTTTCCCGGATAATAAATTCTTATTTAATCGGAGGACGCTTTTCTCTTTATACGATATCCCATTACCTTATCCATAGATCAATTTGAAACCCTTAGACTTTTCGAATCCAAACTTTCTGAGAAAAGATTTTTCGGAATTAGATTTATTTTTGGAATTTTTAGATTTATTATAAAAATATTTAATTTCTTGCTCTGAATTAATTTTTTGCACAGAAATAATAGGGTCTGCCAACCATTCTTTTTTAGATTAGCCATCTGGATTTCAAAAATCTTCCAATCTTAAAAGAATTCTAATGAATATTCCCTGAAAAATTAATGGTTGGAATTTTAAATTTAGAATTTTTTTGCTTTACTTTATATTGAACAAAACATTTTTTTTTTAAACTGGAGGAGCATAATTTGTTACTGAAAATAATAGTAGTCATAATGGTTCATACTATTTATTTTAAACATGTTTACTTCTTGAGAAAATTGATTTCTGATTTTTTTAATTCATGAAATATTATCGAGAGTGACCGAAGGTCAGGGAAAACCTGAAAATCAGGAAAAATTCAGGGAATTTTGTTTGTCAGTGAAAGTCCGGGATTATGAAAAAAATTGCAAAATTCAGGGAATTTCTCTAAGAAAATTCTAAAGCTGTAAGATTACTTGAGTGATTTTTCTGAATTTTCTTGAATTCTTTAAAAAAAATTTAGGGCACTTTAAACGATTCCTAGAAATTTTTGATAGCTTTCAATAATTTGAAGGGATTTTAAAGAATTTTAAATACTTTAGGGTATTTTTGAAAATTTTCAGTAATTTTGAAAAGCTTTATAAAATGTCAATGGTTGTCAAAAGATTTGAAATATTTCAGGGTATTGTGAAAGATTAAAAAAAATTATTAATTGATTTAAATAAATTGAAAGAATTTCTAAGGATTTGAAATATTTTAGGATATTTTTAAAACGTCATAGGAATTTTAAAGAACTTGAAAAAGTTTCAACAGATTTCAATGGATTTGAAATATTTAAGATGTTTTAAAAGATCCCAAGAAATTTTTAGTAGATTTCAATATATGAATTTGAAAATATTTCAAATGATTTTAAAGGTTTTAGGGTATTTTTAAAACTACCAAGGAATTTCCAAAAGCTTTAAAAAGTTTCAAGGGATTTCAAAAGATTTGAAATATTTAGGGTATTTTAAAAGATTCAATATGTTTGAAAGTATTCCAAGTGATTTAGAATATTTCAGGGTATTTTAACATATACCAAGAAATTTTAAATAAATTTGAATAATTTGAAGGTATTCCAAAATGATTTAAAAGATTTTAAGGTATTTTTAGAATTTTCAAGGAAATTTAAAAGCTCTAAAAATTTTCAAAAGATTAAAAATTTTTTAGGTTTTTTTTTTAATGATTCCAAATAATTTTTAATAGATTTCAATATTTATCTTTAAATAGTTTCAAAGAATTTCAAAGGATTTCAAATATTTTAGGGTATTTTTTAAAATTTCAGGGAGTTTTGAAGAGCTGTACAAAATTTCGAAGGATTTCAAAAGACTTGGAATATTGTAGGGTATTTTAGAAGTCTCCTAAATTTTTTAAATAGATTTAAATAAATTTAAAGAATTTCGATGGATTTGAAATATTTTAGGGTCTTTTGAAATCATCCAAGGAATTTTAAGGAGCTTTAAAAATTTCCAATAGATTTGAAAAGATTTGAAATATTTTAGGGTATTTTAAAATATTCCATAGAATTGCTAGTAGATTTCAATAATTTGAAAGTATTCCAAATGATTTGAAAGATTTCAGGGTATTGTTGCAACTTCCAAAGAATTTTCAGGAGCTTTAAAAAGATTCAAAGAATTTCAAAAGATTTCAAAGGTCAAGGGTTTTCAAAAGATTTGAAATAGTTCAGGGTATTTTGAAAGATTAAAAAAAAATTATTAATTGATTTAAATAAATTATGAGAATTTCTAAAGATTTGAAATATTTTAGGGTATTTTTAAAACGTCATAGGAATTTTAAAGAACTTGAAAAAGCTTCAAGAGATTTCAATGGATTTGAAATATTTAAGGATGTTTTAAAAGATCACAAGAAACTTTTCGTAGATTGCAATATATTATTTGAAGACATTCCGAATAATTTGAAAGATTTAAGGGTATTTTTAAAACTGCAAAGGAATTTCCAAGGGATTTAAAGAGATTTCAATGGATTTTAAATATTTTAGGGTATTTTAAAAGATTCTAAAGAATTTTTAACAGATTTCAATCATTTTAAGGGGTTTCAAAGGATTTTAAAGGATTTTAAAGCTATTATGGTATATTTTTAAACTTTTAAAAGTTTTGAGAGATTTCAAAGGATTTAAAAGATTTTAGGGTATTTAAAAATATTCCAAGGAATTTTTAAGAGGTTCAAAAATTTTCAAGGGATTTCAAAAGATTTCCAAAGATTTTTACTGTTTCAGGGTATTATAAATTATTCCAATTTTTTAAAAATAAATTTAAATAATTATCTTTAAATAGTTTCAAAGAATTTCAAGTATTTCAGGGTATTTTTTTTAAATTTCAGGGAGTTTTGAAGAGCTGTACAAAATTTCAAAGGATTTCAAAATATTTCAAAAGACTTGAAACATTTTAGGGGTTTTTAGAAGAGTCCTAAATTTTTGTGATAGATTTAAATAAATTTAAAGAATTTCGATGGATTTGAAATATTTTAGGGTCTTTTGAAATCATACAAGGAATTTTAAAGAGCTTTAAAATTTTCCAATAGATTTGAAAATATTTGAAATATTTTAGGGTATTTTAAAAGATTCCAAAGAATTTTTAGTACATTTCAATAATTTGAGAGTATTCCAAATGATTTGAAAGATTTCAGGGTATTGTTACAACTTCCAAAAAATTTTCAGAAGCTTTAAAAAGTTTCAAAAAATTTCAAAAGATTTCAAAGGATTTCAAATATTGTAGGGTGTTTTAAAAGATTTCAAATTCTTTTTAATAGATTTCAATAATTTGAAGGGATTTCAAATCATTTTTAATATTTTAGGGTATTTTTAAAAATTTCAAGAGATTTTGAAATGCTCTACAAAATTTCAAGGGATTTAAAAATATTTCAAAAGATTTGAAATATGTGAGGGTATTTAAAAACTCCTTAGCTTTTTAATAGTTTTAAATAAATTGGAAGGATTTTAAATATTTTAGGGTATTAGTAAATTGTCCAAGAATTTGAAAGAGTTTTAAAAAGTTTAAAAATAATTTCAAAGAATTCAAAATATTTTAGGGTATTTTAAAAGATACCACGGCATTTTTAGTAGATTTTAATACTTTGAAGGTATTCCAAATGCTTTTAAAGATTTTAGTGTTTTTTTTCAGCTTTTCAAAAATGTTCAAGAGCTTCAAAAATTTGCAAGGGATTTCAAAAGATTTGAAATATTTTTTAGGGTATTTTAAAAGATTCCAAATAATTTTTAACAGATTTCAATAATTTGAAGAAATTTCAAATAATTTTTAATATTTTAGGGTATTTTAAAAAATTTCAAGAGCTTTTGAAATGCTCTACAAAATTTCAAGGGATTTAAAAATATTTCACAAAATTTGAAATACTTTAGGGTATTTGAAAAGACTCCTAAATTTTTTTAATAGATTTAAATAAATTCGAAGGATTTTAAATATTTTAGGGCATTCTAAACGATTCCAAGGAATTTTTAATAGATTTCAATCATTTGAAGGGGTTTCAAAGAATTTAAAATATTTTAGTGTATTTTTTAATTTTTCAAGAGATTTTGAGACGCTCTACCAAATTTCAAGGGATTTCAAAATGTTTCGAAATATTTTAAATATTTTAGGGTATTTGAAAAGACTCCTAAATGTTTTAAATAGATTTAAATAAATTCGAAGGATTGTCAATATTTTAGGGTATTTTAAACGATTCCAAAGAATTTTTAATAGAGTTCAATAATTTGAAGGTATTTCAAAGAATTTTAAATATTTTACCGTATTTTAAAAATTTTCAAAAGAGTTTGAAACGATATAAAAAAATTTTAAGGGATTTCAAAATATTTGAAATATTGTAGGGTATTTTAAAGACTCCTAAAATTTTTTAATAGATTTAAATAAATTCGAAGGATTTGAAATATTTTAGGGTATTTTGAAATCGTCCAAGGAATTTTCAGAGCTTTTAAACGTTTAAAGGGATTTCAAACATTTTAAGGGATTTCATAAGGTTTCAAAGGATTTGCAAATTTTTAGGGTATTTCAAACAATTCCAAGATATTTTATAAGATTTCCGAGGAGTTTAAGGGATTTTAGGGTATTTTTAAAACTTCCAAGAAATAAAAACATTGTCAAGGTATTTCAAAGGATTTAATTATTGTGGTCAATTTTAAAAGTTTAAAAGGAATTTTTAATTAATTCCAATTATTTAAATTGATTTCAAAGGATTTGAAATATTTTGGGGCATTTTACATGATTCTAATTCTAAGGCATTTTCAAGAAATTAAAATGTTTTAAAGGAATTTTGGAAGATAAGGAACGATTTTAGAAGCACTGAAGGTATTTCAATACATTTTCCAGGATTTCAGGAAATACCATGAAATTTTATGGAATTTCACGGGATTTTATAATATTTTAATGAATTTCAAAGCATTTATTCACAAGAAGTGAGGAATTTCATAGGGTTTTACAGATTTGAAGAGATTTTCAAATATTCTTCTCAATTCACTTGATTTTTTTAAATTCACCTTGAATTTTTATAAATTTCATCTAATTCTTCTCATTTTCCTTAAATTTTTCTAGATTCACTTTAAATGATTGAAACCAATGGAAGTTTTTTTTTTAGATATTTACTATTTTTTTTCAATTAAAACAAAATTTAACATGATTAATGCACGTTAGTCATTTTTAGTCACTTTTTGGGGTAGAAATTAGTCAATTTTGGTCACGTTTGCGGTTTGAGTAAATTTAAAATTGTTTTATTCTATTTATAAAATATTATATATTAAAATTTTTACAAAATTCAAATTTTGATCCTTAAATATTAATGATCAAGAGGAAAAAATAAGTCTTTAGAAGAAGATTACATATCTCAAAAAGCAATAATTACCTTCAAAAGTATGATTATTTAAAACTTTATCATGTTTTATACCAAAATGTGTAGTTTTCTCAACCCAACTTCTTTCCTGTAAATACTAATAATTTTGCCGACTTTCATTGACAGCTGATTTTTTCTTTAAAAAAATAATGCCCTTTTGGTTTCGAAAACTATTAAAAATAATTTACGCCAACATTTTTGACATGACCCCCATTCAAATTAGACTTTCAATTTCCAGACGTTATAAGAAAATTTAGGTTGAAGTCTCTCGAGATTAAGTCAAGGATAAACTTGAATCAGGTGTGAAAAAAATATTTACTTTTTATCAGATTGTAGGACTCTTACTTCATCGCGAGCCCAGAATTGAGTAATAAAATAAACTAAATAACAGTCTGCATATTCTAAATGAAATTCTTATGTCACCTGAATCTGGACATTCTTTGTAGGCGGTTTGTTTGATTAATAATGATTCAGTATGATAACTGATGCGTGACTAAAATAAAAAAAGCAAACAGTCGTGTAGTGAGAGTGGTTGAAGACAGGTCGGGGAGGCTTTTAAAAATTTAATAATAAATGTTCAATCGTCCCTAATGGAATATAAAAATTAAAAACATTTGGCAGATTCACACGCGCGCAACACCGACGAATCTTAACTCTTTTTTTCTTATCTCCGTCTCGACGATGATAACGACACCGACAACTGCGGAATAATATTTCACAGTAGACAATTGGCTCGTGAGTAGGAGAGACCGTTTCGGTCGACTTACAGACCGAATTTGTGCGCGTTCTTAGGGAATTTCCTCGTGACAATGAGAAGATTCAGGGACACCAAGCTGAATTTCTCACCGATTTCGAATAATATTCGCCGGATTATACCGTAAGAGACTCTTAACTTTCTAAAAATTTAGCTACGGAAACTGAAACCTAACTACATAAATTCAAACTAATTTCAGGCCTCTGACTCACTATACTATCTACACTATTTGACACTTTTTTTGAGCGATTACACTATTTTGGTACTATTTGGAAAAAATGAAAGTAAAGACACTATTTCCTTCGAATTGTCTGCTAATACCACTATTTCTTTACTTTTCATTCAAAAATATTGTTGAACTTCGCTAATTAGCTTCATATTGTCTCTAGAGTTGGGTACTAACTAGAAATACATTTTACGTCGTCTATTGAGAAAGTCAATAAGTTACCTTAATTAAGTAAATTTATAGAAATTATTGAAATATATTTATTGAGTTGAATAAAATTTGTATCAGAGTTGTATAGTAACTTATTACAAATAACTAAGTTACTGAAGAGTTACGTTATTTGTAATTTTCAGGATAACTTCGTTACTATTTTAAAAAGTAACTTGTCTTTTTTGATTGAATGCAAATTTGATAGATATTAAATTAGAGACTTTTTTGGTTGAAATAATATAAACTATTTGTGCGCGATCTCAGGGAATTTTCTCGTAACAATGAGAAGATTCAGGGACACCAAGCTGAATTTCCCACCGATTTCGAATAATATTCGCCGGATTATACCGTAAGAGACTCTAACTTTCTAAAAATTTAGCTACGGAAGCTAAAAACTAACTACATACATTCAAACTAATTTCAGGCCTCTGACTCACTACACTATTTACAGTATTTTACACTTTTTTCGAGCGATCACACTATTTTGATACTATTTCGAAAAAATAAAACTAAAGACACTATTTTCTTCGAATTGTCTGCTAATGCCACTATTTCTTTACTTTTTTTTAACAAATTTTTTTGAACTTCGCTAATTAGCTTCATATTGTCTCTAGAGTTGTGTAGTAACCAGAAATACATTTTACGTCGTGTAGTGAGAAAGTCAATCATAACTTATCTTAATTAAATACATTTTTTAAAATTCATGAGATATATTTTTTTAGATGAATAAAATTTATATCAGAGTTGGGTAATAACTTGTTACAATTTACTAACTTTAATTATAGTTACTTTAAAGTTACTTTGTGTTTTTTTGTATATCCCCTATTAAGAGAAATTTATGGGTCAGTTATGGGTGGAAAAATAATCTCTCTTGGTTGCGGATTCTACTATTTTGCTGAAAATTCGTCCTTTTTGGTTGAATTCAACTGTGATTAATTTAAAATAAAAATATTTGTTGGTTGAAATAATATCAACTATTATATTTTTCGTTCAGAATTCATCTATTTTGGTAGAAAATTCATGCACTTTCTTGAAAATTCTACTATTTTGGTAGAAAATTCAACTATTTGGTTGAAAAGTAACTCTTTTGTTAAAAATTAATATTTTCGATGTGAAAATGCGACTGTTTTGTAGAAAATTCGTCTTTTTAGTTTGAAATTCTTTCTTGGTTCGAAATTCGGCTTTTTCGTTTGAAAATTTATCTCTTTTGGTAAAAAAAGCTCACTTTTGCTGTTGTTGAAATTTTAACTATTTTGGTAGAAAATTAATCTCATTTGGTTGAGCATTTAGCTATTTTATTGAAAATTCGTTTTGTTTTGGTTGAATTCAACTGTGATTAATTTAAAATTCATCTCTTTGGTTAAAAATTTAATTATTTTGTTTCAAATTCGTTCTCTTTTTTTTCAGAAAATTCAGATATCACTGTTGTATTTCAAAATTCTGATTAAAAATACAATTTTTCGTTCAGAAAACTTTGATCATACTTCTGATTTTAAATATAATTGGTAAAAATTATGAAAACAATTAATAACATTTATAGAAAACAAATTTGTTTGTGAAGAATATGATAAAGTTTAAAAAATTCAGTTTTTCTGTAAAAAAAATGCATTAAAAAATTATTATTGGCATATTTTTCAAGATTGTTAAAGGAAATTAAATTTATAAACACTTTATCAAATAAAAACTGAAATAAAAAAGTGCATGCAGCGAGAATCGAACACGCAACCTTTCAGCTATGAAGCCGCAGCGTTTCTCCAAACTCTTTATGGCTTGTGGCGGATATTTCAAAGTCGATTCTCTCGAAAAAGGCGAAAAATTGCATATTACATCTTTGGCAATGAGCTTTCATTACAAAAATTACGAACTGAAACTAAAATTGACAATTGCCGGTCGTTATCGGTTTTTAGTTACTTAGTTACTTTTTACATACTTTTATATTTTAGTAATATATTCTAAGGAAAATATGTAAAGTTAATAAAATAAATATACTAAGTAAAATTATCTGTTAAAGGGACTATTTCCGACCAAAAAAAGAACAAATTTTCAACAAAAAAGTAAAATCCTTAATCGAAATTTTCTACGAAAACTGAAATAGTTACATTTTTAGTTAAAAAAGTAAATTTGCAACAAAAACCCAAAGAGATTTTTAACTAAAATGATTAATTTTCAACCAAAAAAATTAATTTTCAACCGAAAAAAAGAAGGAATTTTCAACTACAATGATGAATCTTTAACCAGAAAAAATCCATTTTCAACAAAGTAGTTTGAACATTCAACTAAGTAGTTTAATTTTCAACCAAAAAAAAAAAAAAAGATAAATTTTGAAGCAAAAATGGCATAGTCCAATTTTCTACCAAAAAATTAATTTTCAACCAAAAAAATTAATTTTCAACAAAAAATGTATTATTTGATATTTCTACTAACCACATTTTTAATTTTTAATTACAATCAGTTAAATTCATCCAAAAAATACGGATTTTCAACCAAATAATTAAATCATCAAACAAAAACAGATTAATTTTCAAGCAAAAAGTTGAAATTGTAACCAAAAGAGATTAAATTTCTACCAAAAGAGTTGAAATTTTAAAGAAATATTTTTTTAAATATATTATTTTTTATTTTATTTATTTTTAATATATTAATATGATGTTTATATAAATTATTCAAACAATTTGTTATTATTTTTAGCAATTTTCTTTTAGTCCTGAGTTATAAAGTCGCGGTTTTTTTCAACTGTTTCAACTTATTATCAACTATTCAGTTAAAGCGAATCAATAATAAATCAAATTTGATATAAATAATTGTTTGAACGATTTATTATTATTTATCACAATATTCTCGTAGAATAATGCTAGAAAGTTGCCGTTTTTTCTATAATTTTCCACTTTTGATCCACTGTTTAATTAGCGTTAGGTAATAATGGATGCGATTTAGCAAACATACTCGTTTGAATAAATCATTATTGCTTATAACTATCTTTTTCATTACTGCTTGTTAGTTGCGGTTTTTTCTGAAATCTCGAACTTTTTGTTCATCAATAATAACAATTTGTTAAAAAACATTAGATTTATTAAATTGAATCCATTATTACCTCACACTAATTGAAAAGTGGAAAAATGTCGAATATTTCATCAAAAACCACAACTTTGTAGCATTATTCAAAGTAATGTTATTTCAAATAATACTCAATTGTGTAAACAAATATTTTTGTCAAGTTCAATTCATTATTACCTCATTCTAATAAAAAAGTTGAAAATTCGGAAAAACGGCGAGTTCCGAACTCTATTCTAAGTGAAAATTCCTGAAAACTATAATTAATTGTTTAACTGATGTATATAGACATCTTATTATAATGCCTAGGCAATCTGTATAATAGAGAGTATCACATACATTGCCTGGACTCTGTTGGGCATTATATATAATGCCTAGGGATTATATATATTGCTGGATTATATACTTTTCCTGTAACATATGCATATACTGAATTTGGTATGCACGTACACGAAATTTAGTATACGCATATACTAAATTCAGTATACTCGTTCCGTTTCGCGTGGGTTCCGTCTTCATCATCTGTAAACATGATCAGATGAAAAATTAAATAGAAGAATAAAGTTTTAATTTGCAAATAATCATATGGTTAAGCTACATTTACGTTAATAAATTGAACATACCTTTTAAAGAGAAGACTTCACAGATCCTCGCAGAAAGAAACCGTAACTTTTAGCATTACACAAAGAATACGTGAAAGAAACTTACTGTACACTTGATAATTTAGTAAACATATAGGAAATTTAATATGCCTGTGTATACTAAAATTGCAAACATTTCTAACAGTGTAGTTACAAACTCAGCACATTTTAATTCAAAACAGATGCATAAATGTTTTTTTCAGGCACGTATGTAGCACCTTCTATTTTTTTCAACCAATGAGGCTTCTTCTTTGGGTATGGCACCTCCACAAATTTTCCATGTCCTCCACCAACCTGAAAATTTTAAATGTATATTTGATACCCAGGCGGAAAAGTTAGCATAGTGGTAAATATGTTTTATTTTTATTTGGTCTGAAGTATGTCATTTTATACCTTTTACGTTATTCATAAGTAATTATTTACTCGGACGCATAACGTCGCACTTTAACTTTTACCATCCATTAATAAGAATGTACTATTTTGACATAACATAGTATTATATTTTTGTAATCCGTCATCAATTTGCAAGTCCTTTTTACTTATTTTTTGATATCTACATTATTTTATTACTTACATATCATGTTTCTTAACAGAATTAAAACTCAATATCCTGACTCTTTCATAGATGTGAAAAAGCTTATCAATTTAAACAAAACAATTTATAGTATTACAGCCAGAGAAACTTTCTTAGTCAATTTTTGCAGTCATAGTTTATTACCTAAAAATATAACTAATGCTACAAACTCATTTAGAATTTGTCACTAAGAATTGCAACAATGTTAAGAATAACTTAAGAAACTCCTTACCATCTAATATCTATAGTAAAATTTTAGAAAATCAACTCAATAGTAATGAGAAGATTTTTCAACACACACAACGATTGAACGAAAAATTTCAAAATTTACTTTTCAACGGTAGCTTTTATGAACGATTAAACATAATTCAACAGAAAGATATAATCAATGCAGGTCATAATGATCCTTGGGTCATAAATTTAAGTGATAAGAAAATTCCAGATAAAGTTAATGACGTTCTAAGATTAGGAAATAAATTTAGTTCATTCTTTTTAACTAATAAGCACAATATAGTTTTTGATATAGTTTAAGATGTTGAGTCTAATATTGTATTTATTGAAAATGTAGATGATCGGGATATGCTGAGGCACAGAGTTCTCAATTCGGTACAACATTTTTTACAGAATAATAAAATTTCACAGTCTGATAGGTTTTTTGCACAAAGTATAAAAAAACATAATGTTATATCAAATCAACTAACAAGTTCTAATTACATATGCAGACAAAGGTAACATCACTGTTGTTCTCAATAAAGAGACATAATAAAACAATGCATAATTTATTAAATGATGTCACAACATATGAGAAATTAGATGAAAATCCTGAAAAAGAAGTAAAAGAAGAAACTTGTAAATACTTGAACTCATTTTTAATTTGTTTTTCAATCTCACTTTAATATCGTATATGTTCCGTTATAGTATATAAAATGGTTTCCCTCTTTCTCTTCATTTACAATTGCATTATTTTCTTCATTGAACTAACTTAAGACGGAAATTTATGTAAGAGCATGAATCTTTTTGACTTCGACATTTTGGCTTTTTCCAACTTTAAACAAAATAAAGGACTTATATTTGACTTTGATTCCTGTTTCCTGATGAGAAGAGCATTTTACTCTTGAAAGGTCGATTGATTAAAGGATTTTCTGAACATCATCAAAGTCTTTTTATATGGTATGAATTATGTCATTTTATACCTTTGACGTTATTCATAAGTAATTATTTACTCAGACATATACCATCGCACTTTAACTTTTATCATCTATTAATAACTATACTTCATTTCAATCCACAAAAGAATACTTTTCTTCTGCCCGGGTTGTGGTTTATATACCATCCAAAGCCGGATTTATAACCCAAAGAGGAATGATTTTATCAGAGAAAATGAAAATTGAGTAAACACGTGTAATGACAAATTTTATACATTGCAAAAACATATGGAAGATTACAGATATGCATAGATGAGCATAAAGGGATTGTGTAATTGGAAATAATAAAACTAATATTTTTCAACATCCTTACCTAGACATTTTTTGACTTTTATTAAAACAATGTTAGAATATGAGTGAGAGAGAATATCACTTAAGAACATAAATTTCCGAATCAATTTTCATAAAATATATTTTTATACTTGTGTCCACTTGCAAACTGAAAGATGGCACATGAATAATTATTGCCAATGCGTTTTAGATTAATAACGTTTTTGTGCTTTTCTATTTACTTTCTACGTATTCTATATCCTGAACATAACTGCTAATTCGTAAATCAAAATAAAATCTAAATGTTCTGTTCGTTATTTCTATCGTCATAACATGCAGTTCTTTAATTAGTTCATGTTAGCATCCGTTGTTTACGCAGCTGGTTAAACAATTTAATTATATTTTGACTTAATTACTATAAAACTCAAATAATGACATACGTCTAGTAATCATATGTTGTCAAATGTTTATAAAACAAAATTTCTGGATCAATAAGCTTATCCGATTCCTTTAAACGTTTTTAACATGCTTTTCTCTAAAAAATTTCTCCATGTTAGTTTTCCGGAATAAATTCAATTTTTGTCTACATCAATGCCTTTTCCTAACCCACGAGAGAAACTATGCCATTCAAAAATTAATGATTCACAAATCCTTGTTAAATGTGCATTTCTGGAATAACGCTTATTTAAAGCACATGAATGTTATCATCTTCATTGAAAAGCGGAGGATTTATTGTACTGTGACACTGATTAGCATACATGTTATTTTTTCCTGTACAAAAAATTTCTCTTCATTCTTTTCTTACTTCTCTGTATTTTTAAAATTTGATATCCTGGCCATCACTCGTTACGTTACTAGTATGAGCTGCATCAGCTACTTCATTATTAGATGATTCAACCAGATTTCTCAGGTCTGCTAATGTAACAAAACAGTAGGGACAGAGATATGTTAATGTGGCAGTTTATTTTGCATTTATTATGAATACAGTTTTGAAAACTGACACAGAATTGAACGGAATATTGTTAAGGTTAATTATATTAAATAAAAGCTGAGTGTTTTCATAAGTTTCATTTATTTGTCGCACATTGCCCAATATTATCAATCTGCGCATAATAGTCAACTTACTTTTTTGCCAACATTTCCACCCTCAGAATATAATATTCTTTTCTTAGTTGATACATCAAAGCCTCGTTGTACATTTGAATGAATACCATTGCCATTGTCTAATTCAGATAAATAGATTTTGGGAAATATGGACATGGATATCTTAAAAAAGCTTTGGCCACCATCAGCCATAGCTTTAATAAGGATGTTTCCAATAATATTCCGTTCTTTTGTCAGCCTTAAATTAAAAAAGAAACTCCATTTGAGTCGAAAAACATCCTTTTGACAAGAGAGGATATTTCTTTGAGTGGTTTTAAAACGTAATTTTGAGATGTCTGGAGAAGGGGATCAGCTACGATTTCAATGTAAGTGGTTTTCGCAGATGCAACTAGTCATCTAAAAACCTATCCGAACCTTTTTTTGTATCCATTTTAATATAACCTATTGATGTTAAATTTACTAAATTGTAAACATATTTTTTATTGCCAAATTGGATGAATATGCTGCAAACACAAAAATTTTCAGGGAAATATTATCTTTACGCTTGTTTGTAATAATGATCACCATTAATGCAAATTCATATTTTCTAAATTTAAAGTTGGCGAGTGTCATAAGAGCCAGTGTTAAATTTTTTGACTAATAGGTTGAGTAAATTTAGGATTATATTTCGGTTTTTTATGTTCTTCATATGAATGAATTAATTTTAATCATAACGGAAAAACATGTTTTATTATGCTTGCGTCAGAACATCTGAAAGTCACAAATCGGCACATGTTTTTAAAATCTTAATGCTGAAATTATCAATACAGATCATACACCAGAAGCTTCTTGTGAGTAACTTTGTCAATATTTTACAACCTGCGGATTTGATAATAGATTCATAAAATAGCATATGTTAATAAAGAAAAGTACGGCAACATTCTATTTTCAGGAATCAGTTATAAATCCTACTTCTATGATTTGTGCTTATGTATATAGGTATGAACTTATCAAAAATAAAAATTGAATATCAAGATTCTAATTTTTTCTTTAATTGAAAATGAAACAGAGAGATAAACGGTGCCAAGTCCAATTTACTTAATTTCACAGGAAAAGCCAAAAGCACAAGATCCTTGAAACAAAAGCAAAAAAAAAAAACAACAGTAATATATCATTTTCGCAATCTGAAGAAGTGTTTTCAATTTTGGTACTGCGGTAATGTAATCATCATTTTTTGGAGATCTGTATAATGTGGACACGAATAATAACAAATATTTTTTTTTATATTCTAGTTTGAACTTGACTTCAAACTGAGCTATTTTAAACAATATGCTCCTGGGATTGATAAAATTTTTAAAATCGATGATATCCCATTTGAAAGATTTACCTTAGGCTCACATTGTTAGTTTTTGTACTTTTCAAGTAAATAAATATATTCTTATCATTCTAACAAACATTTTTGATTATGTTTGAGTCAAAATATCTGAAGGTTGCGGATCGGCTCATGTTACCTATGCAGGTGACATGGTAAAGCTCATTTTTATTTAAGAACCTTATGAGAATGCTACTTTGTTAATGTTCAAAAGCAAACTCTTAAAACGGTATGTCGGGCGCTAGGCTATATGTAGCCACTGAAAAAGAGCAAGAAAATCTCAAAAATCAATACACAAAAGTTCTACAGCAAAACTCAATTTCCGCGAAAATACAGCAAAGCTTAAACCCAAATCAAAACTTTAATGAGATGCATTATTCGGATCAAAACATTGCTAGCCCAGCCCCTTAAATCTGGATAATGGAAGAGGGGTTGGTCGAGTGTAAATGTAAAGAAATTAGTTTAATAAGTCGCAGCACACATCGAGCTTCTTGGTAAGATGTGTTTCTACCTGCCTAAAAGATGATCCTACTCTATGCCACAATATCTCCTTCAAAAGAATTAACATGTTCAAAACTAAATAAAAATTACCTGCAGTTAACTATTTGTGTTAAGCTAACTGATCTATAATAGATTAGGCTCTTCCGCTGGTTAACTCCACGAGGCTACTCTAAGCTCAGGTTATATAACAAAAGAATTATTCTCCAACTAATTAATCTGATAAGGACAATCGTAATTAAGATAATTGACTCTACGGTTAGGCCCAGTCACAGAATTGTGTTTCGACCACGTGCCATCAAAACTTTTTCAAAAAAAGAGGGCTACATATGAGCAAAATCACGACATCAAAATAAATCCACAGTATTCTTAGAGCAAAAACTCTATAAGAGCTAAAACACTACCGCAGAACGAAACCATAATCCACAATCAAAACACAAGCTCCATAAGAGCAAAATTACCGCAACATAAGATAGCCACGTGTCGAACCAATTTTCTTTGAAATTATTCTCGAAAATCCTCGAAAATCTAGATTACGATCGGCCAACAAAACGCAATAGTAGCTCTCTTCAGAAAATTAGGATTGATTTTAAATTACGCGACTTCTCGTGCCGTAGTCATGGGTGAGAGGAGCTGCGGGGGATGCACAGTGTTCATATAGGCGTGACAAAACAGAAGCGTTGCGGTAAGGCACTCTACCCTAATGGCCTACCTGTGTAATCACGTCATGACGTTGCGTCAGTTCACTCGAAGTGGAAAGCCTGTCTTTGACATTGACAATGGCGCCATTTGGCACGCGAATATATATATTGCGGAATAGTATCTCGAAGTTATTGGACCAGTGGTAATAAAAAAGAGAAGTGAATTGGTGGCGCTGTTGTCGCTACTCTATAGGCTCTACGATTGAACGAAGAACAAGAAGAATTATTGAATAGATAGAGAGAAAGAGAGAAAGAGAGGAAGAGAGAGAGACAGAGAGAGAGTATGATCGCTTCGAAACGTAAAATAAGACTTGTCACTGGTACACAATCGGATCGTCTCTATCTATCGCACATGGTAGAGAGAGAGATACGATCGATTTCCAGCATCAGAGTTCCACTGTAGTGTTTTGTAATAGACAGATGATTTATTATTTATAAAATTAAGTGGTTTTCTGTTGAATAACTTCTTCGTATGTCTGGTTATAAAACTGCGTTATGCGCATTATGCGCTACGCAAAAGTTCGTGCTTCCCACTTGAAATGTTTCGCGAGGTGTTTTGGTGAAAAAAGTGACGTGCTTTCAAATGCTGCTGTCTTCGAATGGCTTAATCAAGTGAGCAACAGAGTATCTGAACCGATTATTCAAGAGAAAGATCTCGTTTGAAATAAGAAACACATTTATTTTAACGTGTAACTGCAAACTTTCTTCCTCATTTTCGATAAATATTTCGTTTACCCTTGTATCCGTATTAGAAAAACGATTTTCAAAATATTGTTTACCACGGGTGAAAATTAAATTTTTGTTGAAAATTTATATTTTTCATTTGAAAATATGGCTGTTTTGTAGAACAATGTTTTCTCCTTGGCCTGAAAATGCAACAATTCAGCGGAAATTTTTTTCTTTCTTGTTTAAAAATTTAAGTTTTTCGTTTCAAAATTGATGTATTTCGTTCAAAAAAAATGTAATTTATTTTGATGAAAATTCAACTATTTCGTTTAAAATTCGTTTTTTTTTTGGTTGAATTCAACAGTGTTTGATTACAATAAAACTCGTTTTTGTTTGAAATAATATTAACTATTATATTTTCTGTTGAAAATTGATCTATTTTGGTTGAAAATTCATGCCTTTTGTACAAAATTCAACTATTTTATTTGGTTAAAAAGTAACTTTTTTGTTGAAAATTCATATTTTCGGTATATTTAGGAAAATTCGTCTGTTTGGTTTGAAAATTCAGCAATTTAGTAGACATTTTTTTTCTTTCTCGTTTGAAATTTGGCTTTTTCGTTTTAAAATTGATCCCTTTTGGTAAAAAAACTTTTTTTTGGTAGGAAATTCAACTATTTTTATAGAAAATTAACTTGGTTTGGTTGAGGATTCAGCTATTTTCTTGAAAATCCATCTATTTTCATTGAATTCAACTGCGAATTCAACTATTTTAGTAGAAAGTTCAACTAGTTGGTTGAAGAATCACGAACATTTCTGTTGAAAATTCAACTCTTTTTTTTTAAATTGTTGATTTTGGTTGGAAAAGTCATCTCTTTTGGTAAACAAATTTTTGCAGAGGGTTCTGCTATTTTTTTGAAAATTTTTTCTTTTCTGCTCGAATATTTAACTACTTGGTTGAAAGTTAGTCTATTTTGTTAAAAATTCAGTTGTTTGGTTGAAGATTCATAATTTTAGTTGAAAATTCGTCTCTTTGGTTGGAAATTTTACTATTTTGTTTGAAGTTCGTTTTTTTGAAGGAGTGGGGGGGGGGGGGGGGGGAGGGAGAAAATTTAAATATTTTGCTGCAAAATTCAGCTATTTGGTTCAAAATTAACTTGTTTTGTGGGAAATCAAACTTTTTTGTTGAAAATTCGTCTTTTTGGTTTGAAAATTGTGGAAAGTTCAACTATTTGGTTGAAAATCCATGCATATTGTTAAAAGTTTAACTATTTTGGTATAAAGTTCAAATTTGGTTGAAAATTAACTTATTTGTTGGAAATTCATCTTTTTTGTGCAAAATTAATCTTTTTATTTTGAAAATGGTAGAAAGTTGGTTGACAATTCATGGATTAAAAAAACAAACTATTTTGGCAGAAAGTCCAAATTTGGTTGAAAAGTAACTTTTTTGTTGCAAAATAGTCCTTTTCGCTTGAAAATTTATTCCTTCTGTCAGACAATTTCATATTTTTTGTTTAAAAATACAACTGTTTGATTGAAAAATGTGACTGAAAAATCTTACTTTAACTAATGCCTATTTCTTTTTAATTAAATTTTTTATGAATTCTCATCGTAGTTATTTTGATTTTTAAATTATAAAATTGAGGAAGTAAAAAGTAACTTTCTAGGTAACTTAAAATCACTTCATACAGTAACTGCAACGAGTTGCAGTTATAAGAAACGTATATGTAACTTGTTACCTTTTCCGCTAAGTAGCGTAACTTTAACTAGTTACTCAAAAAAAGTAATTCGGCCAACACAGCCTGGAACACGGTCTAAAATCAATATTGATTGAATATTGATCATTAATTTTATAAGTTGTGAAAAAAATCTCTCTAGCTCCATTGGGATCCGAACCCAGGTCTCTCATATTTCGGGTCTGATGCTCTACCTACTAAGGTACGGAGAGACGAGAAAATTTTCTTCGCTACCATTACAAGTTGAATTCCGACGTCACTAATTATACTTGTAAGATTAATTTTAATCATCTAACACAGGAGATTTATTCGAATGATTGGTTTTATTGTTTTTGAATAGCGAAATAGAGTACATAATATGATGGTAATGTTTTTTGTCTACATGATCTAAAATCAATATTTTTTAAACATTGGTAATTTTATAAGTTGTGAAAAAAATCTCTCTAGATACACTGGGACCCAAACCCTGGTCTTTCAGATTTCAGGTCTGATGCTCTACCCACTAAAATGCGGAGAGACGAGAATATTTTCTTCGCAACCCTTACAAGTTGAATTCTGACCTCATTCATTATACTTGTAAAATTAATGTTAATCATCTAACACATGAGATTAATTTTATAAATTTATTTTATGTGTTTTGACCAACGAAATATAGTAAATAATATCATGATAATGTTTTTTGTCTACACGGTCTAAAATCAATCTGTTTAAATATTCATCATTAATTTCATAAGCTGTGAAAAAATATATCAAGCTCCACTGGGGTCCGAACCCAGGTCTTTCAGATTTCAGGTCTGACGATCTACACACTAAGATACGGAGAGACAATTATAATTTTCTTCACGACCCTTAGAAGTTGAATTCCGACGTCATTCATTGTACTTGTAAGATTAATTTCAATCATCTAACACATGAGATTGATCTTATTAATTGATATCATGGTTTTTGACCATAGAAATGTAGTTAATAATATTATGATAATGTTTTTTGTCTACACGGTCTTAAATCAATATTTTGTACCATTAATTATTAATTTCGTAAGCTGTGAAAAAATATATCAAGCTCCACTGGGATCCGCACCCAGGTCTTTCAGATTTCGGGTCTGATGCTCTACCCACTAAGATACGGAGAGACGAGAATGTTTTTTTCGCAACCGTTACAAGTTGAATTGCGACGTTATTCATTATACTTGTGAAATTAATGTTAATTATCATATTGATTTTATAAATTGATTTTGTGGTTTTCGACCAGCGAAATGTAGTAAATAATATTATGATGATGTTTTTTGTCTGCTCGGTCTAAAATCAATATTTTTTAAAAATTGATTGGTAATTTCATAAGTTGTGAAAAAATATATCTGGCTCCACTGGGTTCCGAGCTCAGGTCTTTCAGATTTCCGGTCTGATGCTCTACCCACCAAGATACGGAGAGACGAGAATATTTTCTTCGCAAGCCTAACTAGCTGAATTCTGACATCATTCATTATACTTGTAAGATTAATTTCAATCGTCTAAGACATGAGATTGAGTTTATTAATTGATATTATGGTCTTTGAGCAGCGTAATGTAGTAAATAATATGATGGTAATGTTGTTTGTTTATATGGTCTAAAAACAATATTTTTTGAATATTGATAATTAATTTATAAGTTTTGAAAAAAATCTGTCTAGCTCCACTGGGATCCGAACCCAGGTCTTTCAGATTTCAGGTCTGATGCTCTACCCACTAAGATACGGAGAGACGAAAATATTTTCTTCACGACCGTTGCAAGTTGAATTCCGACCTCATTCATTATAATTGTAAGAATCATTTTAATCATCTAACACATGAGATTGATTTTATGGTTTTTGAGCAGCGAAATGTAGTAAATAATATGAGGTTAATATTTTTCTTTGCATGGTCTAAAATCAATATCTTTTAATATTGATTATTAGTTTCACAAGTTGTGAACCCCGGTCTTTCATAATGATTGGCGCCAGAATTC
Source organism: Andricus grossulariae (assembly GCA_011634705.1). Taxonomy (NCBI): domain Eukaryota; kingdom Metazoa; phylum Arthropoda; class Insecta; order Hymenoptera; family Cynipidae; genus Andricus; species Andricus grossulariae. The sequence continues at coordinate 49,780,165 of JAABKJ010000755.1, read as the reverse complement.
AACTTGCAAGGGTTGTGAAGAAAATATTCTCCTCTCTCCGTATCTTAGATGGTAGCGCATCAGAACGGTAATCGGAAAGACCTGGGTTCGGATCCCAGCGGAGCTAGAGATTTTTTTCACATCTTATAAAATTAATAATTAATGTTGAAACAAATATTAATTTTAGATCATGTAGACAAAATTCATTAAGATCATATTATTTTCTTTCATTGGAATGTACCAGGAATGTTGGAAATTTGCAGCCGTTTAGTTGAACGACCTTCCTCCATGAAAAAAAAAAGATTACGTAATTTCAGTTGCGTGTTTCGGAGAGATAGGATTACTTGAGTTTGTTTTCCTGATAAAATTTCTTTATCTTGAATTGTATAACCACCCACCTTTGTATTGTATAAAAGCAGCTGTCGAAGCAGAAAATGTGTATTCTTCCTCGATAAGAATGAAATTTGCAATTATCTTCTTATTTTCTCTTCTTTTTGTGGCTCTCGTGATGGGAGATTCTGACCCCAACTGGGATTGTACAAAAAAGGCAAAGGATGGGGATCCCTGTAACATTTGGTCTGATTGTTGCTCCAGGACATGCACTCCTGACAGTAAGTAGAGGAATTCTTGATAAATACTGAATTCAAAAAGTGATTACTCGTTAAAAAAAAACAAGCCACAAACTTTTCTAAAAAGCGTTTTTAAAAATTATTAAATTCCGCGTTGAATGACCCCTAATAGAGATATTTTTAAACTTTCAAAGCGAATATACGACTTCAGAAGTTTAAACAAAAAATTCAAGGATTTCTCGCAAAAAAGGTGTCTCTGGAAAAATTAGTCCACAGGCCACAATTTTAATCCAGTTTTAATTTTTTTTAATCGAAGCTGATAAAATTCTCCATAGATCACTCAAGGCCGATTTTGGAAAAGGTTTATTGTTTTTTTTTTATTCAATAACAAAAATGAAAATTTGAGTTTCCTTTCAGAAGAGTACCTGTTTTTGATACAGAGCCAATAACAAATAACAGTCTACTAATACCCTGCGAAAACGCAATTTTTTCTTAAAAAATGCATGAAATGATAGAAATTCGTTTAAACAATTTTTGTTAGCAATGAAAATTGTTTATTGTTATTTGAGCTCCCTAAAAGTTTAGAAATTAGTTACTCACACTTTATTACATTAAAAAAACGAAGTTTTGACCTCTGAAAATAGCCAGATAGTGCATTTGTTAATGAAATTTGTTTAAACAATCATCACTAGTTATTGGACTAATAAATCTGATAATTTTGTGACATTTGTGTATAATTTTTGGCCGATTCAATGGAAAAAAACTTGATTCATTTCAACATAACTACCTGCTATTGTTAATTGTTTCTAAAATTTGTTTATAAAATAAAAATGTATTTATTATTTATTTCATTAATGAAATTGAAAACGGTTTTTGTCGATAAGTTGTTCAAATTTCGTGTAAATCAATTCACGAATCACTGTCATTCCTCCATTGATTCTAGATATTTTGGATTAAATCCAAGTATTTTTCAAAAACCGGGACTCTTCTAAACAAATTTTTTTTTTCATTTTTGCGTGGCTTAAGGCCCTTTATCAGAATGGGTAATCAGTTCAGAATTTTAAGGCCGCACGGTTGAATATTTTTGTCTAATTTTTTGCACACATAATCTACATAATCATATCTAGAAGCACACAGAGTCGGATTTTCAAAATATATCTATATTTTGTCTAATAATCAAAACAGGTGATAACCATAGCAGTGACGCTCATTGTTAGCTGTTCACGCATTTTCAGCGCGTGCCGATATAACCTTGTCATGGATTAATTTCATTTTAAATAGCAGAATTAATTTATTTATATAATTGCAAGAAAGTTAAAAAAAGTTTAATGAAAATCGGTTATTATTTACAGTATATTATCTTTCGGGACAAGTAATATAAAGTTCATGAATGTCAAGAGTTGAAGATGGCTGTTCATTATTTAAACATTTTTCTTTAGTTTTAACAATTGTTTCTCCCTAAAATCGTAATAACATATTATTTTCTGAAATTAATGTTATAATTATCGAATTTTGAGAGCAGCATCTTTTTCAACGATATTTACTGAGTTTTTGAGCAATGTTCATTTGTTTAAACAATTGCTTTTCCTGTAAACTATGAAAAGTTATTTCCTGGAATTGACGACATAACTAACAGATATTAATTTCTAGAATGAATGACACAATTAATGGATACTGATAGTATTTTGTTTTTCTTACAGATATTTAGTGATGTTTGTAACAATTTTTATTTGTTTAAACAATTTTCTTCCCTGCAATTTTTTTTCTTCCCTGCAAGTTTTTTTCGAATCTCTTACAATATGTCGCTTATTATTCAGTATTTCCCAATTTTAGAACTTATATCAACAGCATGGACAGCGAACACTGAGCGTCACTGCTATTGTTCTCACTTTTTTGGATTATTTAACAAAATATAAATATTTTTCGAAAATACGGCTCTGTGTGCTTCTAGATATGCTTATGTAGATGACGTATGCAAAAAATTAGACAAAAATATTCAACCGTGCGGCCTCAAAATTGAAAACCGATTACCCATTCTGATCAAGGGCCTTAACCATGTGGGTGCTCAGTGAGGACGATAGTCCCGAGTTTCGAGCACTTTGTGAGAGTCTACTGTATTTTGAAATAATAGTTTTAAATAATTTTATTGAATAATAAAAATGATATATATTTACAATTAGGTACTTCTGGCACGAAAGGGAATAAGTGCTACGGTGAACAACCCAATGTGCGACGAAGATAGAAAACACGCATATTTTTTTAGAACTTCAGGCTACGGAATATCTATTTTGAATTTAAATGTGCTGACATTTTTACTGCAAAATGTAGCTTTTTTTAAAACAGTTTTGTTATAAATAAATAATGAAAAAAAAATAAAACTATTGTTGTCACTTTTCAAAATCCTTTTTTATAATTCGTTTTTTTTTTATTTTTCAATAAAAAGTAGAGTTTTTAATTTCTGCAAATTCTTTTCTGCCTATTCCTTTTTTCGTAAAAAACTTAGGTCATAAATTTTTTTTTATTTAAATTTTGTAGAGGTTTCTGTATGCCGTTTCAGGTATGAAAATTTATTTTTTTAGTTTTCGATTTAAAAAAAGGCGATTGAAGGCTAAAAAATTATTTTATCTCTAGAAAGTGTTTTTTATTCATTATTTAAAATTTTAAATAGTTTTAAAGAATTGTATGAAATTTTGAAAATTCCGGGTGAATTTAAACAAATTCAAGTAAACTTTGAAAGAATTTAAATAATTTGAAAAAAATAAAAAAATAAAAATCCCATTAATGTCAGTAAAATGGGAGTTAATAAGGAGAATTCAAGGAAATTCAGAAAAATTCGATATAATGTATAAGAATTTGAGTGAATTGGACAAAATTAAAAAAATTAAAATATTTCTATTGAAGTGAGTAAAATGGGAATGAACATAAATCAGTACAAATTCATTAGAATTGAAGTAAATTTTTTGTTTTGAAAAAACAATAAATTAAATAAAATCTGTATGAATTTAGAGTAATAGAAAAAAAATAATCCTCTAAAAATCCTTAGAATCCCTTGAAATCTTTGGAAAACTTAAAAATCCATTAAAAAAAGTATAAATAATTTTTGAGCTCTGAAATTTAATTTAAAATAAAATTATTCGTTAACGTTCTCCTCAAAAATCTTTCAAATTATTATAAATCTTTGAAATTACTTATAAATTCCATAATAAAGTCCTCAAATCTTTGTAAAATTCTTCAGAATACCTTAAAATCCCTTAAAGTGTGTATAATCGCTAGGAATCACTAGAACTTTAATAAAATTTGATTTATTTTCCAAATTTCTCTAGAAATCCCGTAACATTTTTTAAAATCCTGAAAAAGTCTTTGGAATCCCTTGACAGATTATAAATCTCTTGAAATCCTTCAGAATCCCTTAAAATCTTTGGAAAACAAAAAAATTTATTTTAAAAAGTGTGAATTATTTGAAAGCCTTCAAGTATAATCAAAGTTAAACTTATTTATTGAAGTTCTAAAAAATAAAGTTTAAATCCCTAAAAATCTTTGAATCCTTGTAAAATTCCTTGAAATGTCCTAAAATCCCATGAAATCTGTGTGAACGCGAAAAATCCCTGAAAATAAACAAAATAAAATTTAATTTATTTTCTTAATTTCTCTAGAAATACCTTGAAATCCTTTGAAAACAAAAAAATTCTTTGGAGTCCCTGAACATTTTGTCTATCTCTTGAAATCCTTTAGAATCCCTTAAAATCCTTTGAAAACTTTGGACATTGCAAAAATCCTTTTTAAACAGTATCATTAATTTGTAAGTTCTTGAATGTAATTTAAATGAAAAATTCTTTCAATAAATTTATTTGAAAAAATCGTTTAAATCCTTAGAAATCTTTTTAAATCGAAAACAATTCTTAGGAATCCCTCAAAATTTTGCATATCTTTTGGAATCCTTTAGAATCTCTTAAAATCTTCGGGAATCGTAAAAATTAATTTGAAAATGTATAAATTATTTGAAAGCCCTTGAATATAATTTACATTGAACTTATTCTTTAAATATATGTAAAAAAAATATAATTCTCTAGAATCCCTTGAAATCTTTCTGAATCCAAAAAATTTTTTTGGATTCCCTTGATATTTTTTAAATATCTTGAAATTCTTTAGTATCCCTTAAAATCTCTTGAAATCTTTGGAGATTGCAAAAATCCATTTAAAAAAATATAATTCTTTTGTAAGCTCTTGAATATATTTTAAAATAAACTCATTTATTGAATTTTTCTGAAAAAATCGTTTGAATCCTTAGAAATCTATGAAATCCTAGGAACTTTAATAAAATCTCTTGAAATCTTTGTAATCGCTAGAAATCCCTTAAAATTGAATGAAATTTCATTTATTCTCTAAATTTCCCTTGAAATCCCTTAAAATATTTTTAAATCCAAAAATATTTTTATATTTCATTGATATTTTGTATATAACTTGAAATCCCGTAGAATCCCTTAAAATCCCTAAAAATCTTTGGAAAGCGTAAAAACACTTTAAAAAAGTAAAATTCATTCGAAAGCCTTGAAATATAATTTAAATTCAACTCATTCCTTGAAGTCTCTAAAAAAAGCCTTTCAATTTCTTAGAAATCTTTGAAATCCCTTGAAATCTGGGTGATCGCTAGAAAACTGCTTAAATCCCTAAAAATCTTTGAATCCTTGTAAAATTCCTTGAAATATCTTAGAATCCTTTAAAATCCCTTAATGTTCAATAAAATTTAATTTATTTTCCAAAATTCTCTGGAAACCCCTTAAAATATTTTTAAGTCCAACAAAATTCTTTGGAATCCCTCGAAACTTTGTATATATCTTAAAATCCCTCAGAATCCCCTGAAATCTTTGGAAAACGTAAAAACGGTTTGAAAAGTATAAATCATTAGAAAGTCTTCAGATATAATTTAGAATCAACTCATTCCTTGAAGTTCTCTGAAAAAACCTTTCAATTTCTTAGAAATGTTTGAAATCCTTTGAAATCCTTGGAAATTTAATAAAATCTCTTAAAATCTTTTCAATCGCTAGAAATCCCTTGAAATTTAATAAAATTTCATTTACTTTTTAAATTTCTCTCTAAATCCCGTGAAATATTTTTAAATGCAACAAAATTCTTCGGAATCCCTCGAGATTTTGTATATCTCTTGGAAACCTTTAGAATCCCTTGAAATCCCTTCAATTCTTTGGAAATCGTAAAAAGTTATTAACAAATAGAAATTATTTGAAAGCCTTCGAATGAAATTCAAATTAAACCTAATCAATCAATTTCGCTAGAAAACCGTTTAAATCCCAAAAAAAAAACATTGAATCCTTGTAAAATTTCTTGAAATACCTTAAAATCCCTTGAAATCCCTTAAAATTCAATAAAATTTAATTTATTTTACAAATTTCTCTGGAAATTCCTTGAAATCTTTTTTGAATCCAAAGAATTCTTTGGATTCCCTTTTCATTTTGTATATCTCTTGAAATCCTTTAGAATCCCTTAAAGTCTCTAAAAATCTTTGGAAATCGTAAAAATTCATTTAAAAAAGTATAAATTATTTGAAAGCCTACAAATATAATTGAAATTATTTATTGAAGTTCTGTAAAAACCCTAAAAATCTTAAATCCTTCTAAATTTCTTGAAATATCTTAAAATCCCTGGGAATCCCTTGAAATTCAATAAAATTTAATTTATTTTCCAAAGTTCTCTAGAAATCCCTTGAAATATTTTTAAATTCGAACAAATTTTTTAGATTCCCTTGATATTTTGTATATATCCTTAAATCCTTAGAATCCCATAAAATCCATCAAAATTATTGTAAAGCGTAAAAACTGTTCAAAAAGTATAAATCATTTAAATGTTTTCAAATATAATTTAAATTAAACTCATTTCTTGACGTTCTCAAAAAAAAAAACTTTTCAGTTTCTTAGAAATCTTAGAAATCCCTTGAAATCTTTGTAATCGCTAGAAATCCCTTGAAATTCAATGAAATTTAATTTATTTTTTAAAGTTCTCTAGAAATCCCTTGAAATCTTTTTGAATCCAATAAAATTCTTTGAAATTCCTTTTTATTTTGTATATCTCTTGAAATCCTTTAGAATCACTTAGAGTCCATGAAAATCTTTGGAAATCTTAAAAATTCATTTGAAAATGTAAAAATTATTTGAAAGCCTTCAAATATAATTAAAATTATTCGTTAAAGTTCTCTAAAAAACCGTTTAAAATCCTAAAAATCTTTGAATCCTTGTAAAATTTCTTGGAATATCTTAAAATCCCTTGAAATCCCATAAAATTCAATAAAATTTCATTTATTTTTCAAATTTCTCTAGAAATCTCTTGAAATCTTTTTAAATCGAAAAAAATTCTTTGAAATCCCTCGACGTTTTGTCTATCTCTTCAAATCCTTTAGAATCCCTTCAAATACCTTGAAATCTTTGGACATGCCAAAAATCTATTTTAAAAAGTGTAATTCAATAGTAAGCTCTTGAATATAATTTAAATCAAACTTATTCATTAAATTTTTCTAAAAAAAAAACGCCTAAATCCTTAGAAATCTTTGAAATCCCATAAAATCCTCGAAACTTAAAAAAAATCCCTTGAAATTCAATTAAATTTAATTGATTTTCTAAATTTCCCTAGAAATCCCTTGAAATATTTTTAGATCGAACAAAATTCTTTGAAATCCCTCAAAGTTTTGTCTATCGCTTGAAATCCTTTAGAATCCCTTAAAATCCCTTGAAATCTTTGGACATTGCAAAAATCTATTTAAAAATGTACAATTCACTTGTAAGCAGTTAAATATAATTTAGATCAAACTCATTCATTAAATTTCTTTTAGAAAATCATTTAAATCCTTAGAAATTTTAGAAAACCCATGAAATCTTTGTAATCGCTAGAAATCCCTTGAAATCCATTTAAATTTCATTTATTTTTCAAATTTCTCCAGGAATCCCGTGATATCTTTTTAAATCAAACAAAATTTTTTGGAATTTCTAGATATTTTTTCTATGTCTTGAAACCCTTTAGAATCCCTTAAAATCCCTTGAACTCTTTGGACATTGCAAAAATCCATTTAAACAGTATAATTCATTTGTAAGTTTTTGAATATAATTTAGATCAAACTAATTCATTAAATTTCTCTTAAAAAAAACCGTTTAAATTCCTAAAAATCTTTGAATCCTTGCAAAATTTCTTGAAATATCTTAAAATCCCTTAAAATCCCTTAAAATTTAATAAAATTTCATTTATTTTCTAAATTTCTCTGGAAATCCCTTGAAAACTTTTTAAATCCAAACAAATTATTGGGATTCCCTTGAGATTTTGTATATATAATGAAATCCCTTAGAATCCCTCAAAATCCCTCAAAATGTTTGGAAAGCGTCAAAACAGTTAAAAAAAGTATGAATTATTTCAAAGCCTTAAATTCCTTGAAGTTCTCAGAAAAAAATTCAATTTCTAAGAAATCTTTGAAATCCCTTGAAATACTTGAAAATGTAATAAAATCCCTTGAAATCTTTTCGAATCCAACAAAATTCTTTGAAATCCCTTTTCATTTTGTATATCTCTTGAAATCCTTTGGAATCCCTTTGAGCCTTCAATTAGAATTAAAATTATTCATTAAAGTTCTATAAAAAACCGTTTAAAACCCTAAAAATCTTTGAATCCTTGCAAAATTTCTTGAAATATCTTAAAATCCCTTGAAATCCCTTAAAATTCAATAAAATTTTATTTATTTTCTAAATTTCTCTGGAAATCCCTTGAAATCTTTTTAAATCCAAACAAATTTTTGGAATTCCCTTGAGATTTTGTATATATCATGAAATCCCTTAGAATCCCTTAAAATCCCTCAAAATGTTTGAAAAGCTTCAAAACAGTTAAAAAAGTATGAATTATTTCAAAGCCTTAAATTCCTTGGAGTTCTCAGAAAAAAAATTTTAATTTCTAAGAAATCTTTGAAATCCCTTGAAATCCTTGGAAATTTAATAAAATCCCCAGAAATATTTGTAATCGCTAGAAATCCCTTGAAATTTAACGAAACTTGATTCATTTTCTAAATTTCTCTAATAGAAATCCCGCGAAATCTTTCTAAATCTAAAAAAATTATTTGGAATCCCTTGACATTTTGTATATCTTTTGGAATCCTTTAGAATCCCTTGAAATCTTTGGAAATAGTAAAAATTCATTCTAGAAAATGGAAATTATTTGAAAGCCTTCAAGTGCAATTTAAATTAAACTTATTCAATCAATTTATCTAGAAAACCGTTTAAATCCCTAAAAATCTTTGAATCCTTGTAAAATTTCTTGGAATACCTTAAAATCCCTTGAAATCCCTTAAAATTCAATAGAATTCTATTTATTTTCCAAATTTCTCTAGAAATCCCTTGAAATCTTTTTAAACCGAACAACATTATTTGGAATTCCTCGAGATTTTGTATATCTCTTGCAATCCCTTAGAATGCCTTGAAATCCCTTCAAATCTTTAGAAAACGTAAAAATTCATTTAAAAAAGTATGAATCACTTGAAAGATCTTCATTATAATTTACACTCAACTTATTCATTACATCCATGTCAAAAAACTTTTAATTCTCTAGAAATCTTTAAAATCCCTTAAAATCCTTGGAAGTGTAATAAAATTCCTTGACATTTTTGTTATCGCTAGAAATCCCTTGAAATTCAAGAAAATTTAATATATTTTCCATAGTTCTCTAGACATCCCTTGAAATATTTTAAAATCCAAAAAAAAAGTTGTATTCCCTTGATATTTTGTATATATCTCGAAATCCCTTGGAATCCCTTAAAATCTTTGGAAAGCGTAAAAACGGTTTAAAAAATGATAAATCATTTGAAAGCCTTCAAATATAATTTAAATTCAACTCATTTTTTGAAGTTCTCTGAAAAAAACTTTTAATTTCTTAGAAATCTTTGAAATCCCTTGAAATCCTTGAATATTGAATAAAATCCCTTGAAATTTTTGTAATCGCTAGAAATCCCTCAAGACTCAATAAAATTTCATTCATTTTTTAAAGTTCTCTAGGAATCCCTTAAAATCTTTTTAAATCCAAAAAAATTCGTTGGATTCCCTTTTCATTTTGTATATCTCTTGAAATCCTTTAGAATAACTTACAGTCCCTAAAAATCTTTGAAAATCGTAAAAATTAATTTAAAAAAGAATAAATTATTTGAAAGCCTTCAAATATAATTGGAATTATTCATTTAAGTACTCTAAAAATCCGTTCAAAACCCTAAAAATCTTAAATTCTTGTAAAATTTCTTGAAATATCTTGAAATCCCTTGGAATCCCTTAAAATTCAATAAAATTTCATTTACATTCCAAATTTCTTTAGAAATCCCTTAAAATCTTTTTGATTCCAAAAAATGCTTTGGATTCCCTTGATATTTTGTATACATCTTGAAATCCCTTAGAATCCCTTAAAATCCCTTGAAATCTGTGCAAAGCGTCAAAACGGTTTGAAATAGTATAAATTATTTGAAAGTTCTTGAATACAATTTAAATTTAACTTATTTATTAAATGTATGTAAAAAAATTAATTCTCTAGAAATCCTTGCAATCCCTTGAAATCCCTGAAAGATTATGAAAATTCCTTGAAATCTTTGTAATCGCTAGAAATTCCTTGAAATTCAATAAAATTTAATTTATTCTCCAAAGTTGTCTAGAAATCCCTTGAAATATTTTTAAATTCCAACAAATTTGGTAGATTCCCTTGATATTTTGTATATATCCTTAAATCCCTTAGATTCCCATAAAATCACTTTAAATTATTGTAAAGTGTAAAAACTGTTTAAAAAGTATAAATCATTTAAAAGTTTTCAAATATAATTTAAATTTAACTCATTCTTGGAAGTTCTCTGAAAAAACCTTTCGATTTCTTAGAAATCTTTGAAATCCCTTGAAATCCTTGGAAAATAAATAAAATCCCTTGAAATCTGGATGATCGCTAGAAATCCCTCAAAATTCAATAAAATTTCATTAATTTTTCAAAGTTCTCTAGAAATCACTTGAAAATTTTTTTAAATCCAAAAAAATTCTTTGGATTCCCTTGATGCATATATCTTGAAATCCCTTAGAATCCCTTGAAATCCCTTAAAATCTGTGGAAAGCGTCAAAACGGTTTCAAAAAATATAAGTCGTTTGAAAGCCTTCAAATATAATTTGAAATCAACTCATTTCTTGAAGTTCTCAAAAAAAAAAAATCTTTCAGTTTCTTAGAAATCTTTGAAATCCCTTGAAATCCTTGGATGTTTAATAAAATCCCTTGAAATTCAATAAAATTTAATTTATTTTTTAAAGTTCTCTAGAAATCCTTCGAAATCTTTTTGAATCCATCAAAATTCTTTGAAATCCCTTTTCAGTTTGCATATCTCTTGAAATTCTTTAGAATCCCTTAGAATTTCCTAAAATCTTTGGAAATCGTACAAATTCATTTAGAAAAGGATAAATTATTTGAAAGCCTTCAAATGTAATTCAAATTGAACTTATTCAATAAATTTCTCTAGAAAACTGTTTAAATCCCTGAAAATCTTTGAATCCCTGTAAAATATCTGGAAATATCATAAAATCCCTTGAAATCCCTCAAAATTCAATAAAATTTCATTTACTTTCCAAATTTCTCTGCGAATGCCTTGAAATCTTTTTGAATTCAAAAAAGTTTTTTAGATTTCCTTGATATTTTGTATATGTCTTGAAATCGTTCAGAATCCCTTAAAATCTTTGGAAAGCGTAAAAACACTTCAAAAAAGTATAAATCATTTGAAAGCCTTCAAATATAATTTAAATTCAACTGATTTCTTGAAGTTCTCTAAAAAAACCTCTCAATTTCTCAGAAATCTTTGAAATCCCTTGAAATCCTTGGAAAATAAATGAAATCCCTTGAAATCTGGATGATCGATAGAAATCCCTCAAAATTCAATAAAATTTCATTTATTTTTCAAAGTTCTCTAGAAATCACTTGAAAATTTTTTTAAATCCAAAAAAATTCTTTGGATTCCCTTGATGCATATATCTTAAAATCCCTTAGAATCCCTTGAAATCCCTTAAAATCTGTGGAAAGCGTCAAAACGGTTTCAAAAAGTATAAGTCATTTGAAAGCCTTCAAATATAATTTGAATTAAACTCATTTCTTGAAGTTCTCAAAAAAAAAAACCTTTCAGTTGCTTAGAAATCTTTGAAATCCCTTGAAATCCTTGGATGTTTAATAAAATCCCTTGAAATCTTTGTAATCGCTAGAAATCCCTTGAAATTCAATAAAATTTAATTTATTTTTTAAAGTTCTCTAGAAATCCTTCGACATCTTTTTGAATCCATCAAAATTCTTTGAAATCCCTTTCCATTCTGTATATCTCTTGAAATCCTTTAGAATCCCTTAGAGTCCCTAAAAATCTTTGGAAATCGTAAAAATTCATTAAAAAAAATATAAATGATTCAAAAGCCTTCGAATATAATTTAAATGATTCATTAAAGTTCTCTAAAAAAAAGCTTAAAACCATACAAATTTTTTAATCCTTGTAAAATTTCTTAAAATATCTTAAAATCTTCCGAAATCCCTTAAAATTCAATAAAATTTCATTTATTTTACATATTTCTCAAGGAATCCCTGAAATCTTTTTTAATCGAACAAAATTCTTTGGAATTACTTTACACTTTGTCTATCTCTTAAAATTCTTTAGAATGCCATAAAATCCCTTGGATTCTTTGGACATTGAAAAAATCCATTTAAAAACGTAAAATTAAATCTTAAAATTCTTTAGAATCTCATGAAATCCCTTGGATTCTTTGGACATTGAAAAAATCCATTTAAAAAAGTAAAATTCATTTGAAAGCTCTTAAATATAATTTAAATAAAACTCATTAATTAATTTTTTTTACAAACATCGTTTAAATCCCTAACGGTTTAAAAAAATATAAATCATTTGAAAGCCTTCAAATATAATTTAAATTCAACTCATACCTTGAAGTTCTCAAAAAAACCCTTTCAGTTTTTCAGAAATCTTTGAAATCCCTTGAAATCCCTGAAATTTTATAAAATACCTTGAAATCTGGGTGATCCCTTGAAATCCGTCAAGATTCAATAAAATTTCATTTATTTTGCAAAGTTCTCTAGAAATCCCTTGAAATCTTTCTGAATCCAAAAAAATTCTTTGTATTCCCTTCATATTTTGTATATATCTTAAAATTCCTTAGAATATCTTAAATTCCCTTAAAATCTTTGGAAAGCATCAAAACGTTTTGGAAAAGTATAAATCATTTGAAAGCTTTTAAATATAATTTAAATCAAACTCATTCCTTGAAGTTCTCAAAAAAAAACCTTTCAGTCTCTTAGAAATCTTTGAAATCCCTTGAAATCCTTCTAATCACTAGAAATCCCTTGAAATTCAATAAAATTCAATTTAATTTTTAAAGTTTTCTAGAATGAAATCTTTTTGAATCCAAAAAAATTATTTGAAATCCCTTCTCATTTTGTGTATCTGTTGAAATCCTTTAGAATCCCTTAGAATCACTAAAAATCTTTGGAAATCGTAAAAACTCATTTAAAAAAGTATAAATTATTAATAAGTATAAATCTTCTTGAATCGAGCAAAATTCTTTGGAATCACTGTACATTTTGTCTATCCCTTGAAATCCTTTAGAATCCTTTGAAATCCCTTGAAGTCTTTGGACATTGCAAAAATCCATTCAAAACAGTATAATTCATTTGAAAGTTCTTGAATATAATTTAAATCAAACTCATTAATTAATTTTTTTTACAAACATCGTTTAAATCCTTATAAATCTTAGAAATCCCACAAAATCCTTGAAATTTTAATAAAATCCCTTGATATCTGGGTGATCCCTAGAAATCCCTCAAGATTCAATAAAATTTCATTTTTTTTCAAAGTTCTCTAGAAATCCCTTGAAATATTTTTAAATCCGAAAAAATTCTTTGGATTCGCTTCATATTTTGTATATCTCTTGAAATCCCTTGAAATCTCTGGAAAACGTAAAAACGGTTTAAAAAAGTATAAATCATTTGAAAGCCTTCAAATATAATTTAAATTCAACTCATTCCTTGAAGTTATCAAAGAAAACCTTTCAGTGTCTTAGAATCCTTTGAAATCCCTTGAAATCCTTGTAAATTTATTAAATCCCTTAAAATCTTTGTCATCGCTAGAAATCGCTTAAAATTTAATGAAATTTAATTTACTTTCTAAATTTCTCTCGAAATCCCATGAAATATTTTTTTAAAACCAGCAAAATTCTTTGGTATTCCTCGATATATTATAAATCCCGTGAAATCCTTCAGAATCCCTGAAAATTCCCTAAAACCTTTGAAAATCGTAAAATTTCTTGAAATATCTTAAAATCCCTTGAAATTCCTTAAAATTCAATAAAATTTCATTTACTTTCCAAATTTCTCTTGAAATCCCTTGAATTTTTTTTTAATTCACCAAAATTCTTTGGAATCATTGGATATTTTGTATATCTCTTGGAATCCTTTAGAATCCCTTAAAATCTTTGGAAATCGTAATTATTAATTTGAAAAAGTATAAGTCATTTGAAAGCCTTCAAATTTTATTTAAATTAAACTCATTCCTTGAAGTTCTCAAAAAAAAACCCTTACAGTTTCTTAGAAATCTTTGAAATCCCTTGAAATCCCTGGAAATTTAATAAAATCCCTAGAAATCTTTGTAATCACTAGAAATCCCTTGAAATTTATTGAAATTTCATTTATTTTCTAAATTTCTCTAGAAATCCCGTGAAATCTATTTAAATCTAACGAAATTATTTGGAATCCCTTGACATTTTGTATATCTCTTGGAATCCTTTAGAATCCCTTGAAATCCCTTGAAATCTTTGGAAATCGTAAAACTTCCTTTAAAAAAGTATAAATTATTTGAAAGCTCTTCTATATAATTTACACTCAACTTATTCATTAAATATATGTAAAAAAACTTTTAATTCTCTAGAAATTTTTGAAATCCCTTGAAATCCATGGAAGTTTAATAAAATTTCTTGACATCTTTGTAATTGCTAGAAATCCCTTGAAATTCGAGAAAATTTAATTTATTTTCCATAGTTCTGTAGACATCCCTTAACATCTTTTAAAATTCAAAAAAAAAATTTTGTATTCCCTTGATTTTTTTTCTATATCTTGAAATCCCTTAGAATCCCTTAAAATCTTTGGAAAGCGGCAAAACGGTTTTAAAAAGTATAAATCATTTGAAAGCCTTTAAATATAATTTAAATTCAACTCATTCCTTGAAGTATCTAAAAATCTTTTAATTCTTCAGAAATCTTTGAAATGCCTTAAAATCCTTGGAAGTTTAATAAAATCCCTTGAAATCTTTGTATTCGCTAGAAATCCCTTGAAATTCAATGAAATTTCATTCATTTTACAAATTTCTCTAGGAATCCCTTGAAATCTTTTTAAATCCCGAAAAATTCTTTGGTATCCCTTGACATATTATGAATCCCTTGAAATCCTTTAGAATCCCTTAAAATTCCCTAAAATCTTTGGAAAGCATCAAAACGGTATCAAAAATTATAAATCATTTGAAAGCCTTCAAATTTAATTTAAACTCAACTCATTCCTTGAAGTTTTCTAAAAAAGACATTTTAATTTCTTAGAAATCATTGAAATCCCTTGAAATCCTTGGAAATTAAATAACATCCCTTGAAATCTGGGTGATCGCCAGAAATCCCTAAAGATTCAATAAGATTTCATTTATTTTTCAAAGTTCTCTAGAAATCCCTTGAAATCTTTTCAAATCCAAAAAAATACTTTGGATTCCCTTGATATTTTGTATATATCTTGAAATCCCTTAGAATCCCTTAAAATCTTTGGAAAGCGTCAAAACGGTTTAAAAATGTATAAATCATTTGAAAGCCTTCAAATATAATTTAAATTCAACTCATTCCTTGAAGTATCTGAAAAAACCTTTCAATTTTTCAGAAATCTTTGAAATATCTTAAAATCCTTGGAAATTTAATAAAATCCCTTGAAATCTGGGTGATCGCTAGAAATCCCTCAAGATTCAATAAAATTTCATTTATTTTACAAATTTCTCTAAAAATCCCTTGAAATCTTTTTAAATCCAACAACATTCTTTGGAATCCCTCGACGTTTTGTCTATCTCTTGAAATCCTTTAGAATCCCTTAAAATCCCTTGAAATCTTTGGACATTGCAAAAATCCATTTAAAAAGTAAAAGACATTCGAAAACTCTTGAATATACTTTAAATCAAGATTATTTATTGAATTTCTCTACAAAAAACGCTGGAATCCTTAGAAATCTTTGAAATCCCATAAAATCCTCGAAACTTTAATAAAATCCTTTGAAATTCAATAAAATTTCATTTATTTTCTAAATTTCCCTAGAAATTCCTTGAAATATTTTCAAATCGAACAAAATTCTTTGAAATCCCTCGTCGTTTGGTCTATCGCTTGAAATCCTTCAGTATCCCTTACAATCCCTTGAAATATTTGGACATTGCATAAATTTATTTAGAAAAGTGTACATCATTTGTAAGCTCTTGAATATAATTTAAATCAAACTCTTTCATTAAATTTATCTGAAAAAATCGTGTAAATCCTTAGGAATCTTTGAAATCCCATGAAATCCTTGAAACTTCAATAAAGTCCCTTGAAATTCAATGAAATTTCATTTATTTTCTGAATTTCCCTAGAAATCACTTGAAATCTTTTCGAATCCAAAAAAATCCTTTAAAATCCCGCGACGTTTTATCTATCTCTTGAAATCCTTTAGAATCCCTCAGAATCCCTTGAAATCTTTGGACATTGAAGAAATCCATTTATAAAAGTATAATTCATTTGAAAGCTCTTAAATATAATTTAAATCGAACTTATTCATCAAATTTTTCTATAAAAATTGTTTAAGTCCTTAGAAATCTTTGAAATCCCATGAAATCTTTGAAACTTAAATAAAATTCCTTGAAATCTTTGTAATCGCTAGAAATCCCTTGACATTCAATAATTCAATAAAAATTCTTTCAAAAAGTGTAAGTTATCCAAATCTTCAAATATTATTTAAATTTAACTGATTTATTAAAGTTCTCTAAAGAAATTGTTTAAATCTTTAGAAAATTTGAAATCCCTTGAAATCCTTCGAAATTTAATAAAATCCTTGAATCTTTGTAAAATTCCTTGAAATACCTTAAAATCCCTTGAAATTTTTCAGATCTCTTGAAATCCTTTAGAATCCCTTAGAATCCCTTGAAATGCTTGAAAAACGTAAAAATAATTTCAAAAATATAAATCATTTGAAAGCCTTCAAATATAAATTAAATTTCTTAATTAAAGTTCTCTAAAGAAACTTTTTAAATATTCAGAAATGTTTGAAATCCCTTGAAATTCTTGGAAATTTGATGAAATCCTTGAATATTTGTAAAATTCCTTGAAATGCCTCAAAATCTATAAAAATATTTGCCAGCACTAGAAATTTCTTGAAATTTAATAAAATTTCATTTATTTTCCA
The DNA here is from genome assembly GCA_011634705.1 of Andricus grossulariae. NCBI lineage: Eukaryota > Metazoa > Arthropoda > Insecta > Hymenoptera > Cynipidae > Andricus > Andricus grossulariae. The sequence goes on along the minus strand of JAABKJ010000755.1, from coordinate 49,763,126 downwards.
AAATTCTCTAGAAATCCCTTGAAATCTTTTCAAAACCTGTCAAATTTTTTGGAATCTTGGAAATTCCTGGAAATCCTCAGAGATTAAAAAAAATCCCCTCAAATTTTCTTTAATTTATTTCCCAAATTTCAGGGCATTTTTTAGATTTCTAAATAGATCATAAGTTTTTAATGGATTTCAAAGTATTTCAACAAATGTTGAGGGACTTATATGGATTGTAGGACTTTTAAATGGATTTTAAGATTTTTTTTTTCAATATTTCGACTAATTTTATAAATTTTTTTTTTTTTTTTTGGTTTTTGGTTGAAAATTCAACTATTAAATTTATTATTCAGAATTCATATTTTCTTGCTGGAAATTTAACCACTTGGTTAAAAGTCAAACTACTTTTTTGAACATTCATTTTATTGGTCAAATATTTAACTATTTGGTAGATTTTTTTTCCGAAAATTAATTTTTAAACTGAAAATTGAACTATTTGATTCTTGGTTAAAAATTGATCGTTTTGAGTTGAAAATTCAAATATTAATTTTATCATCAGGAGTTTATCATTTTTTATTGAAAATTTAACTTCTTGCTTGAAAGTTGAACTACTTTATTAAACATTTATGTTAATGGTTGAAGATTTAACTATTCGGTAGAATTTTGTTTGTTTGTTCTAAAATTAATTTTTTCAAACTGGAAATTAAACTATTCCATTTCTAAAGAACTTTGAAAAATCAATGAAATTTTATTGAATTTCAAGAAATTTCATAAAAATTTCAAAGATTCAAGGGATTTTAAATTATTTATATTTTTTCAAATGTATTTTCGAAAGAATTTTGAAGGATTTTAAAAGATTTCAAAGGATTACTAGAGGAGCTGAAAAAATAAATAATATTGTATTGAATTTTAAGGTATTTAAAGGTATTTTAAGAAATTTTACAAGCATTCAATGATTTTAATAAATTTGCAAGGATTTCAGGAGATTTCAATGATTTCTAGGAATTCAAAAGATTTTTTTTTTTGAGAAAATTATTAAATAAGTTTGATTTAATTTATGTTTAAGGGCTTTAAACAAATTCATACTTTTTCAAACGGATTTTGACTTTTTCAAAGATTCTAAGAAATTCTAACGATTCTAAAGGATTTCAAGAGACAATATTTCAAGGGATTCCAAAAAATTTTGTAGGATTTTAAATGATTTCAAAGGATTTTCAGAGAAATTTGGAAAGTAAATAATATTTTATTGAAGTTTAAGGTATTTTAAGGTATTACAAGAAATTTCACAAAGCTTTCAAGGGATTTTATTAAATTTCCAAGGATTTCAAGGGATTTCTAAGATTTCTACGAAATTGAAAGTTTTTTTTAAAGTACTTCAAGGAATGAGTTTAATTTGAATTATTTTTGAAGGTTTTCAAATGATTCATACTTTTAAAATTGTTTTTACGCTTTCCAAAGATTTTAAGGGATTTTAAGGGATACTAGAGGATTTTAAGATATATAAAAAATATCAAGAGAATCCAAAGAATTTTTTTGGATTCAAAAAGATTTCAAGGGATTTCTAGAGACATTTAGAAACTAAATTAGGTTTTATTGAATTTCAAGGGATTTTAAAAAATTTTACAAGGATTCAATGATTTAAGGGATTTAAGCGATTTCCAAAATTTTTGAGGAATTCTAAGGGATTTTAAGGGATTTCACGGTATTTCTTGAGAAATTAAAAAAATTAATGAAATTTCATTGAATTCCAAGGAATTTCTTGGGATTACAAAGATTTCAGGATTTTATCAAATTTCCAAGGATTTCAAGGGATTTCAAAGATTTCTAAGAAATTGAAAGCCTTTTTCAGAGTACTTCAAGGAATGAGTTTAATTTAAATTATATTTGAAGGTTTTCAAATTATTTATACTATTTTAAATCGTTTTTACACTTTCTAAAGATTTCAAGGGATTTTCAGGGATTCTACAGGATTTCAAGATATATACAAAATGTCAAGGAAATGCAAAGAATTTGTTTGGATTGAAAAAGATTTCAAGGGATTTCTAGAGAAATTTAGAAACTAAATTAAGTTTTATTGAATTTCAAGGGATTTACAAATTTTTTACAAGAATTCAATGATTTAAGGGATTTCAGCGATTTCCAACATTTTTGAGGAATTCTAAGGGATTTTAAAGGATTTCACGGGATTTCTTGAGAAATTTCCAAAAATAAATGAAATTTCATTGAATTTCAAGGAATTTCTTGGGATTACAAAGATATCAGGATTTCAATAAATTTCCAAGGAATTCAAGGGATTTCAAAGATTTCTAAGAAATTGAAAGCTTTTTTCAGAGTACTTCAAGGAATGAGTTTGATTTTAATTATATTTTGAAGCTTTCAAATTATTTATACTATTTTAAATCGTTTTTACGCTTTGCAAAGATTTTAAGGAATTTTAAGGGATTCTACAGGATTTTAAGATATATACAAAATATCAAGAAAATCCGAAGAATTTTGTTGGATTTAAAAAAAATTGCAAGGGATTTCTAGAGAAATTTAGAAACTAAATTAAGTTTTATTGAATTTCAAGGGATTTTAAAAAAATTTACAAGGATTCAATGATTTAAGGGATTTAAGCGATTTCCAAAATTTTTTAGGAATTCTCAGGGATTTTAAAGGATTTCACGGGATTTCTTGAGTAATTAAAAAAATAATTGAAATTTCATTGAATTTCAAGAAATTTCTTGGGATTACAAAGATTTCAGGATTTTATTAAATTTCCAAGGATTTTAAGGGATTTCAAAGATTTCTAAGAAATTAAAAGCCTTTTTCAGAGTACTTCAAGGAATGAGTTTAATTTAAATTATATTTGAAGTTTTTCAAAATATTTATACTATTTTAAATCGTTTTTACACTTTCTAAAGATTTTAAGGGATTTCAAGGGATTCTACAGGATTTCAAGATATATACAAAATATCAAGAAAATCCAAAGAATTTGTTTGGATTCAAAAAGATTTCAAGGGATTTCTAGAGAAATTTAGAAATTAAATTCAGTTTCATTGAATTTTTAGGGATTTTAAGGGATTTCAATTTTTTTTACAAGGATTCAAAGATTTAAGGGATTTGAGCTTTTTTCGAGAGAAATTAATTGAATAAGTTGAATTGAAATTACATTTGAAGGCTTTCAAATAATTTATACGTTTTTTAATGAATTTTGGCTATTTCCAAAATTTATGAGGAATTCTAAGGGATTTTAAAGGATTTCATGGGATTTCTTGAGAAATTGAAAAAATAAATGAAATTTTATTCAATTTCAAGGAATTTCTTGGGGTTACAAAGATTTCAGGATTTTATTAAATTTCCAAGGATTTCAAGGGATTTCAAAGATTTCTAAGAAATTGAAAGCCTTTTTCAGAGTACTTCAAGGAATAAGTTTAATTTTAATTATTTTTTAAGGTTTTCAAATTATTTATACCATTCTGAATCGTTTTTACGCTTTCCAAAGATTTTAAGGGATTCTACAGGATTTTAAGATATATAAAAAATATCAAGAGAATCCAAAGAATTTTTTTGGATTTGAAAAGATTTCAAGGGATTTCTAGAGAAATTTAGAAATTAAATTATGTTTTACTGAATTTTAACGGATTTCAAGGGATTTCACAAGGATTCAAAGATTTTTAAGGATTTAAACTTGTTTTTAAAGAAATTTGTGAATAATTTGAATTTCAATTACATTTTAAGGTTGTTGAATAATTTTTGATTTTTTAAATGAATTTTCACGATTTCCAAAGATTTAAAGAAATTCTAAGGGATTCTTAGAATTTCAAGACATTTATAATATGTCAAGGGATTCTAAAGCATTTTGTTGGATTTAAAAAAATTTCAAGGGATTTCTAGAGAAATTTATAAAATAAATGGAATTTCATTAGATCTTATGAGATTTCTAGCGATTACAAAGATTTCGCGAGATTTTATTAAAGCTCCAAGGATTTCATGGGATTTCAAAGATTTCTTGGGATTTGAACGATTTTTTCAAAGAAATTCAATGAATGAGTTTGAGTTAAATTATATTCGAGAGCTTTCAAAATGAATTATACTTTTTTTAATGGATTTTTGCAATGTCCCAAGATTTCAAGGGATTTTAATGGATTCTGAAGGATTTCAAGAGATAGAAAAAAGGTCGAGGGATTCCATAGAATTTTGTTAGATTTAAAAGGCTTCAAAGTGATTTCTAAAGAAATTTGAGAAATAAATGAAATTTTATTGAATTTTAAGGGATTTTAAGGGATTTTAAGATATTTCAAGAAATTTTGCAAGGATTCAAAGATTTTTCAGAGATCACAACGGTTTTTAGAGAAATCTATTGAATAAGTTTGATTTAAATTATATTTAAAGGCTTTCAAATAATTTATGATTTTTCAAATGAATATTTACAATTTCTAAAGACTTGAGGGGATTCTAAGGGATTCTAAAGGATTTTAAGAGATATACAAAATAAAAACGGATTCCAAAGAATTTTTTTGGTTTCAAAAAGGTTTCAAGGGATTTTGAGAGAGATTTGGAAAATAAATGATATTTTTTTGAATTTTAAGGGCTTTCAAGGGATTTTAAGATTTTTCGAAAAATTTTACAAGGATTCAAACATTTTTAGGGTTTGACACGGTTTTTAGAGAAATTTATTGAATAAGTTTCATTTAAATTATATTTGAAGGCTTTCAAATAATTTATAATTTTTTGTATGAATCTTTACGACTTACAAAGATTCCAAGGGATTCTAAGGAATTCTAAAGGATCTAAAGAAATATAAAAAATGAAAAGGGATTCCAAAGAATTTTTTTAGATTCAAAAAGACTTCAAGGGATTTCTAGAAAACTTTGAAAAATAAATGAAATTTTGTTGAATCTGAAGAGATTTCAAAGGATTTTAAGACATTTCAAGACATTTTATAATGATTTAAAGATTTTCAGGGATTAGAAAGGTTTTTTAGAAAACTTTAATGCATAATTTGAATTAAAATTATATTTGAAGGCTTTCAAATAATTTATAATTTTTAAATGAATTTTTACGATTTCCGAAGAGTTTAAGAGATTCTAAGGGATTCTAAAGTATTTCAAGACATATATACAAAATGAAAAGGGATTCCCAAGAATTATTTGGATTCAAAAAGATCTCAAGGGATTTCTAGAGAACTTTGAGAGATAAATGAAATTTTATTGAATCTTGAGGGATTTCTAGCGATCACTCAGATTTCAAGGGATTTTAAGGCATTTCAAGAAATTTTACAAGGATTCAACGATTTTCGGGGATTTGAATGATTTTCTAGAGAAATTTATTGAATAAGTTTAATTTAAATTATATTTGAAGGCTTTCGAATAATTTATATTTTTGTAAATGAATTCTTACGATTTTGAAAGATTTTAAAGTATTCTAAAGGGATTCTAAAGGATTTCAAGAGATCTATAACGTGTCAAGGGATACAAAAGAATTGTGTTTGATCTAAAAGGATTTCATGGGATTTCCAGAGAAATTTAAAAATAAATGTAATTTCATTGAATTTCAAGGAATTTCTTGGGATTACAAAAATTTCGAGGTATTTTATTAAATTTTAAAGGATTTCAAGGGATTTTAAAGCTTTCTAAATAATTGTAAGGTTTTTTTTTTAGAGAACTTCAAGCCGTGAGGTAAATTTAAATTATATTTGAAGGTTTTCAAATAATTTATACTTTTTTAACACTTTTTTACGCTTTCCATAGATTTTAAGGGATTTTAAGGGATTTTAAGGGATTCTAAAGGATTTCAAGATATGTACAAAATATGAAGGGAATCCAAAGATTTTTTTTGGATTTCAAAATATTTTAAGGAATTACTAGACAACTTGGGAAAATAAATGAAATTTCGATGAATTTCAAGGAATTTCTTGGGATTACAAAGATTTCCGGATTTTATTAAATTTCCAAGGATTTCAAGGGATTTCAAAGAATTCTAAGAAATTGAAAGCTTTTTTCAGACTACTTCAAGGAATGAGTTTAATTTTAATTATATTTTGAAGCTTTCAAAGTTTTTATACTACTTTAAATCGTTTTTACGCTTTCTAAAGATTTTAAGGGATTTCAAGGGATTCTACAGGATTTCAAGATATCTACAAAATATCAAGTGAATCCAAAAATTTTTTTTTGATTGAAAAAGATTTCAAGGGGTTTCTAGAGAAATTTAGAAACTAAATTAAGTTTTATTGAATTTCTAGGGATTTAAAAAATTTTACAAGGATTCAATGATTTAAGGGATTTAAGTGATTTCCAAAATTTTTGAGGAATTCTAAGGGATTTTAAAGGATTTCACGGGATTTCTTGAGTTTTATAAAATTAATTAAATTTCAAGGAATTTCTTGGGATTACCAAGCTTTCAGGATTTTATAAAATTTCCAAGGATTTCAAGGGATTTCAAAGATTTCTAATAAATTGAAAGCTTTTTTCAGAGTACTTCAAAGAATGAGTTTAATTTAAATTATATTTGAAGTTTTTCAAATTATTTATACTATTTTAAATCGTTTTTACACTTTCTAAAGATTTCAAGGTATTTTAAGGGATTCTAAAGGATTTGAAGAGATAGACAAAACGTCGAGGGATTTCAAAGAATTTCTTTCGATTTAAAAAGGTTTCAAGGGATTTCTAGAGAAATTTGTAAAATAAATAAAATTTTATTGAATTTTAAGGGATTTCAAGGGATTGTAAGATATTCCAAGAAATTTCACAAGGATTCAAAGATTTTCAGGATTTTAAACGGTTTTTTAGAGAACTTTAATGAATAATTTTAATTATATTTGAAGGCTTTCAAATAATTTTTACATTTTCAAATGAATTTTTACGATTTCCAAAGATTTTTATGGACTCTAAGTGGTTCTAAAGGATTTCAAGAGATATACAAAATAAAAAGGAATTTCAAAGAATTTTGTTGGATTCAAAAAGATTTCAAGGGATTTCTAGAAAACTTTAAAAAATAAATTAAGTTTTATTGAATATTAAGGGATTTTGAAATTTTTTACAAGGATGCAATGATTTAAGAGAATTAAGCGATTTCCAAAATTTTTGAGGAATTCTAAGGGATTTTAAAGGATTTCACGCGACTTCTTGAGAAATTTAAAAAATAAATGAAATTTCATTGAATTTCAAGGAATTTCTTGGGATTACCAAGATTTCAGGATTTTATCAAATTTCCAAGGATGTCAAGGGATTTCAAAGATTTCTAAGAAATTGAAAGCTTTTCTCAGAGTACTTCAAGGAATGAGTTTAATTTAAATTATATTTGAAGGTCTTCAATTTATTTATACTATTTTAAATCGTTTTTACACTTTCTAAAGATCTTAAGGGATTTTAAGGGATTCTACAGGATTTCAAGATATGTACAAAATATCAAGAAAATCCGAAGAATTTTTTTGGATTTAAAAATATTTCAAGGGATTTCTAGAGAAATTTAGAAACTAAATTATGTTTCATTGAATTTCAAGGGATTTAAAAAAAATTTACAAGGATTCATTAATGTAAGGGATTTAAGCGATTTCCAAAATTTTTGAGGAATTCTAAGGGATTTTAAAGGATTTCACGGGATTTCTTGAGAAATTAAAAAAATTAATGAAATTCCATTGAATTTCAAGGAATTTCTTGGGATTACAAAGATTTCAGGATTTTATCAAATTTTCAAGGATTTCAAGGGATTTCAAAGATTTCTAAGAAATTGAAAGCTTTTTTCAGAGTCCTTCAAGGAATGAGTTTAATTTAAATTATATTTGAAGTTTTTCAAATTATTTATACTATTTTAAATCGTTTTTACACTTTCTAAGCACTCAGGCGTGACAAAACAGAGAGAGAAACAGGAGAGAGATAAAACAGGAGAGAGATAAAACAGGAGAGAGACAAAATAGTTTCAAGTCTCTGGATTCTACGTCAAGGTCAGCCCCAAAACCGGCGCTAAATCAAGGTTCGACTGTAGTCTTGTTTTTAATTAATGTCAGCGCTGGAGTTGAGCTTACTACCGCGCCACGTTCTCTCGCTAGTGAGTTTCTGCTTATAATACGATATTAATTAAATTTCTTTGTAAATACAAAATTGAAGAAAGTGAGTTGAAAAAACACTTTTGAATTTTATTCAATTTTTAATGTATTTTTCGGGTTTATTTAGGTTTAAATGCACTACTCTTGAACTATTACATATTTTGATCTGAAACTTTCCAAAAAACCTAATCACAATTTTCTAAAAATTTTTGTAGCGAGAAATCTTCTCATGCTCAAAAATCCCTGGATAAACTAAACGCTGGAAGTTACAAAAGTCCAATTCACGCCAAGCATCAGAAAAAAATTAATATTAATTTTGCGAAAATATTTTTCTGAATTCCTGTTACGCTCTCAACCTAAGGACACCTTAAAGCACATTCCCTACTAATTTCAACAGAAAATTCCAAAAACTGAGGAACAGAACACGAGTTGAAATAAAAAACGGATTAAAATAGATTTTTTCAAAAAAGTCAGTTTTTTGGCTTTAATTTGAAAACTCAAAAAGCTACAACTTTTTGCCTAGAGGAAAAAAGATGCACAATAAAATTTCACATCCAGATATGAGGCGCTCATATATCATTCAAAAATTAAAATCCAAAATTTTTGTTGAAAGCCTCCAGGGGACTTCGTTTTGACAAGAGAGAATTTTATGTGCCCTTATTGCATTCGACCCCTCCATTGATTACCTACACTTTCACCCCCACATCCTAAAGAATTTACGTAATTTATGCACGACCTCTTATAAATAAAATAATTCAATGTTTAAGTATAAAAAAGCTTACATCAGATTTGCATGTGGACATGTAGGCGAAAAGATTGTCTGCCGCCCAATTTCCTCGCCAATAACTCATTCTTGAAAAGAAGAGGATGTCATTCAATTCCAGTAAAGCTTCAAAGTTTAAAATGGAATGATTTTGGAAAGTGCTGTTTTGACTTATCCTAACCTCTATTATTTTCTTTTTTTCATTTGGCTCGGAATTTGGAATAAAAAGAAGAAGTGTCATTCCAAGTAAACCTATTGCGATTCCAAGTAAAATTACGTGAATTGCTTGTTTCCAAAATATTTTTAGGGGGCTTGCTATAATGGTAAATGCCATAGGACTCTGGAAGTTTGAATCCTGCCATCGTCGTTGTAATTCGTACATAAAAAAATATAATTTTCCCGAAAATATCTGAATTGGTTAACTTTTTAATGAAGCAATCACTGTCCTGTTTTCGAATCGCTGGGGACAATATTGTTTTGTTTTTTCTTTTTTGTTAAATTAAGTAGAAAACATACCGCGATTTTTTTTGTTTGATGCAATTTTTAAAATAAATAAAATGTAATGCCTCCATTCCATACCGCTTCTGTGTACACCGCCCAAATACTACGTGGCGCGGTACACCGCCTAAACACTAAGTGGCGCGGTACACCACCTGAACGCGACGTAGAGCGGTATAGAATGTAGGCGTCTAATTAATATTAAGACAAACCTTTTGTTATTTCATCATATCTACCATATAAAATAGTACAAAAGATATGCCAGGGTAAAGTTTTTGATCATTGATAAAAAATAATATCTTAACTTCAGAATTAATATGTAATATTTTTGTGCAATACATAGACAATGAAACGGCTGCATTTTTATTAAAAAATACCAACTTTAAACGAAAAACTGTAACATAACGAATTAAAAATTGTTTTATTATCAGATCATTTTCGGAAAAATCGAATTATTCAATTTTGTATGGATTTAAGTGTTTATTTATTAAATTCTCATGTAAAATTATATAAATATTACATTATCAACACTTGTTCTTAACACGAAATTCACTTTTTTCTTGAGTTTTCAACAATTCAAAATGGAAGTTTCTATTTTCATAATTTTTAATAGTTCAATTTTCAAAGGTTAAATTTTAAACTTTTAAAAATTAAAGAAAATTGAAGTTGAATTGGTAACAGTTAAAAATTGAATTTACGATTTTCTTGCATTTTCAATTTTCATATATTTTTAATTGTTCAAAATAATTTTTTTTTTCGAAGAAAAACACTAACTTATTCCAAAAATTTTGAAAGACTAAGCCTTATTAAAATTATAAATATTTTGGTTTAAAAATATCAATTTTTGATGTAAACTCAATTTAAAATTGTTTAAAAAATGATGTTTCTTCTTTGAAATCTAATGACTTTTTAATAAAAATGTCTTTTTCTGACGAAAAACAATAACAGAATCAAGAAATATTTTAGCTTGCTGCAAATTTTATTATTTCCAATAAATATCATTGCATTTGAATCAAATGATTTCTATTTAAAAATACTAATTTCAGGTGAAGCACACCAACGCGAAAAACACTAACATAACATATTATAAAATTGTTAAGAATTCTAAATCTTCTTCGAAATCTAATGATTTTTGTTTAAAACAACCTAATTATGTGACAAATTCATTTAATTTACAATTTTTGTACAGTTTCAAGTTATATTAACAACTCAAAACTGTTCTAAGATTGTAAATTTTATTTAAAATGACGTCTTCTAGTGTAAAACTCCAACATAAAGAAAAATTATTAAATTTCGTGAATCTTATTTGAAATCTAATTTGACAAAAAAAAAAGTTTCCGACGAAAGACACTGTCATAGTGCTAAATTGTTCAAAGATTCTAAATATTTTTCAAATTATAATGATTTTTATTCGAAAATATGTCTTCGATGCAGAACGCCAGTGTGACCTAAAATTGTTAGAAAATTATGAACCCTAATGATTTTTTGTTAAAAACGTCAATTGCTGAAATAAAAACACACTAATAAAATAAAATCACGTAAATGATTGAAAAAATTTTCATCTTTGAAATCTAATAATTTCTTAATAAAAATACCCAAAATGTTCCAAATAGATTAGTATAAAATTAAAATCTCCATAATTAGAAAATTTCAAATTTAAACCTTTAAAATGTAACATTTTCTAATTTATCAATTGTAAATGTGAATTCTTGAAATGTCTAAGAACAATTTATTGGTAAAAATTTAAAAAACTTGACTACTTAACATTTAACAATATTTGACTGTGGAAGAAAAGCTAAACGATTTTCATATTACAATTTTTAGTTTTTGTGGGATTAAATAGTAATTTTGTTAATTTAAGTAATTTAATAATAGAAAATTCAAAGTAATTATAGAACAACAACTCTTCATACTAGAAGACTTTCAATTAGTAATGAATTATAGTAATACAATTTTAAGTGTCTTAATTTTCCGTTTTAAATGCTTCGGAAGAGTTCTACTTTTAATTATTTAATTTTTAGTTTGTAAACTACAGTTTTTCTGTCTTTAAAGCTTTAATTACATTCTCATCTCAATGAGAAGGTATTGGTTATATATGAAAAATGACATTCGCGGATTCAATCAAATGTCGACGTTTCGAGACCCCCTGAGTCAGAAAAAACGGTTTTCACGAAGGTGTCTGTCTGTCTGTCCGTCTGTTTGTAGTTTGTAGTATTGTGTAGGCACGATAACTTTCGAAAGATTCATCAGATTACATTGTGCTTTGGCACACTTTTTGAAGACCTAAAAAGAAAGAAGGAGTTCGTTAACTAGTTATTTTGGATCAAAATTCAAAAAGTGAGCACATTTTGAAAAATTTCGAGAATACTTTTTTTCAAAATTTGAAAATTCTATGTACGATTGTTAGTAGTACTCCAAGAGACAAACAATTTATCCTTGTGAAATTTTTTGATAAAATGAAAATTATCAGAGTTATGGCATTTCCAAAATCACAAAAAACAAACGAAAATTAATATTTTAAGCCGAACAACGCATGATATGAAAAAAGGTCACAGAGCGAAAAACGTTTCTCTTTGAGAGCCCTGAAAGATTATCATAACAACTTTTTTTATTTTTTCGAAAAATCAAAAATTCAAACTTTAATCGCACAAAAAATAATGAAAAATTGAAAATTTCATTTTGCGGTCAAACTATGCAAGATACAAAAAAAGATGAATTCAAAAAAATCGTGCAACCAAAAAAGGTCTACAAATTTATCCTCAATCACTTTTTGATAGAACGCGTACGTTTTGTTTTATTCGTGAAAAATAACACAAAAATAAAAAAATTTAATGTTTTGGAAGACCACACAAGGGAAGAAAAAAAAATAACACGCGAACTTGTCCACTCAAAGAGGATGTACAAATTGGGTTAAATTTAAAAAAAATAACACAAGAGACGAAAAAAAATGAAAAGACAAAAGTTGTTCAACCAAAAAAGATCTAAAAATTTTGTTATAAACTCTTACTATAAAAATACATCCAAAATTAAAAATTGACTTTTTGGAAAAACGACACAAGCTGCGATAACTTTTTATTTAACAAAATTTTTCGCCTAAATTATAATAATGTTGAACATAGTGCAGAAAAGTTCAAATTTTTGACAAAATCGAGTGCGAAGCACGAGGTACGTGATGAGAATGTGTTCGTTAAAGCCGAAGGAGCTTTAACAAAAGAGAAATGACAATCACCAAATTACAGTTGTCGATGATTTGACCTTTAATTTTAAAAGGTCTGGGGGCAAATGTGGAGGAAATGCAAAGACCGAGCGCGTAGCGCGAGGTAAACACATCATCGAGCGCAAAGCGCGAGATAAATATATTATCGAGCGCAAAGCGCGAGAACCAACAGTCGCGCGCCCTAGGCGCGCTGAAACTTGCGAGCGAAGCGAGCCGCGCGCGGAGCGCACGATGAGAATGTGCCCGCGCCGCGGGCAGATTTTTTTATTAAGTTTACTATTGAAAATGTATTATACAATTATAAATATTTATTTATGCAGTAGTAATTTTTACATTGTAAATTTCCAAATATATATACAATAAAATAAATCTTTACTTCCCTCGAGATTGAAATGCCTGTAAGTGATATAATCTATTTCAATTTTATACTTTAGACTTTACCTTCCCATACATTTTATTAGTCTTTACTACTCGAATCGGGCTCGCTGATAACTAAACTTCTTCTGATTTTATTCAATCTAGGTGCACGTTTTTTGTTTTCTTTCGATTCATCGCTTATACTGTCTGAAACATCATTTTGTACAATGCTTCTTCGGACTTTTGATTTTTTTTCACTAGATTCGCTGGATTCCGAATTAGAAGAATCATTTGATTTTTTTTCTTTTTTTTTCTTGTCTTTTGTCAAATCTGCTTGAGGATGATTTTCCGTGTTTATAGCTTCGACTTTTCCTTCTGCTTCTTTATGTTCAGTTTGCGATACATCTTTTTCATTAGCTATATTTGGATCAGCTTTTGCCGTTTCTTCCTGTCTTTTTAACCGGCGTTTGTTATCCAAAGCATCAGCAGGGTGATCTCTGGTCATTGTTTTAAATAAATGTTTATTAGTATATTTTATAACAAAAAATTACACCTCGTACAATTTTAAGAAACTGCCAAAATGTTCTTTTTTTCGTGATACAATAAATAAATTAGAGTTCGATATAGAAATATAGTATAGTATATCCATATTAATTTTGTAATCACATTTTATTAAATTATTTGAATTTGAATCCCTAAACAAACTCTCACACTTGATATATAACTTCCAATTGAATATTTTAATCTTAATCATTTCCAAATCAGTTCTTTATTTTTGATATTACGCTATTTAATAAGCGGATTTTTTTCAGTACACATACACACTATAGGGGTGGTAAAAAAAACCTTTTCTTGAAAAGTGAAAGCGCTTTTCGATTTTTTAAAAAAGTAACTCAAAGAATGACGTTTTACCCTTAGACGAACTTGATCAGTTGATTCTAAGTGACGAATGAACTGCGAATGATTGGGACGATTGCTTTTTTTTAATTGTTAGAAATTTCCATTTGGTATGATTATTTTCGGCATAATATTGCTGGCAGACCATTTTTTCTGATGTACTCAAAAAATGGTTAAAATTTCAAAAACTTTCAAAAGTAAAAAATTAGATAAAAGTTTTTCATTTTTTGATATTCCTACTAAATAATTGACATTTTTCGCTTCGGTTGAAATGACTTTAATTCAAAGTTGCGAAATATTTTTCAATAATAATCTAAATGTTTGATCAGACTATCGATTTTTCCGCATCTGTTTAACAACGAAGCGAGATATTTAAGAAGTAAAAAAAATTGCTTCGAACAATTGCTATAAAACACCTTGCTACTATTTTTTAATGTCACTTCGTTTTTTTGAAAGGTTGATTTTTCGATTTGAAGAGGTAAACTTTCGGTTTTCAAAGTTTTATACGAGAGAAAATATTAGAATAGATCAAGTTTGAATTAAGTAACCCTAGGATATTGTTTTTTGCTCTCGAAAATTTGATTGTTTTTATCGGCCTATGAATAAAAAAATGGTTTTTAGCGAAATATATAATAACTTCTGATTTTACATCAATCTTTAATCTTACAAATCTTTTTATATTTTTATTTAAAAATTCATGTTTTTCGCTTCTGTTGAAATCATTTCAATCCAAAGGTACGAAAAATCAAGCATTTTTTTGTTGATTTTGTATCTGGGATGTATTCAAACTATTTTTCGATAATAATACAAATGTTTCGCCAGACGCTTTAAAAAAATCAATTTTTAATTTTAAAAAACAGAATTTTTCGCAGTTTTTCTCAAAACGGAAGCGAGATATGAAAAAAGTCAAAAGAAAAAAATTCTTATTTGGAAAAATTGTTACAAAATACCATCTCACTATTTTTTCATCTGACTTCGTTTTTTGGGAAAATTGATTTTCCGATTTTAAGAGTTAAAAATGGGGTTTTTACACTTTTATATGAGAGAAAATATTAGAAAATATAAAGTTTGAATTAAGTAACCTTCGGATAGTTTCATATTGCAAAAGAATCAGATTGTTTATATCTGTTTATTATTAAAAAATGTTTTCAGCAAAATGTGTAATAATTTATGCTTTTATAAAAGTCTCTAGTCTTATAATTAATCATTACTTGATTCGATAATAATTGTATCACTGGAGATTTTTAAAATCAGAAATACATAATTATACATTTCGCTAAAAAAAATTTGTAATCGTAGACAGAAATAAACAATAAGATTTTTCAAAAAGGAGAAAATATCTTTATATTATTTGAATCAAACTTTATTTTTGCTAAATTTTTTATCGTACTAAACTGTGAAAACCTCATTTTTACCTCTTAAAATCGGAAAAAAGTTTTAAAAAAAAAAGGGGTATTTTTGTAGCAGTTTTCTCAAGGAATAATAAATTTTGCTCTCTTGACTTTTTTCAAACCTAGTTTGCTTTAGAGAAAAACTGGAAATAGCTATTTTTTACCTTAAAAATTAATTTGTTCAAAAACGGCTTGGAACAATGCTAAGGATATTAATAATAATTACAAACGAAACCTTTATGTATGTCACAGTAATTTTTATACAAGTGTGATAAATATATAGATTTTTCTCTATTATATTTCCAAACGTATTTAGTGACATAAAAATGTTTTCAAATATTTCATAATTAGGATATTAAGTAAATTATTTTTAAAAAAATCATATGAATCTGGGTTTTAATAATTTCTTTTTTTTATAGTTTTTTACTTTACGATAATGAGGTGTCAACAAAAGTTGCAGATATTAACCTAAAAAATAGGTTTTACTTCCCAATTCTTAGGTAAAATAAGCTTGTTTGAAGAAAAACAAATTTTGACGCTAGGAAAAGCATTTTTTGGAATTTATAATGCGGATACTTAGACGAAGGTTTAATTAATTGATGTGAAACTTGTAAAAAAACTTATCGAACATGCATCAGAACTTTAAAATATAATAAGGAAAATTTAAAAAAACAATTGCAACCGGTAAGGGGCGAAAAATGTCAATTTTTTAAGTAAAAATATCAAGAATTGGTGATTATTTGGTCTAACTTTCTTTGTGTGTGAAAAATGTTGAAATATTAGTTATTTCTTCAGTACATCTAGAACCGAGGAAAAATGTCTGCTAACAATATTATGTTGAAAAAAATAATGCCGGATGGAAATCTCAAATTATTACAAAAAAGCGATAATTTTGAATTACCTATAATGTAGATATCAAAACTCAAATAAAAAATTGGTTTCAGTTTTTTCTTATAAATTTCATAGATCTCCTAAATGATGGTCCCATTAGTTTTTATTCATTTTTTGCTACGAATAAACAAAATCATTTGAAGTTGACGATCAATTTTTAACTTTTTTACAGTTTTGAACATAAACATTTATGAGGTTCTTATAAAGGTCGAACGTCATTATTTGAGTTATAAATTGAAAAATCGAAAAGCTTTTTTATTTAAAAAAAAAAGTCTTCGTTTGGACCACCCTAATGAAAACTGCCATTTAAATTAATGAAAATTAGTACTCACTTTAATTTTGGATGGGTTTGTTTTGTCGACACTTCAGAGAATGCACATATTGTTATGAGAAGAATTGTTGCAATTATGTAAAGCCTAGAAAAATGAATTTTACACAAAATTGAAATTAAATATGAAAAAAATATTATTATTATTATTATTATCTAAAAACTCATTACCATTTAAAATTTAGGAAACCTATTTTCTTAGAAATTGATCACTTTTTCAATACTTAGGAGAAATGATCGGTTCACAACAGAATTTTAATTTTATATACTGCAATTTCAAAAGTAAGGAAATAATGCCAGTTTTTCCTAATTTGAGAAAAGTATTACATCAAAATTGGTCAAATGAAGATTTCTTCACATTGAGGACAGAAATTCTTTCATTGCAGTTTTCTTCTCGAAAATTAGAACAAAATGTATACCTATTGTACACAATTTTATAATAATACAATGAAATTATTTAGTTAAAAATTTCAACGTATTAAAAAAATGATCATTCATCATGTAAGATAAAATTGAGTTAAAAAATAACAATTTGTTTCTTTATTGGGAGGTACAATTATTAATGCGTTTCGGCTAAAATACAATGATCATTAAAATATTTTTGGTATCTATTGTAGCTTATAAATTTGATGTAGTGTATTATAATTTTTTGAACACATTGCAAGACTACAAGAATTGTTTAAAGTTTTCGTAGTAATTTCTTACCTCATTTTATTTATTTTTTGAAATAAAAATCCAAATTATTTCTGTTGAAGATTCAGGTAATTAAGTTTTCTCCTTGAATGCGTAGCTATTGATCGCAAAATTAACGCAGAAATGTGTTTCTTCTTTCCTAAACGTCTCCTTTATATACAAAGTTATTATCGATGATATTTTTCAACAAATATGATTTAAAAAAAAATTTGTGGTTAAGCAATGCAACATTCGATGATATCTCTTGAGAAAAGTGTAATATCTGTTATTTTTATTATTGGGATAGATAAGAATAACTATATGGGACATATTGTCAACTTTTCACTCGAGTAAAGTTCAAGGTATCAGATACTTTTATATTATTGATACAATTTATTTATAGAAATGTATTTTCACTTTTTGGTATTTTTTGATCAAAATACAATTTTATAAGGGGCCATACACACATTACGTAAGAAATACATAAAAGACATTAATTCCTAACCAAATAATTGAGTTTTCAACTCAAAAATATGAATTTTAAATAAAAAATGGAATTAAATTTTCAGTTAAAACAATTAATTTCAAATAAAAAAAGGAATTTTCAACAAAATGGTTAAATTTTTAACTAAAGTGTTGAATCTTTGATAATAGAAGAAATTATCGACAAAAGGTTAAAAGTTGATACTTCCACCAAAAAATATTTTAATTTTCAGTCAAAAACAGTAGAAATAAAACCAAAAAGACGACTTTTCAACGATTAGACCAGTATTTATCAAAATGAATGATTTTTCAACTAAGAAAGACAAATTTCCAAGCAAAAATGAAATAGTTAAATTTTCAGTTAAAAAAATTAATTTTCAACTGCAAAAAAACAGAATTTCAACAAAATGTTGAATTTTGAACCCAGCAGAGCAGAAAGTCATTTTTTCACAACTTAAGAATAAAATAAATATTCAAAAAGTATTGACAATAGACTAGTAGAAAGAAAAGAATTAACATAAAATTATTTTAAAATATAATAGTTGAATTTTCAGTTAGAAAAAGAGC
The DNA here is from genome assembly GCA_011634705.1 of Andricus grossulariae. Lineage (NCBI taxonomy): Eukaryota > Metazoa > Arthropoda > Insecta > Hymenoptera > Cynipidae > Andricus > Andricus grossulariae. The sequence goes on along the minus strand of JAABKJ010000755.1, from coordinate 49,745,054 downwards.
TTTCAACCAAGAAAAGGAACATTTAATCAATAAAATATATTTTTAACCAAAAATAGAACGGTTAAATTTTCAGTGGAAAAAAGATTTCAACCAAAAACAGAGGACGGAAATTTTCAGTGAAAAATTAATTTTGAACCGAATAAAATAAATTTTCAATGAAATATTTAAACTTTCAACGAAGAAAATTAAATTTCTATGAAAAAAGGTAAATTTTCGGCAAAAAATGGAATAGTTAAATTTTCAGTTAAAGAAATAAATTTTTAATTGAAATTATGACTCTAAACCAAAAAAATTAATCTTTCACGAAATATTTGAATATTTAACTTAAAAAATTAATTTTCTACCAAAAAAGACAAATTTTAAAGAAATACATGAACTGTTAACTAGAAGATGAATTTTCTACAAAAAAACTAACTTAGAAGAAATAGTGGAATTCTCACCTAAAACAGATACCTTTTCAACTAAAAATAGAATAGTTACATTTTCAGTAAAAAATTAATTTTCAACAAAATAAAATAAATTTGCAACGAAATAGTTGAAATTTCAACCAAACGGATAGATTTTCAACGAAGAAGATAAATTTGCTGAACATGGAATAGTTCAATTTTAAGTTAAAGACATTAGTTTTTAACGAAACAAATAATTTTCAACAAAATAGTTAAATTTTGAACAAAAAAGGGGGTTTCAAATAAAATGATAAATCATTTTAAAGAATGAATTTTTAATAAAGTAGTTCCACTTTCAACTAAGTAGTTGAACTTTCTAACAAAGAAGATGAATTCTCAATAAAAAATGCAATAGTGATTATTTCAACTTTAAAAAATTTCAATTTTAAACCAAAAACAGTTGATTTCAAACAAAAAGTACGAATTTTCTACAGAATAGTTGAATCCTCAACCAAAACAGATTAATTTTGAGGGACTCTCTGAATCTGAAATAGTGAATTTTTACTATTTCAATTTAAAAAAGTTGGTCACTATGAAATAGTGAAATTCACTATTTCAACTATTGGTTTTACGGTTTCTCTGATTCAATTAGAAGATTTCACTAATTCGAAAAGTGGATTCACTAGTCATTTTTCACTAATTGTGTGCTAGTGAAAGTTGCACTATGACAATAGTGAATTTCACTAATTGAAATAGTGAAAGAAAGCGATTTCACTAATTTAATAGTGAAAGAAATCGATTTCAATAATTTAATAGTGAAATAGCTTTCACTAATTCAAATAGTGAAATTTTCGCTATTTCAGATGAGAGGAAGCACTTGCGATTTTTAATAAAAAAGATGCAATTTCTACCAAAACAGATTAATTTTCGACCCAAAAAGATAAAAGTAAATAACATATTGCTTATTTTTATAAATAAATTCGCATCTTGAGGAACTTAAGAAAGTTTCAGGTACTTCTTTTTTTTAAATAATGCTGGTGAAAGGGTAAAGAAAAGGAGCTAAGAATACGCTATTTGTTTAAAAAATTATACACTTTTATTTTTCAAATAACTTATCTTGTATAGTACACTTTTTATCTGAAACAGTCACACTCATCTGACCAATTTTTTTTACAATTCCTGTTACAAATACAAAAAAAAAAGTCACCGATATTTTTCTTCAAATTTTTGTTTTCAATGATTTATCGCAGTTTGATTTTTTAATATTTTTAGATCTCTCTGTAAAAAAGTTAGTTTTTCACAATGATTTGTACCGTTCGGCTTAAAATTAATAAAATTAATTGAAACTACACATGTGTGTCACAATTATTTTTGATAACGCTTTCATGGCTTTTTTAGGATATATCTTTTTAAAAAAAGTTTTCAAGTAAAATATCTGAGATGCTTTCTTTTTGTATGTGTAACAAGTTGCATAGTTAAAAAAACTTGGTGCGATGAGTGTTTGAGTTTGGTGAATCCAGCATGGAGACCCTTGATTGTTTGAATAGTCATAATTAATTTATACGTCAGTAACTGTTTTGATTAATTATGTTAATAAGTAATATATATAAGTATCTTTGCAATTAAAATTACAAACTTTAGATCACGGACTTAATACATTGCGTCGTTACAGTAAATAACGTTGACTATATATATATCAGAGTTTTATTTGTTGTTTATGTACATCAGAGATTATTTATTTAGCATGAGAGGCTATCACTGGAAGATTCGAGACAAAAATCTGAAGCTAAATGCCAATCCGTATCTTATTGCGCTCGATTTACATTTATAGACTTTAATCTATCTACCTTATCTGACGAGGAAATTGTTTTTTAGTAAGTAAACTATAAATATTGTAGATTGAATTTCGTAAGTGTACAATTCTAATTTTGCTGATAAGAAAATTAATATCAATATAATCATATTGATCAAACGCATACATGAAGTACCCCCACGAAACATTCAAACATTAATGAAATTGTTATACTTAAATCTAATTTTTTAATAATATTCCAATATATATTCAGTTATTTAGAGTAAAGACTTATGTGGATTTTGCTAGAGTATTAATCAGATTTTACTTTTTATTCGACACATAGAATTTTAATAAAGTTTTCAATTTTTATTGATTGAAAATAATTAAAATCCTTTACTTTGATGAATTTGTTTACGTAAATCTTTTCTCCTTACAAGCAAAAAATCTCCCTTTGAATGAAAATTATGTTAATTTATTATAATAAATCAGATCCAATACATACATTTTTTGTTTACAGAGATTTACATGCAACTTGTTTACATATTTTTTTATTATAATTCTGAGGTTTTGAAAGGCACTGATCAGATGAAGGTATCATAATTGTCTGCCATAAACAATCGTTCGCATTATGGATAATTGATATAAATGTGTACAGAATACTTTATTATGTTATATTACCGTCTATAAATTAACACATTCTCAGTAATACTGTAATTGATATTGCTATCCATAGCTTTACAGTAGAGTGGATTGAAAATACTGAAACATTTGAAATTAATAAAAAATTAATATTATCAATAAAAAATTTTTTTTGCCAATTATACAGGACATTTTCAAAAAATTGTTACTTGCACAAAAGTTTTATTTATTTCTAATTTTTAATAGTTGCTCACCCTAAAAACTTTATTCACTAAACCTTTGCCATACTATTTTGGCTCGTAGGAAAATCTTTTTGAATTTTAAAATTAAAAAACGAAACTGAATGCCAAACGATTTTTTTTTGCTCGGTTGAAGTGAATCAATTAATTTCAGTAATTTCACTTCGCCCTACTCTACATTCCGTTTCATTGAATATTTATATTTTTGTCAGCTCTCGAAAGGAAAAAAAATTTGAATTGCAAACTTACAATTTCATCAATTACGTTTTTTTAATCCTAGTTTGGAACAAGTCAATCAAATCAATTCAAAGTATATTTTTAATATAATTTCTCTACTTAGTAAACGTTGTAGAGCGTTTTTCGCAGACTTTACATTTTGCGATTTAAAAGAAAACGTATACAAGAAATTAAAGATGGCAGCATTTAAATTGATCCATACATAATCTACGAGACAAGTTTTGGTTTTGAAAATAAAAAATCCGTGTATTTTTTTATTCGTCCAGTCTCTTTATTTGGCGAGTATATTTGGAAAAGAAAAAAAAAGGATTTTTTTTGCGAATTTATAAATATTTAAAAAAGTGTAATGTATTAAAGGAGTAAAGAAGAAATAAATGTTGTTTTTTTCTTCATCTGAATACTGATTCATGCATTTTCATTTGCATATTTTCTTTGTAAATTTCAAATCAGCCATTAAAAAAATTAGGGAAAAAATATTCAGATTTTCGAAATATCCAAATTTTTGTAGAATTTTCGCTAGTGATGTTTTATCGTATTGAGATTCATTTTCGGGTTTTTAAATTTGTTTTCAATTCTAATAAACATTTATCGTAAAATGAAAAGACAAAAACAAGGACTTCTGCACCATTGGGAAAATATTTCAGGCATCATTGACAAATTGAGATGACGACTAAAATATTTGAAATTTTAATAATTTTATTAACAACCTTGTAATTAATTTGTACTCGGTAGTTTTTTTTTCATAACTGAAATTACAAGTTGTGATCGTGCTCAAGTATGACACAAAATAAAGTGTTGCGAAAGCTATAACATTAATTTACAAAAAATAAGATTTTACGATCCCGGATGGAATTCCATTCCTAGTCTCATACTAACTAAAATCTTTTTAATACAAGTAGTCTTCCTTAAACATTTTGTTTCGACTGAATAATATTTAAAATTCGACAGTTAAGACGATTTCAACAGTCGAATGTTATAATATTGGTATACCATAAACAGGGCTGCCACGGACTAATGTACTTGAAAAAAAGTGAAAAAAGCGATCAAAAGTGACTACTTTTCACACAAAGAGAGGCCTGTAATCCATTCCTATGGATAGGATCCAACAAAGGAGCCAATTGACAATTTACAACAGGAACCAGAAAATTATAAATTGAATTAATTTAAATTTTACTTTTGCAGACTGCACATCCTAACACGCTCTCAAAATAGGGTAAATAGGGTGATTTTTCACGAAAATAGGAAAATAAATTCTTGGAAATAAAATTAATGTAGCTATCATATTGAATTCAATAAGAAACGCTTTATATTCCTAAACTTTCAACTAAAAATATTTCGATTAAAAAAAATATATTAATTTTTCACAAAAAAAATGTATTTACAACCGCGAATAATAATTTTCTACTAGAAAACCTGAATTTTCGACCAAATACATAAAGTATCAACCAAATAGTTGAACTTTCTTCTAAAAAAAAAATTTCAGGTATAACCATTTATTTTCAAACAAAAAAAGATTCCAACTAAAATGATTAATCTTCGTCCAAAAAAATTATTTTGCAGCAAAGTAATTCAACTTTCAAGCAAGTAATTAAATTTTTAAGAAAAAAAAAATGAATTCTTGACAAAAAATGTAATAGTTAACATTTCAACCAAAAAGACGATTATTCAATAAAATATTTGAATCCTTAAATAAAACCGATTATTCATTTTCAACCAAAGAGTTGCCTTATGAACCAAAAAGATTACATTTCTTCCAAATTAAATATATGAATTTTTAACAAAATACATGAATTTTTAACCAAAGAGATGGACTTCGAATTAAAATGATAAATCTTTATAAAAGGAATAATTTCTAATGAAATAGTTGAATTTTTAAGTTAAAAAAATTTCCATGTTCTCGAAAATCTTTGAATTTTAATTCGTAAAATATAAATTTTCAACAAAAAAACTAGTTTAAAACCAAGAAAGTTTAATTATCAAACAAATAGCTAAATTGAAAAAAAAATAATTTTCAACTACACAGTTGCATTTAAAACCCAACTGTTGCACTTTCAAGCAAAAGAGACGAAGTTTCAACAAAAAATTTGAGTTTTTAACCAAATAGTGGAATTTTCAATTAAATAGTTGGAATTTCTAAGGGAAAAGATTAAACTGCAACCAAAATTAGTTGCATTTCCAAACAAACAGTTGAATTTACAAGCCAAAAAGATGAATTTTTTAGAAGATAGTTGACGAATGTTGATTTAAAAAAATGACTCTTCAACAAAATAGTTGAGTTTTCAATAAAATAATTAAATTTCCAACCAAATAATACAATTTTTGCCCAAAAAGACGAATTCTGAACCAAAAATACAATAGTAGACTTTTCAACCAAAAAGAATTAATTTCGAAGCAAAAATAGTTGGATTTTCTTATCAGGTTTTATTAACTCAGTTCACGTTTTAGAAAGAAAGAAGAAAAAGGGGAAGTTTCTTGATAATAGGGGGAAAAAAGGAATTCTTTAAAAAGAGGAGAACAGAGGGGTACAGGTGAAAGAGTGCGAAGTCTGATATTGAATAGCATTTTTATACACTAGATCATTATAGATTTCATATATAAATTAATTAATTTTTTCTATAAAATCTAAAATGAGATGGGTCAAAGTGACAAAAGTGGCCTTTTCCTTAAAAAAGTGACTATATTGACTTTTTTTAAAGTGACTATAGTGTCTTTTTCTTTCAAAAGTGACTATAGTGACTTTTTCTTTCAAAAGTGACTACAGTGATTTTTTCATTAAAAAGTAACTATATTGATTTTTTTTTAAAGTGACTAAAAAGTGACTTGAAAAATAAGTGACTAAAAGCGACTGTGTGACAGCCCTGATCATAAATCGTAGGGGTCCAAAGTGGAAATCATGAAAACATTGTTTTCAATCTCTGGCATCTTAAATAATTAAAAATTAAAGTAATGTGTTAGAGTCCTCACGTCCTAGTTCTTATGATGTAAATTTTAGTAAAAAATATTTGTGGCTGAGATATTTTGTTAAGACTAATTTTAGATAATGTAGCGACAAAATAATAACACATGGCTATGTCACGGTTTTCGTCTGAGTATCTGCGACGACGTTTTTTGTTTGACATTTATTTCTTATAACAAAATCCTACTGGTCATATCAAATCAGATAGATGTCTTTGTGTGAGACATTAAAAATGCAAATAAAGAATTCGAATCAAAACTTCGTCAATTTGAGTAAAATAATCATTAGAATAAGGATGAACACGAAAATCTCAGTATTAAAATTTAGAAAGCAAGAAAACTATATAATAAATGCAAAATTGCAGAATGGCAATTATTCTTGCCGATTTAGCGGTGTTTTGATTCGATACTTGAATTCTTCGATGCTCCTATTACAGAAAATATTCACAGGTTCATGGAATGACATTGATGTAATAGGGAAATGACTTCAGTAACTTAAATGTAAAAAATAAAATAAATTCTTTGACCTTAATAGAATACAATTAAATATTTGTCTAGATAATATACAAAATTTAAAATGAAAATAATTTCTCCTTATAGGATTACCCTCGACTTCTAGTAAAGAAAAATAGTGAGCAAGCTTCAGATTTATTTAAAATCAGACAGATCGAAATATAAATCTTAAAAAAAAAATTTAATCTATTTCTCAGAAGTTGTTTCTAACACATGGGAACCTTTTTCAGAACAGTAAATTTGAGAATAAGGATATCCACTAAGCTATCTAGAAGATTATTACTAATAAATGAGATTTCTTAAAAAAAATGTCTTCTAAATCGCTGCTGAGCGTTTATAAAATATATCCCAACATTCGATTCTGGATGTATTACGTTTACAATGAGTTTCGTAACATTAATCTATTTCTTATTCAGAAAGGCTTGATCGTCTGGAAGCGATCTTTCCGTTTTTGCTTGGCGACTCATTTAACGGTTGCCAATCTTCTTCCACCGAACGAGGATACTTTTGGTCGGGATAATTCCATGCTTGTATGTCTGCTGTTCCAAAAATTTGATAAACAACATACGTACCACAAGCCACGACAGCTGTGACACCAAAAACAGTCCTCCAGGCTTCAAGTGTTTGCTATAAAAAATTAAAAAAAAAAAAAAAACATTTTTATTAAATAGTTATTTTCATATTAAAAGGGCCGCCCTAAATCTACATTAACAATATTGGGCTATCCCCCAACCCAAAACAACAAATTTTCAACAACACTAAAATTAAGTTTTAACCACACAGTTGCATTAACAACAAAATAGTTGAACTTTCAAGCAAAAACAAGAGAATGTTCAACAAAATAGTTCAAGTTTTAACCAAATAGTTAAATTTTGAAGCCAAAAAGACGATTTTGTTTCGAAGAAAGCTTAATTTTAAACCCGAAAACTTGATTTTTAAACCAAAAACAAGTTTATTTTTATCCAAGAAAGATGAGTTTTTTACCATAAAAGATGAATTTTCTACCTAAAGACGAATTTTCAACTAGTTGAATTAAACGAAAAACAGGAATTTTTAACAAAATATTTGAATCTTCAACGAATATGATGAATTTTCCATCAATAAAGATGAATTTTAAACCAAATAGCTGAATTTTCAACTAAAATAGACATTTTTCGAACCAAAAATGAAATCATGAAATTTTTAGTTTAAAAAATTAATTTTCAACAAAAAAATTGAATTTTCAACCAGTTAAATTAAACAAAGCAGGCGATTTTTTAACCAAATATCATAATACTCAACCAAAAAGCTGAATCATGAAGAAACAAGATTAATTTTTTACCATCCAGTTAATTTTTCATCGTATGAAGGATACATTTCTGATAAAAAATGAAATAGCGAAAGTTTGAGATAAAAAATGATTCTTTAATTGAAAAAAAAACAGGAATTTTCCACCGAGAAGATTAATGTTCTACCAAGAAAGACGAATGAAAAAAAAAAACATCAATTTTCAACAGAATTGTTGAACCAAGTAGTGAAATTTTACATCAAATTGTTGAATTTTTTACAAAACAATTCAATTTTCAACTCAAATGATGAATCCTCAACCAAAAAATGCATGTTTTTAAAAGGAGTATAAGTTTAAACAAAGTAGTTGATTTTTTTAACAAAAACAGACGCATTTTCTACAAAATAGTTGAATCCTCAACCAAAACAGATTAATTAAAAGTTGCATTTTAACCACCAAAAATTATGAATTTTCAGCCACATAGTTGAATTTTCAACTTTCAATTTGAATGATAAATTTTGAACAAAAAGTGGAATATGGTTAAAAAATAAAAGGATGAATCTCCAACCAAAAAAAATAATTTTTCAAAAGCAGTTCAACTTTCAACCAAGTAGTTAAATTTTTGATATAAAAAGATTACTTTTTAATCAAATAGTTACATTTTCAATAAAATAATTAAATTTTGAACCAAATAGTTGATTTTTTAACGAAACCATATGAATTCCGAACCATATACTTTTCAAGCAAAAATTTCAAAAAACAACATGAGAAAGAGTTTGAAACGTACTAAACGTACTAAATGTTATCTAATTCCGTAACGTTACCTCCACTGACTCCTCCTCCAACCCCTGTTGCCAACCGTAGTTTTTGGCGCGACCCACACCTCCCTAAGGAGTGGTTATTTTTTGAATTAAAGTAAAATTTACTTACACTGTCTTGAGTTATCAGACCAGCTGCTATTGGTGATAAAAAGCTAGCTGTCATGTGAATTGTTTGTGCGAAGGCAAGAACTGGGCCTGCAATTAGAAACAAATATTTTACCCAAAGATAATTACAGGTATTTTAGGGTGTCTACTTAAATACTGGATAAAAATTCCCTGACAATTCTAGGGTTTTCCAGGTTTGGTGAGTTTATTATAACTAATTTTTTTTTTCAATCCTAGTAAATAAATTTTTATTTCGTCTTTATATACGTAAAATTCAGTGTATAATAACATACTCATATTTTAATGGAAAGACAGTTTCCAGGGGAGTAGATGACCTGTAAAAACTGGAGAAATAAGGAGATTTTTCGCGAAAATAGGAACATATATTGTTAAGTAAAATTAATGTGGGTATTATAATATTAAATCTAATTTGAAACGCTTCAAATTTTTAACATTCCAAGTAAAAATATAGAATTTTCAACAAAATAGATGAATTTTTAACCAAACAGTTTAATTTTCAACGAAAAAGATTAATTTTCTACAAAAAAAAACAACGAATTTTCAACCAAATAAATTTATTTTCAACCAAATAGTTGAATTTTCAACTATAAAACATACATTTTCAACATAAAATAAAATAATTAATATTTCAGTTAAAATATTAATTCTCAACAAAAAAAAGAATTATTCTCAACAAAATAGTTGTATTCTCAAATAAAATGATAAATTCGAAATAAAATGACGAAATATATTCAACTATATTAGTTAGATTTTCAGTTTAAAAGTTAATTTTGAAGAAAAAAAAAATGAATTTTAAACTAAGAAACCTTTTTCAGTAAAGAGATAAAATTCAACGAAACCGTTGAACTTTCAGTTGGAAAAAAATAATTTTCAACAACAAATACGATTATCAACAAGATGGTTCATTCTTCAACCATAATGATGAACATTCAATTGAAATGGTTGAATTTTCAACCAAAAAGATTAATTTTCAACTAAAATGATGGAATATTCAACTAGACTAATAAAACAATTTTGCATTAAAACAGTTCTATTAAAAAAAAAAAAAAAAATAGTCAAATTGCAACCAAACAGACACTTTCAGTTTAAATTATAAATCTTCAACCAAAACAATGCATTTTTAACAAAAGTGGTTATCTTTTAACCAAGTGATGAATTTCCAACCAAAAGATGAATTGTCTACTTAAAAACACAAATTATAAATAAAATACATTCATTCTCATCTAAGAAAGATAAATTTTCAACCAAAAATTCAATAGTTAAATTTTTAGTGAAAAAAACTAATTTTCAAGAAAAGAGATTAATTTTCAACGAAAATGATGGGATATTCAACTTGATTAGTTTAATTTTCAGTTAAAACTAATTTACAACCTAAAAAAAACGATTTTTCAACAAAATAGTTCAATCAAGTAATATAAAGCTAATTTTACAAACGAAAAACCATGTTAAGTTAATAATATGTTATAATTAAAAAAAGCACGTATGAACAAAGTAGAATACTGTTAATATTTCAAAATGCTTTTAATTTGAAATTGTAAATTTTTGATCCCTTTAAAGAAATTATTCAAAATTGTTTCGTTCTGAACTTAAATGCCTTCTATTTTCAACGCTCATAATTTTAAAACTGTCATACTTGAACGATTCCAACTTAAAATTTTCCAACTATCAGGGATTTGAAGATTAAATTGTAAACACTTAATCAATTAAATTTTTAGATTCTCTAATTCCTGAATATTTGAGTTTGAACTAGTGATTTTTGAATAATTTAAATTAGAATCAATAAGATTGATTCACACGGTTAAAAATTGTCAGTCTAAATTTAACATTTAAATTGTGAAATTTCGAACGCTTTTAATTTGAAAAAAATTTAATGAGAAATTACTGAATTTTGAACGCTTCGGAATTAAAACTTAATTGTTTACTTTGATGACTCTTTCGAATTTCGGAGTAAGTGGTTTAAAACCATTTGCGAAACCTTCTTTCTAGTCCAAAAGTAAAATATCAGTCAGGGGACCCCCAAAAAGATTTGCATTTTTTAAAAAGTTCAAAAATAATCTAAAAATTTGTAAACAATAACTGATTTTTTTTAACGTTTCGGGTTTTCATGCTATTATAATCATTTTATACTCGATTTTATATATTCCTCATAAAAAACATTTGTATTTTTTTTAAATAACACAAAAATAATCAACAATTTTTTGTTATTAAAATTTGTATTTTATTTTATTTTTTCAAATTAAATTTTAGAACGAAATAATATAAGAAGAAATAATTTAGATTGAAAGAAATGTGGATCGATCACAGATTTTATTAATGTTAAATATTATTATATTTGAATTATTTTTATGAGTTTCACTAATTGTTCATTAATTTGAAATATTAGAATAAAAAAATTAAAAATTCCTATAATTAACTTTAAAATTATAATAGGTTAAATAAATTTTGTTTCAATAATAAACTATAAATTTTTATGACTTTTTTTATTTAATATGGTAATTTTTTGAGTTCGAAAAGGGAAGGGAAAAGTTCTGTTACACCCTACCCATTTTCCAGCTCGAAAAATTATCAATAATTACTATTTTTGCAATTTGATAAATATTTATTTTTAATTGATCTTGAGAATAGAATTAGTTTCAAACGTGATTCTTAGAGAATTTTTTGTGTAAAATATAAAGCATTTTGGGTCCCTCCCCAATGATATTTCCGAAAAGGTGTCAAAGCAGTTACTCAAAATTTCGGAAGTTATCAAAATAAATAATTATCAATATTTAATTATTAATGCTTTTATTTTGAAATCGTATGACATTGGGTGATTTATATTTCAAAACCAAACAATTTTGAATGCTCTTATTTTATTAATTGTTATTTAATTTCAATAGATTTAAAATGAAAAAAAGTTTAAGTTCAAGCCCTCACAGAAATAGGATATCTCGGAATATCCCATTTGACCCCATTTATATCCTGGGTTATATCAGGGATAACCCATCGGGATATTATAAAAGGCGGGAATTTAGATATTCTAGAGATATTTCCAGGATATCATTTGAATATCCCAGAAAAATCCCATAAACATTAAGGATATCTTGATGACATCTCCGGGATATTCAATTTTAAATGGCTCTCAGACTTGAAAATCCTCAACTTTTAAAATCAAATGTGTAAAAAATGCAAGAGAAAGTAAAATAAAAGTTATAAGTATCTAATTTACCTGCGAAGTTTGGTGCAATATCAACAATGTTCGCCATCGCACCCGCATAAGAGGCTGTTATTAAAGTTACAGCAATAAACCAAACTATGAGAGCTAAGATAACATCGCAACCCAAGTATCCAATTAAAATCACGAGGATTCCGGGAACGACTTGTGCTGTGAAAAAAAATCATACGTGTTGAGAATATATTTATAAAAAGATATTTTAAACAAACTTGTAAAAATTTCTTTTGGAAGAACTTACAAAGGGCAGTGAAAATTTTGCGAACGTTGGTTAAAGACATTATTTGTCTCGTAACCAACAAATCTGCAACGTAGCAGAAGACGACCGAACTTAAATAGCTACAGACGAAGGGGGCACCAGTTAGAATACCATTCTGAAAAAAGAGATTCATCAATATAGTCAACATAGAATCAGAAAAACAAGTAGCATCCTAATAAATAATAAAAAAACGCAATATTTCTGCAATGTATTAATGTCTTCTTTACAATATTGCAGCAACGCTTGAAACAATACTGAGCGACAAGCTTTCATCAATATTGTAAAAATATTGATACAATGTTACAAAATAATATTGTGACAGGGTTGCTACATAATCCCAATTTGCAAATTCCCTGACTTTTCTCTGACCAATTTTTCATTTACCCTGACCGTTATAATAGTTACATTTTTAACCAATGAAATTAATTTTCAATCAATAAGATGATTTTTTCACCAAGAAGATTAATATTCTACCACGAAAGAAAAACTTTCAACAAAATACATGAATTTTCAAACAAGCAGTTGAATTTTCAACTAAAGAAGATAAATTTTCAACCAAACATGGAAAAGGAAAGAGGGCGTGGCTTGCGACCGGACGTATAGACAAACCTAATTGTTAAGTTAAAAAAATTAATTTTCACCCAAAAAGGAGACTTTCAAATAAAATGAAAAATCGTCAAGCAAAATATGAATTTCAATATAGTAGTTTCACTTTCAAATAAGTAGCTGAATTTTCCACAAAAAAATGAATTCTTAACAATAAATTTAATATTTCAGCAAACAAATATTTTATTTCTAAATAAAAAATAGTTGTATTCAACAAAAAAAAACGAATTTTAAACAAAATAGTTCAATTTTCAACCAAAGAAATGAATTTTGAACCAAAAATATGAAGTTTTAGCTAATGAGATTACTTTTCCACCATGAAAAATGAATTTGCAACAAAATTCATGAATTGTTAACTGAATATGTGGTTTAAACTTCAACTAAAAAACATAATTTTTTAACTTAAAATAGAATAGTTATAATTTCAGACAAAAAATTCATTTGCAACCAATTAAAATGAATTTTCAACAAAATAGTTAAATCTTTAACCAAACAGATAAATTTTTCGCAGAAAAGATTGAATTTCTACCAAAAAAGAAGAATTTTCAACCAAATATTGAAATTTTCAACTAAAAAAATTAATTTTCAATCAAAAAAAGTTGACAATAAAATAGTTAAATTTCCAAGCAAAGACATGAGTTTTCAACCAAAAAGATGAAGTTTCAATTCCTAAGATTACATTTCTACCAATCAAGACAAATTTTCAAAAAAATACATAAATTTTCATCTAAATAGTTGAATTTTCAACTAAAAAAGATGAATTTCAGATTTAGAATAAAATAGGTACATGTTCAGTTGAAGACATTAATTTTTAACAAAATAAAATTAATTTTCAACAAAATATGTAATTGAATTTTTAACCAAAGTGATAAATTTTCCATCAAAAAGATTTAATTTCTACCCAAAAATACGTATTTTTAACCAAATAGTAGTTGAATTCTAAGCTAAAAAAGATGAATTTTCAACCAAATCATGGAATTTGATCTAAAAAAGATAAACTTGAAAACAAAAAATGAAATAGTTAAATTTTCAATTAATTACATACATGTATTTTTAAACAAATAATTGAATTTTTAACCAAAAAAATGAATTCAAACAAATAAAAAAAACGAATTTTCAAAGAATACATGAATTTTCTACCAAACAGTTGAATTTTCAACTGAAGAAGATACATTTTTAAACAAACATAGAATAGTTAAATTTTCATTTAAAAAGTTAATTAAAGAAATCAAGAATTTTCAATAAAATAGTTAAATCTTCCACGAAGAAAGATTTTTCAGTCAATAGAGAAAACGAAATCTCATAAAAAATGATGAGCTCTTATGCCAAAAAAAAACAATTTTCTACAAAATGGTTCAACAAAAATGTTAGTTTTAAACAAACAGTTACATTTTTACATAAATAGTACAATTTTCAACCAAAAGGCAAAATTTTTAAAACTGTTAAATTTTCAACCAAATAATAAAATCTGTAAACACAAGATGAATTTTCAACCAAAAAATTATACAATTATACGTTTGTAAGACATAGGACAAGAGCAACAATTCTTGGCACCCTCTCAATTGTTGGCACCCTTCTCTGATTTAGTAGATAATACTTTTTTCTTACCATGTTATGCCTCAATTAATTTAATTAATTTAATTCTACTACCATTTTCATATATAATTTATATATTAATTATTTAGTGCAATTAAGTATGTATCGAAAATAAATGCACTTCAGTTCTTTGCATGTTATTACCCTATATTCTTAGCACATTTTCTTTTCTAAATCTAATTCCATTAACGTTCCACCTTTATTTTATTGAGATAATTTATGTGTGCTCGTTCCCTAAGTTTATAAAATGTTAGTATGATTTGTGTTAGTTGACCGAAAATTCTTGAAAAATTTTTCTTGAAAATTTCTGACTTGTAACATCCCTGTGCAATGTTGAAAGCGGAAAAGAGAAGGACTGATCTTAGTTCCTGATAGTTTTAGCGACAAGATCATCTAATAATATTATTCGGTCAAGCCGAATAAGCCTTTCAAAAGTAAGGAGGCCTCAGAAAGTTACCAAACGTTACTTATGACTTATGGCAATTTGCCGGCAACTTTTAGTAACTTCCTAAGGCCTCGTCACTTTTTAAAGGCTTACCCTGATCAACCATACTCTATTATTAGAAGATCTTTCCGCTAAAACTGTGTCAAAAATAGAGATCATCCCCTCTTATTTTCTCCTTCCAACGTTGAAATATAATACGATTTTTGTTGCGGAATATCGCAGCATTGTATCAATGTTGTTACAATTTGATGCAAGATTGTTGTACATCATAGTTGCAACACTGCAACAATATTCCAAAGCTATATTCATTGGGAGAGGACATTCATACATTGCAGTATAACATAGCAAAATTATTTAAGGCAATGTTATCGTGCAAAATTGGGGCAACATTACTGAAATACTACATGCTGTAGGGATCCACTTACAGCTTGTATGCTAAATCCTAGGACGGTTTTCATGTACATTGGTCCGGAAATGATGAAGACGTAGTGGACCCAAATCCTACCGAACGTTGTTATGCCGATAGCCCAAGCCGGCCACGAGGTGAATATAGACTTCCATGGGACAGGCAAGTCCTGAATAATTAAAAAATCGCTCTGATAATACATAATGGTCTGCTAATATTGAATTGACTCAGAAATTTGGTTTCGAGCGTAAAATGATACTTTTAATTGAGATGTTCGTAACTGACCTGATTTTCTCCGATGACCTGTGATCCGACGCTTCCTTGGATATACTGGAGTTCCTGCTGCGATATCCTTGGATGTGTTGCGGGCGTGTCGAAGGCAAGGAAGTACCAGAAGATACACCAAAAGACACCAATGCTTCCCGTGGTGTAGAAGACGGTTCGCCAGCCAAAGTGAGCAATCAGAAACCCGCAGAGTGGATAGGTCAATCCAATGCCGATGCTGAACCCTGAATAAGGATAATCTAGGTGTTAGGAGTAGCTCACCCCATGACCCGGTAGTAGCTGAAACATGATGTTGGACGAATGGTCCCAGGCTCGTACCACTCGTCAATTCTGATGCATAGTTTCTCGAACAACCCCAAATATTCTGAAAAGCGATTCGAATGGATATTTAATATGAGGGGATGAGGGCTAAAGAGATGAAGCTGATAATCGTGGAACAATGAAACTTCTATACCTGCAACTGACAAAATGATAAGACCTTTATAATTTACATACTATTTTCTTCTATGCCCGACTGTGGACTTGTTCGTTAAAGATTTTAAAACTTAACACTTTTGAAGTATGAGCTATGATAGCTAAGCTGACTTAGGTTGCAGCTCGTGGTTCCAACCTAGCTATGATAGTTCATTATGCAAATTGAGCTTAGAGCTTTAAAGAAATTTGAGTCATTTTGTAAAGACTTGTGAATCACAAATTTTAGTAAGACATGCACCAGTCATTATACACTTAAGTCTTTTTGAAGAAGTCGTTACTGTATATGGAAATCTCTCAGGTAAAAGAATTATATCCGCATGAATAGGAATTGTGAAATGAAATAGAGAGCATTCAAGAGTGAAGAAACAGCTAACATTACGGATGATTGATTCAAAAGTGTTAAAGTATGGAATATTACCTGATTTAAAATTGGTCGTGTTTAATCTGATCAGGGAAGAGGTCACATGCCAGAAGTCACATTCTCAATCTTTCATATTTGCTGTATTTCTTAGATGACAAAAAATATCAAGTCCGGACCAAAGTTGATAAAATTCGGAATTTTAGAGACCCTAGAAAGAATTCATAGTAACCCAAAAAAAACTTCTACATATTGCAGTCGCAAATAATATTTTCCTTAAGAAAGAAGACAACCGCAATGGTAAGACAATTCCTAATATGCATCACGAATGGAAACTCTAGCAAATAGCAAATCTCAATCTTTCTAGGAAGAAAATAAGTCCCCCTTAACAACGGTCAATAACACCCATAATAAAAAAAGTAAAAGAAAACCTCATATGTACTAAAGCCGAAAACAATATCCTTAGAACAACAGCGCACAAAACAATTTACCCATTGTAATAGCCAAAATAGTTACTAAAACAAGTTAAAATAACACCCAATCGTGACGGTTAATGTCAATATAAATCTTCCTAGAAAAGAAATTGATAAAATACAACAATAATTTCCTTAGCAATCGTTCATAACAACCCGAAAAGAAAAAGAGAAACAGCAACCTCTCTTGCGTGGTACAATAAAACAGATTTCACAGCAACGGTTAATAATTTCTTGAACACGGGCACATAAGAACGATCAATAATAAGGAAAAATTAAATTGTTTCACAAATGAAGATGTACTATTGTCTAGATCCCCATAGACGATGTTCCCAAAGCAGCGGAAAAGACAATGCTCTAGCATAATTCCATATAACTATCCCATAGAAATCGTTAAGGAATATTTTCCAACAAACGACACAAGATATTTTCCTGTAATATAGATTAATAATCACTATAGTTTGATCAATTACAATTTTGATTATTTGATCAACAAACCAGTAAAAAGCCTCACTACAATAACGCGTATCAGGAGAAAAAGAACTGGTTCATATTGCAACAACTTACACTAACCATTGTATCAAAAATCCAAAAAGAATCTCTTTTTAAGGAACTGTAAAAATCTCTTTAGCAATCAAATTAAACCCCAAAAATGAACTACAAACCCCCACTAGAACAACAGTATATAATATTAATAAGCAGCAATGGCAACGATGAATAGAAATTTTCCTTGGATGAGCCCACAATAATCTTTCAATGGTCAACAACAATCTGTCTACCATAGCATCATGGTCCATAGCATCCTTCATAGAAAAACATGTAATGAAAGTTCCTGTATCAATGGCGCATAATAACACCTAGCAACTTCTCGTGACAACCCTTTTTTACAGATCATAACAAGCTTATGGCTATGGTCAAGAAGCTAATAATTGATCAGTCTGTCTGAAATACACTTAGCAACAACGACCAATAATAACCTCTATAATGACAACTATGATTTCTCTAGCAATCAGGATCTATTTATTAAGGACCCATGAAAACTCCGCTATCTGTAAAAGGAAAAATTTGAATGGGTTTCCCTATTAGACATATACCCAATAACAGTTTATATACGACAATCTCATCAAACAACAGCGAATAACAATCTATCACTGTACTTTGCTAATTATAATTTCAGATATTTTTTCTACTTTGATCTGGACTTAGTATTCTCTTGACTACAAGATGCCGCATATGACCTCATCCGCATACGTTCGAGCTTCATGATCAACTTTCCGAGTTGATTTGCGTTCCAAAATTTTGGGTCTTATCATGATTAGTGTAATAAGCTGGATCCCCTCATAATCAAATAATTTGAATGGTAATAATAATAGTATAAACCTTATTTTCCTGTAACCTTACCTAGGCATTATACAATGTGTTCTATTGATATTTCAGGAGACATATAAAGACAAATACCGCTGCGAAGTACTATGGATGTATTCACTATGGGTGCATTTATTTGTGCTCATTTTATGAGGTTTTTGCTACCTCATAGGTATTAAATGAATTTGCTTCCTCATAGAGGGAGGTTTTTTCCTACTGAAAGAAAAAATGGATACGTTCAATATTTTTCAAGCCAATGTTTCTGTCTTACCGAAAATCTTATATTCAGAAAATCAGAGAGCCCACTAAAATATCGATAAATGTATTCTGTTACAACAAACGATTTTTTAACTTACGGTAGCGTTCTATTCCAAATTAATACCAAAGTTTTCTTCATAGAAACAATGTAACTTTTTTTTTAAACTTTCCCAGTAGCTATTGATTAATCAAGAATGGTCATCGAAAGTTCGTCAATAGATCAATCTACGCGTCTCGAAGATGCAAACAATTATGTAAAATGCAGTACTGTTATATTCCCAATATCAAAAAAATCCTCTTATAAATGAGGAAAATAATTTTGTTAAAAAATTTAAAAACGATAATGTTACGTTATGGTATGTTTCATATGCATTACTGTTGTATTGCGAATATTAAAAAAGTGTCCCTCATATTGACAAGATAAAAAATACATTTTTTCAATTTATAAATTGGTATTGCTAGTTCATAAGAGGTCATAGAAAGGATCGTCAATAGCTCACTCGATGTGTGTCCAAGATGCGAACAATTCGTCCAAATTTTATGACTGCTCATTACTTTTCGAGATGTGGTGAACAGAAAGAAGTTACAAACACACACACATGTACATTGTTTTCAAATTGTATTTTTGAACTCCTAGGGTCGAATTATATCGAAATATGTCAAAAAATTATATTTGAAAATTTAGGTAATTAAAAATCTCTCTCTATGAGGAATCAATAAGAATGTTGCAATCTGCAATAGAGTGAGAGAAGCAGAAAAGTTTCTTATTGAATGCTCATTAATAATGCACCGACAAAGCAAAACAATTCATATTACTGGAATTAAAATTTAAATTACTAAAATCCAATTAAGATTAGGAAACTAAAGAAAAGTAAAAAATCAGAAGCAATAGTCATTTTGTATATAAATAAAGATGTAGTTCAAGGAATTCTGTTAATGTAAAAAATGATAATAACGATGTATAGTCTGTAGCAGAAATGTGGACCTCGGCTGATTCTACCAGCTGGAAGTATACTCTGCCATTCTCATGCTGTTGAGCGGTTGCTGATGAGTATACCCCTCGATCCGGCAAATTCAACCCTGTAGATCTGAATGAATAAAAGCCAATGTCAATGTCAATCAAGCAAACAGCAACGTGTGCTCACGATGACTGGATCTAGACTCGAATTTTGACTGCAAAACAAGAAGAGGTCACGAAAAAAATTCTTTCGCAGACTGAAAAAAGTGCGTCATTAGTAAAAGCGGACGAGTATTAGCGTGTCTGTCTGAAGAAAAATCGGTATTGCACACTTATATGTATATGTGTGCACCTGCTGCAATTTGATATTACATATTGCCACTAAAAATTTAAATTCACTGAACATATGAGTGTATTGAAGTTTCACTGTAACACACAAAGAGCGTTAAATATCATCATCCTTATATTATATCATCTGGTTTAGATTTACCTTGAAAGGAAGACATGAAGCGAGAACGTTCTACGGGCGGTATCCAGTGTCCAACAATAGCGTACATGGCCGGCCACGTTAATCCCTGTAAATGTATTTTTAATAGAGGAACGTTTTTTATATTGTTTCTTTTGATTTCTCCCGAAGACTGCAATTAATGTAAATTGAATTGAGCCACTATATTGATCACGGTTTTACGAATAATCGGAAATTTGAAAGTATTTGTTTGCCCCGAATTGGAAAGTCAGGAAACCTTGACCTAAGAATATCTGCGACCCCCACCGAATTACGGGTGGGAGCCAAGCTTGAAACAATTTATTGGCAGAGAAAATAATTTTTGAAAGGGGCATCGATTTACCCCATTCCACTTTACGTATTTCTTGTCATAATGCATTCATACTTACACTTGCAATACCCTGTATACTACGCAGGGCTATCATAGCTCCGTAGTGAAGCTCAGCTGCACTCGGAATTAATAAACTGCAAATCGCAGTGAGTAATTGAGAACCACCAAAAACTGTTTTTGTGCCAAAATATTGTGTGAGGACTCCACCAACTACTTGAGAAAGAATGTAGCACCAGTAAAAAGAACTTATAATGGTCGACTGGATTGTTGGACTCCAATCAAATTCTCCTTCCTAGTTAGATAAAGAATGATAAATTATGTACGTTCATTATACGGAGTAATTTAATTTGAAAAAATCAATGAAGATTTACGGATCGAAAACAAAATTGAAAAGGCGTTCATGAGCATCCTGAGAGACATGTAAGTTTTAAAGATGTTCACTACTTATCTCAACTCTTTGTAAAATTGTTGATAAATTCGAGGAAAATAGACATATTGTAAAATTTAACAAATTTCAAAAGAGAAATCTGAGTTCAATGTAGAAAAAAATGATTATGTTATTGTTCATTTAACAATGATTGTTTGAGCTTTTCTTTCGCTTCAGAAAAAATCGTAATTTTGATTCAATCTTCATCATTGATGGCTGATTTTGTTGTCTAAATTATTACCTGCAATTCTATTTGGATGAATTTTATTGAATGAAAGCTAGAAATAAACTAGTTAGGTAAATGGCTAGATATTATTTAATTTGTTAATTAACAATTTGTATAATGCTAATTTAAATATGTTTTAATAAGACCCATCTAACTAGAGTTGTAGATAATATTCGAAAGAATAAAATAAGTTATCAGTGATGAAGATTTAATTAAATTTACTTTTTTTTCTAAAGTCAACAAGAAAAAATAAAACATCTCAATTAACTCATTTTAAATAAACAATTTCATATTCAACAATTTTTTTTGAATCGCCAGGGCTGCCACAGACTAATATACTTGAAAAAGGGCAAAAAAAAAAAACTAATTTAAACTGAAAAGTGAATGCTGTTCACATAAAAAGTGCTCTGTAAAGTCAATATACACACTTACATGCTCAAAAATTTCGATTCCATTACACATTTAATTTATCGGGCTTGCATTTACAAGGTTACATGAAACTCTATTGATGAATTCGTATCTATATTTCGATGGTTTAGAATTGGAACTATAGAAAACCAGAAAATTATAAATTAAAATAATTTAAATTTTAATATTGTAGACTCCACAGCCTAAAATTCTCTCATAATAGGGTAACTAGGGTGATTTTTCATGAAAATATGAGTATATTATAGGTACCATATTAAATTCAATATGAAACGCTTTCAATTCCTTACTTTTCGAGTAAAACTGTTGATATTTCAATAAAAATAGATCAATTTTTAACCAAAACGATGAATTTTCAACCAAGAAGATTAATTTTTCACTAAAAATCACAAATTTTTGACAAAATACATGAATTTTTAATCAAATAGCTGAATTTTCTTCTAAAAATGATGAATCATCAACCAAAAATGGAAAAGATCCATTTTCAGTACAAAAATGAGTTTTAAATTAAAAGAGATAATTTTCAACATATTAGTTTAATTGGCAAACAAAGAGATTAACTTTTAACTAAAATAATAAATCTTTATTTGAATTTTCAACCGAAAATATGAATTATCGACGAAAAATGTAATAGTTCATATGTCATCCAATAAAGACGAATATTCAACAAAACAGTTGAATCCTCAACCCAAACATATTATTAATTTCCAACTTAAAAATTGTATTGTTAAACCAAAGAAAAAAATCTCTGCTAGAACAGGTAAATTTTCAATAAAATAGATGAATTTTGACCAAAAACATTTATTTTCAACCAAGAAGATAAATTTTCTACCAAAAAAAGACGGAACTTTCAACAAAATACATGTATTTTCAACCAAACACTTGAACTTGCTATTAAAAAAAGGATAGATTTTCAATTAAAAATGGAATACTTAAATTTTCAGTTAAGAAAAAAAAATAAAAAAAATAATTTAAAAAAATAGTTCAATTTTCAACCAAAGGGATGATTTCTCAATTAAAATGATGAATCTTCAAACAAAAAAATTTATTTTTAACAAAATAGTTGAATCTTCAACCAAAAAAATATTATTAATTGTCAACCAGTTTACATTTTAACCCAAAAAACATGAAAATTGTACTAGAAAAGAGACGAATTGTCAACAGAAGAGATAATTTTAAACAAAGACAGTTGACGCAGAA
Source organism: Andricus grossulariae (assembly GCA_011634705.1). Classification (NCBI taxonomy): domain Eukaryota; kingdom Metazoa; phylum Arthropoda; class Insecta; order Hymenoptera; family Cynipidae; genus Andricus; species Andricus grossulariae. The sequence goes on along the minus strand of JAABKJ010000755.1, from coordinate 49,722,267 downwards.
AAAAGATTTTTTATTCAAAGAAAATTTCTTTGAATCAAAGAAAGATATTTATTCGCTTTCAGTAAAAAAAAAGTTTCTTTGATGCAAAGAAATGTTTTTTTTTTCTAATAAAAAATTTTCTTCAATTAAAAACTATTTTCTTTATCTTATAATTATTTTTTTTTGTTAAATGAAAACAATCATGCTAAAGAAACGGTTTATTTAATTGAAAAAATTTTTTTTTATGAATGCTGAATTTACGACCAAATAGTTGCATTTTTAACCAAAAAGATGAATTTTCTACCCAAAGATATGAATTTTTAACAACAAATTGAGTTCCGAAGCTGAAAAGTCGAATTTTAAATTTTCAACAAAAAAGTTAATTTTCAAACAAGGAAGATGTATTATCAACCAAATCGCTAAATTTTCAACAAAAAAAATAATTAATTTTCAACTTAACAATGAAATTTAGAACCCAAAAGTTGCAGTTTCAAGCAAAAAAGACGAATTTTCAACAATAAAGGCAAAAAGACGAATTTTTCAGAAGACTGTTGAATTTTCAACAAAAATGTAATATTTTAAATAGGAATCTGTAAAATAAAATAAAAGAAAATATATATTAAAATATTGATTGCGTAACAACTTGCTAAAATTAGCGTATATCAGAACAACATTATCTTTCTTTGATATCTCTGTAGCTCAACTGGTTAGAGCACCTGACCGGAAATCAGTTGATCTGGTGTTCGAATCTCAGTGGAGTGAGAAGAGAGAGATCCTTTTTTTTGAATAAATTTGAATTTAATAAAAAATGTAATTTTCAAAAAAGACTACTTTTCTACCAAAAAAGATGCATTTTCTTTTGAAGAAGGCGAATGTTTAAGAAAACAGTTGAATTTTCGACCAAAAAATATGACTTTCAACAAAGTAGTAGAAATTCCAATAAAATAATTAAATTTTCAACCAAATAATTAAACTTTTAACCAAAAAAGATGCATTCTGAACCGAAAATATATTGGTAGACTTTTCAACCAAACACCAAAATAGGTCAACCAAAATAGTTTAACTTTTAATCTATTAGTGGAATTATTAACCAAAAAGATTAATTTTCTACCAAAAGAGACAAATTTTCAACAAAATACTGGAATTTTCAACCAAATAATTGAATTTTCAACTACAATTGATCAATTTTTAACCAAAAATGAATTAGTTCAACTTTCAACCAAGTAGTTGAATTTTCAACTAAAGAAGATCAATTATCAACTAAAACTAAAAAGTAACTGATAAAAACAAGATCTAAAAACAAATTTTCAATAAAATAGTTTAATCTTCAAACAATAAAATTAATTTTTGGACAAAGTAGTTCAAATTTTAACCAAGTTAATAAAAAAAATTAAAAAATGAATACAATTGTTATCGGGTTCTATTAATTCAGTTCACAATTGAGCAAAAAAAAAACAAGAAAACGGGGAAAAAGAGAAATTCTTTAAAAAAGGGGAAGAGGGGAATAGGAGAAAGAGTGTAAAGTCTGATATTGATAAGTATTTTCATACCATATATTACTAGAGATTTCATACCTAGATTAATTTTTTAATGAAATCTAAAATGAGGTGGATTGAAGTGGCCTTTTCCTTAAAAAAGGGACTAATGCGAATGGCAGATTGATTTTGAAACTTCTTATATTTAAGAATGTGGCTATTTCAGTTAATTTTATCAAATATTCTACATATTATTGAATCTTGAGCTGAACAGTAAAGGTCAGGTTCGGACCGAATCTTGAAGAATTTTAAAAGATTTGAGACTGGTTCGTTGGTGAAAAAAAAAATTTAACTTTTTATACTGACCTAACTTTATCGAATATGAATAGTCTACGGTCATGTTCAGTAAGTTGCGCAAACTGATAAAGTATAATAACAGAAAAGTTCTAGGAAAGCGATAAAGTTCGAAGGAAAAACAAGCAATGAGCAATGAGTTAGATAGTGTAAGAAAATGTAGGTAATAAATTCAGGAGATAAACTTACCTTAGGTTTTTCATTTGTAATATTGTCATTCGAGGGATATGATAAATTTGTCGATACATAACAATGAGTTGCTGTTGTGCTTTGATCAGCATTCGGTGGGGCTTTAGCCATGGCTACCATCGTGAGGTTTATATCCATCCTCATCATGAAAGAGACGAGGAATCCAGAAAATGAGAGCAAATAAAGAACTACTCGTGCTGGCACCATGTCTGTAATGAAGAAATAGAAATAAAAAAAATTCATATTTTCAGGCACTGTATAGTGGCCCAAAAATGTATTGGACATTTTTTTCTTCGAATTTTGATGCATATCGCCCACAAATTTGTTCGAATCCAGAAAAAAAATTAATGCGTTACAAAAAAGATATTTAGAGGTGTAAAGCCGACTAGTCGTTGGACAACTAGTCGTGGGACAAGTAGTTGCGGAACATCTAGTCGCTGAGGTCCGTCCACTCAGCGCCGCCACCAAAGCAAAATGAAAAACGCCATATTTTTTGCTCTTTTTTTGAAAATTTTATGCTCAAACAAAAATTTTTTTGCTCTTAAAACTTCCGAGATAAGGGTGGCGGCGCTAGCACGACGTCCACTCAGCGCCGCAACCTATGAAAACTGGCTAAAAATTATTATAATGAAATAAAAGATTAGGGTAGATTTTTCTGCTTTTTTTTTCTCTCCGAAAACATATGATACGCATTCCAAAAAACTACCCCTAAGTCATACATACCTACCCCTCGTGATAAAAAATGTTATAAAAGTGTAAAAATAAACTTGAACTACGTAAAGATGATCCAGAACTCTAAATTAATTATTGAACACTTGAAAATTTACCGTTTTTACAGTTTCTCCCAAAAACTACCCTTCCACGTAAATTTATGTAGTGGAACTTACATATACTTATAAAACGCATCAAAAATAAGTGCTTCTTATTTATTATCCCAAATTTTCAACTCGATGTGGCTATTCGTGTGAAAATAAGTTTACAAATAAAAAAAGGGTCGGTAAGGTAGGAAGCCGATCACGTGACCACTCGTCACATGGCATTAAATAACAACAAATTAATTATCAGTATTTATAGAGAATTGTCTACTCTACAATTTTAGTCCTATACATTTTCACCGAAAAACCATCCCATTTCGAGAGAAAGAGCGTGCGAGCTTCGAGCACAAAAACACCCTCCACTGCAAGGGCAGATTACTCGGAAACTGTGACCCTCAAAACAAAAATGTATATAACTCTTTTTGTCCAGAATGTTATATACTATTTTTTTTGTACTGAACTCTTTTTGCCGTTTGATGCACCCTTTTCGATATAATCGTCAAAAACCAATTTTTCGGGGTTGTTTGTTAGATTTAAGGGTGGTTCCATCCACCAGCCAGAGGGAAACTCTTTTGATATTTGATTCTGATGCCATAAGGAACCACGTACGATAGATATCTGAACTTTATGTATGTTTTCTGGAAAAAAAGTCTAATTTAACTGGACTATAACGTCTAAGACTTGACGAGCCGAGAATCAATGCACAGCTACTGCCGTCGATCTGTGTTTCTACTATATTACAATGAATTATTCACGAGTTCACACAATATCACCTATTCATAAGCTTGGGATAGGTGGAAGTGTATAAACGTCTCAATTTGATAAAAATTATCAAGTTTAAGAACATCTGTAAGAAAACTATGTTTTTATGCTCAATATCTTGAGTCCTATTACCCCTATGGGTGTGAAAAAATAGCAAAATTGAGGTAGAAGAGAAGTGACAGAAAGAGGAAACGGGAATGGCTTAGATTAGAAGCGTGAGGACTTGTAAGTAATGGTTATGTAATAGTACAAGTAGATTACGATGCGGATGCGGTCTCGCTCGCTCTCGTTCGCTTTCAATCGCTCACTCGTTCGCCAGGACGTTCAAAGTTACTTAATCGACTGAAAGAGATTGTTTACCCACACCCGCCCTAATTGTTTTGTCACTACCTCCCCCTTTCCAATCAGAATAATATACGACTCCGGAAAATCTGCCTGACCTGTATACTCGAGTTTTTGAAAAATCTCTCCAAGTCTCAAACTTCCTGAGATAAATTCTGCACTGCCCTGAATAAAAGTTCAGAGTAATTCTGAAATAATTGAAATACTTTGTGCCTAACTATCGGTGCGCAAAGTTCCTTATCTCTGAAGTGCACATATGCGACTTTACTCACGGGTTTCAAAGAAATTACATTTAAAAGTGTACACCCTCCTAAAAAAAATTAGGACTTCTGGCCATTTCTGACCACTTTTGTTACGTTTCTTGACAGAAATCGTCAGGAAAAGTCAGAATTCATGATAAATGTTCAGAAATCGTCAGAAAAACCCTAATCCCTTTTATATTTCTCAGGTTATTTATATTATTCATTTATATTTAGTTATGCATATTCTCTTTTTATTTATGTTTAGTTATTAATATTTATATATTAAATCACTCTGAAGGTGAATGTGATAATTTTTTCCGTTTTGACGTAGCTCTTTCTCTTTACAAGATACATTATGTTTATCCTAATTTTAAATTTTGTAGGAAAATGTTTATGTGTCTGAAATCGTCGAAACCTGTAGATTCCCAAATTCTAATTTTTGAATCTGTATATGCAAAATTGAAAAAAAATTATTTTCAATTTTTAATCCTTAATTCCTGACTTTTTTTTAGTACGGCAGTAATACAAAAACCTGAGTTTTTGGAATAACTGAATTTCATTTTTGCTTAAAATAAAATAAATCAATTAATTTCAACCATAAATTGATCTAAACACTGTATCTTTATTCGAAATATTTTTTTAATAACACAGTGAACAACTGACAGGTATGTTAATTTTCGAATGATTTTCAGTCGTGCGATCTGAGATCCATTTGCACTAGCAGAAAGACGTGTGCGAAGCCGCGAACAGCAATGCGCGATCACTTAGAGAAAAAATGTCAATTGAGGCGTGGATCTCGATAGGTTAAATATGTGTAATATGCGGTCGTTTGTGAAACGTTTTTCAGTGAAAACGATTTCATTGAATACAATCGTGTATATCCGGAAATGAGAAAAAGAAGCCAATTGTGTTGTGTAAATAACTCGATGTGTTGAACATACGTCGCGTGTGCAAAGTTTTCATATAGTGAACCTGTGGCTGATTTCAAGGTATATACTGTAAAAAATGAATAAAAACTCACATTCTTCCGGGAAATGAGTTTCGTGAATGTATCTTCATCTTTCTTATCGTATTTAATTATCAGGATATTTTTCTAGCTCCAAAAATATCAAGTTAGGAGTCAACAATTTTGATTTCATAAATTAACCTATAAATTAAATTTTACGTGCATAAAGCGATTGACTTTCAATCAAGCGAGTAACTTCAAGTCACGCTATAATTATAATAACGCAAATTATAATAACGCATCGGTCGAATTTCAACCGGCGGATGATCTTCTCCACAACATCTGAAAGAAACTGGAATTCTCACTGAAATTCAGATTCTGATATTACTGTATGCACAAGCGCCATTATTATTCTCAGCAATACGTGTAATGCAAAGACTTAAGGTTGGCAAATTATTTCTTGCGAATAATCATTTAACGATGCCTTGAAGCATCATATTGCATGTATTTTCAAGCTGAAAAGGGATTTCCTGGAAAGCATTTTCCCGAAAAAATCCATTCCATCGTTGTTTAAATCATCACATACTTTTTTCAAGTCGGGAAGAGATGTCGTGTGAAAACCTTTTCAGTATAACCAGAGCATTGTCCTTTTGGGGAGAGGGGGGGGGGGCAGTTTGCATTCAAGAGGAAGACTTAAATTTTCTTTCTTGGTACGAGATTCCCTCATTGCCTTTGGGAAGTTATATCCGGCAAAGACAGGTCTCTTGGGATTTGGTGGCTTCAAATGACTTTTGTCGTTAAATCACAAAATGTGTAGGATTAGTCCTTCTTTTAGAGGAATCATCATCACTGTGTATAAAAATAAACTTAATTTCAAAGGTGAAGCACCTCACGAAATATCCAGAAGGCCTGGGACAAAAAAAGTTAAGGACTGGTACCATTATCATCCATCTAAATTTTGATGAAAATCAAAACATATCTTTGGGTTCCTTCAGGGACGTATATATCCCCTGCTCACGTATAAAAATGTCAACCTATTAATCCTTAACCTCGCACAAGTATTTTAAGCTAAAAAAATAATTTAGATTTATTTTGTTTAAAAAAAGCATTAATTCTATTTTTTTAAAGATTTTTTTATTAAATTCAAACACGTGCGATAATTTTTTACGTGAAAAAGTGAGCTAAAAACTGTTTAATGGCCAATTTTCATAACAATATTATTTTTCGTTCTACGTAGTTATAAAAAGGCATATTGCAATACTAATAACTTCTTAGATAATTAGTTTAGAAAAATATTTCATTGGACTTTTTCACTCGCTTCTTCACGGAGAACGACCACACGTATTTAAAATTTTCAAGTTCATAAATGACTTTTATTTGAAATATTGATTTCTTTTACACGAATAAAACTAAGTTTTTTTAGCTTCAAATACTTGCGCATCATAAAGAACCAATAGTGCTACGAAAAATTAGGTTGAAATTTGTACGCAGGAGCAGGGGTCGACACCTCCATTCAATACTGCTCCACGTTGCGCTTAGGCGATGTACAGCGCCACGTCGCGTTTGGTCGGTGAACAGTAAAGTTCTCCGTCGCGTTTGTTGGCTGTATATCTGCAGGTCCCATACTTATACACCCGCCATGGAGCTATACAGCGACCAAACGCAACGCACAATGGGACAATTTGTCAGAACCTGCATCAATAATCTGTAATCTGGTTAAATTACAATAAAAAATTAATAAAACTTAGTGTACCGAAGATTTAGAGTGGCGTACCATGTTAGCGTCAATTTTTGCGCAAAAAGCAAAGTGTCAAATCACTAGACATGTTCGTCAATGATATTCTCCTAGTAATCTGAAGAACCGCTTTCATTGGTTCAAATGTTAAGTGATTTGACGTTTTGCGTTCACACCTAGTAATAACGCTGCCATGGGACGACACACTTATGTATCGCTGAATTAGAATCTGTTGCCACAATTTTACATATTAAATGGCGCTTGTAGTATAAGTGCCAAAAATGGGGTATTGTGAGTTTTCGTGAACAAAAATAAACTTTATAAATTTTTAAATGTCTATTGAAATGAGTAATGTTTGTAAAAAAAGTTTTTTTGGATCGCGATTACGAACGTGAAGTCATATTTAAAAAATATAAAATCACTGAACCAATATGGTGGACAAAAAGCTTTAAAAGATTATAAATGTTGATCAAATTCAATTCTTGGGAGTTTTTGGAGTCGCTAATTACGAACCTTAAGTCACATTTTCAAAAGTCAAAATGCCCAATCCAATATAGCCGCTCAAAAGATAAATGTGTATTTAAAAGTTTATAAAAATAAATAATGTTCATCAAGGTTCGTATATGAAGGCTTTTTGTGTCGCTGATTACGAATTTAAAGACAGATTTTGAAAATTCAAAATTTTCGATCAAATATGGGAGCGAAATGTTTGAAAAGTTTATAAATGTTTAAAACATTCAGTACCCTCGAGGTTTTTGGGTCACTGGTTACCAATCTGAAGTCGGATTGTCGAAATTCAAAATAACCGATTCAACATGGTGGACGAAAAGCGAATGAGAAAACGTCTGGTATTAGTTGAAAACTGTGTTGGCTCGGTCATTGTGAATTTTGAGAATCTGGCTTTAGATTCATAATCAGCAACCCATTAAACCTCCTGGTTTATAAACATTTAATAACTTTTTTATCTTTTGAGCAGCCATATTCGATCGAATATTTTGAATTTTTTTATAATCTGACTTCAGATTCGTATTCAGTAATGAAAAACCCATAAAATATTATCCTTTTCGCATTTTAAAAACTGATTCACATAAAATTGTGCATTTATGAAGTTAATTTTTGTTCGCGAAGACGAAAATATCCAACTTTTGGCACTCATACTACAGTCGACATTTAAAATTTTTAAATTGCGGTAGCAGATTCGAATTTAGCGATACCTAAATCTTCAATTAATTTTGATTGTTATTTGATGAGGATACAGATTTTTGACGCTGGTTGTGACAAATTTCCCCACTGTGCGACGGAGAGTTGCACACCGACCAAATGCAGCATAGGGCAGTATGCAATGGAGGCGCTGATAAATGACCGCGTAGAACCGAGGAAACAGAACAGGATTTCAACCAAAGTATGAAAATCCATGTAAATTGGTAATCTATGAATGCCGATTTCTCTGAATAAAATCACTTATAAGGAAAATCCTTTCAGGCGGTTATGGGGCCCGCTTAGACGAGTAAAATTACGCGCTTTGAAGCCTATCAGTGGTACACCCAGAAACTGTCCTTATTAACCATCCACGAACCATGCTCGAACTTTCAAGTACTTGAAATTTTCGAGCTGCTCGCAAGTTTCGGGTTCTCGAAGTTTTTGAAATTAACAAACATTTCTTCAAACCCACTACTAGAGGTTTCTTCGGGTTGCCAACAGTGATTTTAAGATTATAAGTAAAAACTCAAGATTTCTTATCCAAAACAGCGATCAAATTTTGGAAAATTTAAATAAAATGACGGATGTCTATGAAACTCAATGCTAGGGGATTTTTTTATTTTTTGCTTACAATTTTGGAATAAAAATTCGAAACTTTTGACATAAAATAACGACCGAGAAATTTAATAAAAACTGAAGGATTTCCATAGACTCAGTATACTAGAATTTTTTTTGGGCCTCTGTTCACAAATTTATGGTTGAAATTTGAAAATTCAAACTTTGTGATTTTAAATGGCGACCAAATTTGTTAAAACTTTATTCTATTCAGGGATCGGAACCTTTTATCTTGGTCCCATTAATAAAATGTTCTGAAGGGGTTCGGGTTCGAACCGAACCCTTTAAAAAATCTCACAGGTTTGCTTCGAATCGGCCCTTGGTCGAACCTTCAATAGACCTAACCCTTAAAAAATAGTAGTTCCTATCTCAGATTATATTAACCGGTTTCCATGAGTTTCAGTCTTAAGGGGTTTTTTTTGGTCATCAGATAATAAAAAAGTTCCTGAAACTATGTACGGAAATATATGTGTAACAATGTCGTTTTTTGATTCGCAATAAAAAGGTAAGTGTCAGTAAATTTATCGTTCGAACTGCATTATTATTAAAGTCTTTGTTGTACGTTGAATCGAACAAAAATATTTTATGCAACGCAGGTATGATTTACGCGTTTTTTTCAGCGTCCTTTTAGTTCTGAAACTAGCAGTTTCTGCAACAAGAGGACGAACAGCTAATGCAAATGTGCGGCGTAGTGCAGAGTACAATTTGATCATAATCGTTCTCCGCGTATGCGCATTCGCTGTCGCCCCTGTACGATTCTGGAACACGTCAACCTAACCTCAAATGTCAGTTTGCCACGAATGGAAACTCGTGAGCAACACCGTGCACATGCACAGTGCTGTTTGCGCTGTCACGTGTTGTACCCACTCCCCTATGTTATATTTTGACATCTCGATGCATGTGCAGGTTATGTTCGTTTGTTTTTTTATTTTGTTGGGTGTATATCACGTTCCTTAATTGTTACTAAATTATAAACGAAAAGGAAAATGGCATCAAAAATACGAAAAAGATCTAGACAGTGTAAGTACTACAATGACATTATTATAATCATTTGTGGAGTACGTAAGTAAGGGATAAAGTTAATTTCAGTGAACAAAGTATTGTCGCTCGTCTCACTCCCCACTTACAGGGATACTACTCCTCACTATTCCTTCGTGTACTAAACGATGTTGGGGATTTTGCTCAACGTCTTCGCGCATGATGCGGAATCGACCATTTTCGATGTCTGTAAACGTTGACCAATCGAGGGTTTTGCATGTATGTGTGAAGAAAATTAGTTTTCTGCATTCTAACCTGACCATTCCAGAATTTTAATAATTTTTAAACAATATTGTGTGATTTTTATATATTCAATATGCTTGCATTACTTAATTTAATTATTATTTATACATTAATTAATTTGTGAAAGAAAATGAGTTTGTTCGTACACTTGCGTGACAGTATATATTTTACGGGTTTCAATGTTAAATAAATATGAAGTTTAAACAATAAATTTATTGACACTTGCCTTTTTATGGTGAATCACGAAACCACATTGGTACACATAAATTGTCTTACATAGTTTCAGAAACTTTTTACTATCTGATAACAAAAAAACCCTAGGACTGAGCCTCGTGGAAATTGGTTTATATTTCGAATTTTTCCAAAGTTTGGTCGCCATTTAGAATAAAAAATATCGAATGTTTACACCGAAATCGTGATCAGAAATCCAAAAAAATCTCGTAGTATTGATCTTCATATAAAACCGTCAGTTAATTGAATTTTTCCAGCATTTGTTCATCATTTTGGATGAAAAATCTTGAATTTTTAATTTCGATTTCAAAATCACTGTTAGCAATCCGAAAACCCCCCTAGTACCGTGTTTGAAAAAGTGCTCGTTAGTTTCAAAAGTTTCGAGAACCCGAAAATTTCGAGTCCTTGAGAAGTTTCGAGCTTTCCGCAAAGCTCAACTCGAATCGAATCGAGCTCAGCTCGACTCGAATCGTTCGACCTTCGAGTTTCTTGCAAACCCCTAGTAATCAGCGACCAAGAAATCCCCTATAACCTACCTTTAAAGTGAATCCAAAAACTTTTATGAATACTCGTCTGCCATATTGGAACCGCCATTTTTGAATCTTGACGTCGGATTCGCAATTAGCGACCCCAAAGACACTCACAAGCCAGGTTTCAAGTAGATCCAATAATATTTTAGCATACACGAACGCCATATTGGATACGTCACTTTTTTTAAATTCTAACTTTGAATTCGTAATCAGTGACCCAAAACACGCCCGAGTATTGAATTTCACACACATTGAAAAACGTTTTCGGCATTTGACCAATTCGAGCACATCACGGATATTCAGCAGGTTTTATCTCGAATAACGCCCGGATGAGTGACCTCTGCAATTCACTTAATAGACTGTCTATAACCAGGAAGAACTTCTCATTAGGTCGGCTGCATCGGCACGGTGTTTTATATACGAAGCACCTGCAGGAAATATACACTGAAGAGGGTATACGTTGTACATTGATAGAAAAAATGGTAACTTTGAATCATTAAATTAATCCATTTGTAACTTTTGCTTAAATAGAGTGGGCACGATTACCTACTGAAATATTTCAATAATAATATGATCGTTGTAAAAATTTGTTGTGTAATAATATTCGAGTTCTCTTTTCAATTGTCGAACATTATTTGTACAGAAAATTTCCTGAACGTAATGCATAAATATATACCTCCGATCTCTCCTACCCCTACAGCGATGTTCTCTATCAGAATTGTAAGGCGGTTTTCTTGAGCACATTTTTTTCCCACCAACAGCCCAGGAATGGCCAAAAGGATGGGAATCTTGAAGGATTCTGCCGCGAGGTGTAGTGAAGTCGTCCTTGGGGAGCGAATTGAAGTTACCACAAAGACCACAGAGGCGACCCCGATAGAAGGACGGAGCTGAGACCTCCACGAAGCTAATGCCATCCCAGAGAATTTTAATTCCAATATGCGTGCTAACCAGAATACTGTCCTCCGTTTTGTTAATGTATAACAGCTTTGGCATACGATAGGGAACGTCAATTCTTTTTCCGTTAACCTTTACCCTCATTCTCTGGCCTAGATTAATCTTCATTTCTCCTATCTAAAAAAAATTATCATGAACAAAACAGTTCACAAGAACTTGGTCGAGGTATCATGCAAAGAATATCTGACAGCAATAAAAGTCGCAGAACAAACCTTTAAAGCTATTGTTTTAGTCCAAGCCGAAGACCTTGTGGACCTTGCGTCGTTGGTCACTCGTATGCTGAAACTTTGATCTACACAATCACTCGTCAACTGATACTTGCAAGCGCCCTTGAAGCTGAAGAACTTTCCATCGAAGGTTCGGTAATGTGGATCGCCAAACACGGTGCACACACCATCACCTGTTTAGGAAAATGTAAATTGGGTCAACAGTGGAATATGCGTTCAATATGGAAATTCAAAACTATAAAATTGTTTTTGTTACTTACTTTCGACACAACGTGGACAGCATTGGCCCTCAGGATGTTCTAATCGTGAGTTCGGTGGGCAAGGGCTATTCAGTAGTGGACAGATTGTCATAGCACATCGCACTTTGCCCTGCATGCATGCGCATGCCTTGCAGGGATCAAGCTTCCAAGACTCGCCATCCTGCCTAGGAGAAATTAAAACGTTTAAACCTCGTCTCAAGAAGCCAGGTGCCGATTTGTAATCCATGATCAGTAATAAGATGATAACCATCCGCACAAGGTCCAGGGGTTCCATGGGTTATAATATACTTGCCCCGTAAGTTTTACCACCGTAACTGCAAGATGTACGGCTTTCCTCGATGAGCAGACATTGAGGACAGCAACGCCCAGGAAGTATAGTTTGGTATTCGCTGATACATTCCAGCACTGGGCAAGTCTCCTTTGTGCAGGTTACAGACGAGTTCGCGCAGGTACAGCGAGTGCACTCATCTAAATGGAACTGAGTACCCGAGTCGTGCAAAATCGTGCCCAACATGCAAGCACCTTTAGGCGGTGATAGATATTGCCCGCTACCTACAAATTGCATGAGATTAGCTAATGAAAATTGCCTTGCTAAAACCGTTAATAGAAAATATACAACCCAGAAGACTTGTAACTCATTTACATAATTCAATCTAAACTTTCATATTAATAAAATCCCGTTAAAAAGGTGTAAATTAAAATGAAATACAACGAGTCAACATATGATTAAATTAAAAACGCTTTGAATCCAAAACAATATCGTTTCTGCCGAGCATGCTAACGGACGTCCCCGAACTCTTCCGTTGTGAAATAATTGTGAAAAATTTCATTTTGCTAAATTTGATTAATATGTGTGTATTTTGAGGTACAACAGAGACCGACATTATCGGAATGGCAGAGACCTCAAAAACGAATCCTAACCTCCAAATAGTGCACATAGAGAAAATTTTTATTTAGCAGAATAAATTTTTTTTGCTATTATCCCTCAAAAAAGAGTTCGGGGACGTCTGTTGTTCTATTTTATAGCATCTCCAAATACAGTTTTAAAATTTTTTAATTTTTGTGGACAAAAACCCGGGGGAACTGAACCCGATTTACTACACGCTGAAGTATAACATGCCCTTAAAGGGTTGAATGGTCTCAACATTCTGCAAAAAATGAGCCCAGTATCAAGCCAATTTGTCCATTTTTCAAGTAGATATTGCAAAAATAGTGCAAATATCAATGTTTTCTTACACAGAAAAAAAAAACAAAATGTAATCTTTACAGCGATTTCAGAGTAGTCTTTACCTGCAACAAAAATTACCTTCACGTGTTAAGATTTAACCATCACATGGGAAATGGTTACCACGTCAATTCTATTAAATCTGGTTTTGTTTCGATGCGAAAAAAATCAACTTTATCTACTTGAAAATTACCCGCAACAAAAATTGACTTCTCTTTTTTCTGTGTAAATGTTAGGTAATATCTGAAAATTTGAAAACATCTTATCTGTAGGCAAATTAGAATAGAAATTAAATAAATGTATATTTTGAGGGACTTTTATAGAAACTACATGGTTATATGTTTCATATATTCACAAAACTATTTTTTTTACCACAAAGAACATTGAAATTTTTTCAACTATTTTGTTACAACTTTAAATTCTTCCACTGTGATAGACATTTTTTTAGATTTACGCTCCTAAGCTGCTGCAATACTGTGGAAAAATAGTTTTCAAATGAGCCTATGAACATTAAAAATGTTTAATATTTCGGATATTACCTCAAATTTGAGAAAATATTGAAATTTACTCTATTTTTGAAATATCTACTTAAAAAATAGACAACCTACAAATAAATACAATAAATTACAGGAAAGTACAGCTTTAGTCTATTATTTGGATGAATTTTGTACTTCTTTTTATATTGTTGTACCTTATTGCAGTTTTAATTTCCTACAAGAATTTACAAAAAACCACAACTACAATAATCAACAGGAATTTACAGGCTTTGCAGCCAAAAAGTTGTTCTTTTCCGAGCTAGGATGGCAAATATTTAGAATATTTGCAACTAGATAATGTTAAATAAACATGTGAAATGATCGCTATTTAAAAAAACCATGGAAAGCGTTTTAAGGAATGGACACGAAACTCGATTAACGTAAATGCGAAAAGTAAAAGTGTTTAAACTTTGAAGGAATGGTAGAATATTAAAAGACAATAATCGTTTATAAAAAACTAAAGATTTACATTTGAAGCTTTTTTTAAATATATATTTACAACAAAATTGTAAACGTAATGTTCAAATATATATTACAAAAAAGCTCAACACTTAAGTTTCTCGCGGTTTATTAACGATTTTTATCTTTTACGATTCTACAATCCCTGCAAAGTTTAAACATAAAATTTAAAATTATCTTTAAAATAAAATAAAATAATAAAATATTTTTACTTTAAAATTATCTCATAACTTACATTGAGTAATGCCAGAAAAACCGTCGCCATTTTATCAATTACGATTTCTTTTTAATTTTCAAACGGATTTGGAAAGAGTACGAGAAATTTTATCAGAATCAAAAAGCAAAAGATAAAAAACAATATCAGATATATTATTCTTACTCCTTTTGGAAAACAACACATTTAACTGAGAAATAGTTCTGTGACTTTAGCATAGACTGCCTGCCTGCCCAATTTGAAGTGAATTCGGTCTGCAATAGCATTAATTATAAATTATTATCGAATACTCACAGTTAGGTTCAATAAAAATAAATGTAACTTGCACTCACCTGAAACAAAAAAAAATAGTATTTCAATTAATCAAGAGGTAAAAAATATTTTATAATAGAATTGATCCATTCTCTGCAAGGACAACTCAAGTCCGAAAAGGAGAAGACGCCAAAAGAAAAATAAAGTTATTATTATAAGGTGCTATGAGTAAATTTGATAGGTTTTTACAAATTTTTTGCCGAATAATATCATTTTTTGATAAAATGGGACAAAAAATTAAAGTTTATTCATCCCAACAATTACATTATAAGTATAAGTTGAGTTATAAGTTGTTTTTGCGGAGAACACTTATTAGAGACTATGATTATTACATTTTCTTAAGAAAATTAAACGCTTTGCCTGTAGGCGGTACAGAAAAGTAACAAATAGGCATATTATTGTTTTATTGTTAGCAACGAGGACCGCTACAAGGTTTATTGGCTCGGTGTAGGGCAAAGCGGGATACCTAGAATTTTCGATTTCATAACTTGATATTGCTTTTTCTGGATAAAAAAATAAGTGTCTCGCCTTACCCCACATTTCCCACTAAGTCCCGTTTTTACGGTTCGTTTTGAGTAACACTTTTTCTTTTTCAAGAAAATATGAACATTACTACAAATAGAAAATGGATACATATATTACTAGATAACCAACAAAATGAGAATTTTTCAAGAGCGAAAAAACATTCTGTAACATCGAAATACTATTTAAAGATAAAACAAATGTCTACGCCCGAGCCAAAGTGTCGTTGACCTGCGGTTAGAAAAGTTTAATCAAGAAAAGTTCTCCAGGTTCGAGGAAACGTTGACAATCTCAAAGAGACATTAACCTAAAATTGGATCAGGCTTAACTGCAGATTGCGATAAAACAATTTAATTTTTAGTTTTAAAATAAAATAAGACCATGCTTCCGAGATATTACGTTCCTGAATACGGCTAAACAAAGTTTCATGTAAAAAAGTTAGCCAATTCCGACAAATCGACTAAGAATTTTGAGGTATGGGTATGCTTAATGAGAATGAAAAAACGATCGAAAAAAGTGAATCATGATATCGCAGTATGATATGAACTTTTTTTGCTAAAAATCCGAGAAAACAAATTTTTTTTTCATGAAATGATAATGATTGTAAGCAATATCAATGTTAAAAGATAAAATAAATGATTATTACGTTAAAATTTTAATTAAATTTTAACTCATATTTTTAATATTTTTTTTTAATTATTGTACCAAAAAATAATAATTTGAAAAAATTCTTTATCCACAATATGTGTTTATTTTTTTTTTAAACTTTTTATGGAATAAACCGACATTCTCGATAAATATGTTGATTATCCAGTTCTCTAAACTACAAACCTTCAACTATCGTTTCATCGTTTCTTGTAGAAGTTCTTTTACTAATTTTATTTTCAATTTTTCGCAAATTAAAAGACTTTCGATCTGCATTATTATTTTCTAATCCTATAATCTTTCCTAATTTTAATTCAAAGATGAGTAATTCATAGATATTCATATTTAATGATATGTATGTTTAATGGTATTAAGAATAATAAGAATAATGATAACAATGTTCATACTCGAAGGCTAACAAGATTTTTAAACAGGTATTTCTTTTTTTTGTATTCCAAAATTTATTTACTCTCAAATAAGACATGTTTTTCCTCATAATTTAGAAGTATTTCTTTTTATTCAAACGTGTTTGACATAAATGGTACTCTATAATACCTTTGAAGTTCTAGTTTTCTATCATTTTAATTATTTTCAGATGCAATATCAGTTTTGAATCAAATATATCACTCCCATCTATTTAAATCTATTTTATATGCATAAGGTTATCGTCCATACATTTTTTTCAACCTCAATAAATTACCCTGATTTATGAACAAAATTTCCTGATAATTCCAGGTTTTCCACGTTGAGTTGTTAGAATACGAAAAAATACTAAAGCAACAAACGAGTTTTAAGGAATTGGATTTTTAAATTTACAAAATCATACTAATAAAAATGTAGTACTGTTATTCGATAATATTCAAATAAAGGCAAATCAAAATCTCCGTTTCATTCGATTCACTCCCATTCAAATGGAATGTAAATGAAATCAGTGATTATAATTCACGAGTACCAAATGATTGAAAGTCTCCACAGTCCACACCAGGCTAATTTATAAACAAAAAAGAGCAATAAAATTACTCGAAGTGCTGATAAATAGCTATTCTGATTCTACACTAGCTTTCCAAATTTATATGCATAACTCCTTGGAAGACGAACGTCCACCGTACAAGTGCGTCAGCGGGCAGCGAATGATGCACGTGAGGATATTACAAACGACTTTATTTTCGCGAGCAAGGTGATAATGTTATAATATTTAGGTCGTGCTGGCGGGTGTGGCACCTCGACGAGTTACATCATGCGCTAATCGTTAAACCTCTTTTTGCCCTATTCTGTCATTCTCTCCCTTGTGAGAATTGACACGCAACAAAGAATCCGATTCCGAGAGCTCATTCAATTAGTAAAATAGTCGCGTTGTGCTAAAAACCCGATTCACCAAGGTGAAGTCAAACTAGATTCTAGAATAACTAGAATAATACACTTTCACTAAAAAAGAAAAACATTAGAAACATCAGAAATGTGATGATAATTGACAGTTATATATTATTTGGAGTTGCAACGGTTGATGAATTATTCACGAATCAAGATCTCGGGGATCACAGCGGTTCAGCAGATCAATTTTCGGTAAGAAATGGGATTTCATTTATTATTAAAAACATTTTATATCATATGAGTATCGCATGAATATTGAACAAAAGTGCTTTCTAACAGTAGCGCCTTTCTTGGCAAATTTTCTAGTCATTTTTGTGTTTAGAAAATTTTTGTTGGCTTGATTTAAAAAATCTGTTGAACAATTCAGAACTTTTTACTGATAAAATTCATCAGCAAAAATTCAAGAGGATCAATGATTGCGAAACAGATAAACAACAGAATTGAAAAATACTCATGTTCTAATTTTTTTAAATGTTTTTTATGAGTAGATAGCATTCTATTCACTATTCTCATCCATTTTTTTTCTAATGTATTCTTTTCAGTATACAACTCTGCGACTTGTTCGTATACGCCGTCTTCCGTATTTTATTATATTGAGATGGGTTTTTTAGAAAGGTAATTCATTTTTCTTGAAAAGTCTACTATTATATTTTTGGTTGCGAATTCATCTTTTCTGATTAATAATTTTATTTTTTGATTGAGAATTTAATTATTTTGTTGAAAATTCAACAATTTTTTTAAAAAACATCCTTAATGGTTCAATATTAACTTCTTTGTTGAAAATACATCATTTCGATTTAAAAATCGTATTTTTGGATTGAAAATCGAAGAATTTAGTAGAAACAAATTTTCTATCTTGTCTGAAAATTTTTTTTTGGTTTAAAGGTCAACACTTTTGTTGAAAATTCGTCTTTTTGGTGGAAAAATTCATCTCTTATGGTAGGAAGATAATCTCTTTTGGTAAAAAAAGCAACTTTTAGGTAGGAAGTTAATCTGCTTTAGTTGAGGATTGAACTATTTTATTGAAAATTCCACAATTTGGTTCAAATTTTTTTTCTTTCTATACTAACAAATCTTTTTTGGTTGAAAAATCAACTATTTTTTGAAAATTCATCTTTTTAGAATGAATTCAACTGTTTCTGATCCCAAAGTAAAATCTTTTTTGGTAGATCTTTCAACTATTTTGATGAAACTTCGTCTTTTTAGACGAATTTAACTGTTTTTTATTACAAATTTAAATGTTTTTGGTTGAAATATCAACTATTACATTTTTAGTTAATAATTCATATTTTTCGTTGAAAATTCAATTACTTAGTTAAAATGAAAAATACTTTGTTAAAAATTAATTTCTTTATTGAATATTCACCATTTTATTCGAAAATTCATCTGTTTGGTTGAAAATTCGTCTTTTTGTGGTTAACAATTCGGTTCTTTTTTTGCTTAAAATTATATTTTTTAACTGAAAATTTAACTATTCCTGTTGAAGATTCATAATTTTAGTTGAAAATTCATCTTTTTGGTGAAAAATGTAACTATTTTGTTGCAAATTCGTTTTTTTTTTGGTTATGAATTAATTTTTTTAACTGAAAATGTATTTTTTTCATTTTTGATGGAAATTAACTTTTTTGTTGAAAATTCGGATTTTCTGGTGTTGACGTACCGGAAAATCTTGATCATTTTAGTCGAAATTACTTAAAATTTACCTTTTCTATTTTTGGTTGAATGTTTATCTCTTTTCAACTATTTGTTTAAAAATGTATATATTTTGTTAAAAATTCACCTATTTTAGTAGAAAATCAATCTTATTGTTTGCAAATTGACCTTTTTAGTTGAAACTGTCTGATTAAAAATTTATCTATCTTTTGAAAATACAATATGTTTACTTGAAGTATTAGGAATTTGAAGCGGTTTAATTTGAATTTAATACTAGTAACTTCATTAATTTTATTTAAAAGAATTTATTCACCTATTTTTGTGAAAAATCTCCTTATTTCTCCTGTTTTTGAAGCATTTTGGCCTGTGAAGCCTGTTTCCTCTACAAAGATGTTTTTGCCTTGCAAATATAGAACTGATTTCTATTTCGGGTTTACTGGTTTCTCGATTGAATCGTTAGCGATTTCTTCGCTGTCAACAATGTCCTTCAAGTCTACAAAATTAGTAAATAAATTGTTTAGAAAATATTTGAAATTGATACCATGAGAAAAAACTCTCTTTCAAAGCGCGTCTTGTTTTCTAATGTCTTTAATTTCTGCTTATGATTCTTCAAAAATGAGTCAGAACTTTGTAAAAAGGGGGAAAATTGGGCGAGAATTCTCTATTGTAGTTGTTTTAGGGGATTTTTAAAATTTAAGGCGGAAAAGGGAAATTAGGTAAAAAGGGACGGACTGTGATCCCTGGGATCTGAACCAGACAATGAAGTTCTAATCTGACAAAAAAATAATGTATTCGGTTTCACATTTGTTATTAATGATTCAATTGAATATCCTTGAATCTATTCTGAACTGAATTTTTCAACTTTTTCCTTGAAAATATAAAACTAAGTGTGAAAGCTGTATGTTGAGTCCACTATGACTATTTGTCACAGAATGTGAACCAGGTAATTTTATGAATGTAGGAGGGATCAGTAGGTTTTACTGTATTACAGTAACATGAGTATACACTGGATAATGCAACGATCCTTCCAGGACTTTTTCTTGTTGAATAAGTTCGTGGTACTTCGGATACGTCCATTCGCAGAATGATCCATTAATGCTTGCGAAGAATAAACGAGCGATCGTTCGATACACGACCCCCACGACCATGAATTACCCGAAGGCTCGGATTAACAAAGTTGCTTTTTCGATAAACCTGAAAGATAATATCATCCAATCCCTTCATGAGTGAAAAGTAATTTCACTGTGTATTATATTATTCCTTGCTTAAACACATATTTATGATATTGTGAACAATTTAATAATTAAAACTTGATAGATGAGTAAACATTAATACGGGGGATTAAAAAGATATTTAAAATAACGATTATATACCAATCACTATCCATTAGACAGGGTGGTCGCGAAATTTCATTTTCAAAACTCCATGACTTTTGCCTGATCAATCTTTTATTTTCCCTGGCCACTAATATTCAATGGCAATTCAACAAAATGCTTGAATTTTCAACAAAATAATTAAATTTTCTACAAAATAGTTGAATTTTTAACAAATGCTTGAATTTTCTACCTACAAAAATGAATTATCAACCAAAGAGTCGAATTTTCAATCAGAGTTGAATTTTCAACAAAATAGTTGAATTTTCAACAAAATAATGAAATTTTAAAAAAATAGTTCAATTTTCAGCCTCCAAAGATAAATTCTGAACAAGAAATGTAATAGTTGAGGTCCAAACCAGAAAGATTAATTTTCCACCGAAAAAGACGAATTTTCAACAAAATACATGAATTTCCAAACAAATAGTTGAATTTTCAACTAAAAAAGGATAAACTTTCCACCAAAAATAGGAGTTAAATTTTCAGTAACAAAATTAAGTGTCAAATCAAATGATGCATTTTTCAACCAAAAAGACAAATTTTCAACAAATAAAGAGTTTTCAGTCAAAAAAGAAAAAAAGCATCATTCAAATTGTTGAACTTTCCCACCAGAAGACGAATTTACTTTAAAACAGTTAAATTTTTAACCAGAAAACATGAATTTTCAACAAAAGAGTTGCATTTTTTAACCCGAAAAGAGGATATTTTAAACCAAGAAGATTAGTTTTCTACTAAAAAATGCGAATTTTTAACTACAAAAGATCAATTTTTTACCAGAAAGTGAATAGTTAAATCTTCAGTTAAAAAAAGGAAGTGTCTACACATCCCAAAGATATCTGGCTATTGCATCTAAATTTCGGTACACGAGATGAATTTTCAACTAAAATTATGAATCTTCAACAAAACAAAATGATTTTTTTTTAAAACTGGTTCAACCTTCCCCAAAGTAGTTTAATTTTCAAACAAAAAATATGATTTTACGGTGATTAATGTAATGGTAGATATTTAAACCAAAAAATATTTTAATTTTAAATTATAAGCAGTAGAATTCAACCAAAAAAGACCAATTCTCAACAAAATAATTGAATCATTAACCAATGAAAATTAATTTTTAACAAGCAGTTGCATTTTTAGCCCAGAACGATTAAATTTCTACTAAAACAGATGAACTTTTAAAACAAAACAAGAACTTTCAAAAAAATAGTTGTATTTCAAGTAAGAAATATTTCAGTTGAAGTTTTAACAAAAACTTAATTTTCTACCAAAATAGTTGAATTTTCAACCCAAAAAGATGAATTTTCAACCAAAAAAGGATGACTTTTTAACCAAATTGTGGAATCTTCAAACAAATAATAAAATTCCTAACTAAAAATATAATCCTCAGGAGGAGGCAACTGCAAAAAAAAGAAATAAAAATACAAGGTGAAAATATTACTAAGACGAATATTATACCATTTTCCTTATTCAATATCCTTGACAGTTGTAGCCTCGGCAGAAAGAACGTTAGATCAATACAAGTTTTGTGTCCATGGAGTTCTATAGAATTTATTTTGTTTTAAACTGATTTTCTATTCCGCAGTCGCGCTGCAATCGCTAAACTGTCCAGAAAAATGAGTAAATAGAAAATTGAATTCGTAAATAAATGTCATAATAATCGTGGTAATTTACTTCGTATCAACCTCAACTTTCAAAATGTACGTTTCTACATAAAACTTACAATTAGAACTCTTGAACAAGGGTAAAAAATTAAATCTAGAGTTAGATTTGGAAAAATACACTTTTGAGGTTTAGCCTCTGCCGAGGCTTCAGTTATTTAAAGTACCTCTTATGGAAATTCCCTGAATTTCCCTGATCAATAAAATTCCCTGACTTTTCGCTAATTTCCAGGTTTTCCCTGATCTACGGCCACCCTGATTATATAGCTTTCATCTCCATTAAAAATAGTATATTAGCGACAAATAATAAGATTGGATCGCACGTGCTCGCTGTGTGAATTTTAGAGCACTGAATGTACGAAAAAAAAAAAAAGAAAAATATGTGTACAAAAACTGGTACTTGCATGGTAGCAGGTGGCGCGGGTGCTTAATGGTAAAAAAAAGGGAGGGCTGACAGATCTCACATGCCTGCATGGCAAATAAATGAACACAGCTCGCGCCAAGCTACAGACTACAGAAAAGTGTGTATATGTGAATTCATGCAAGCACACGCAAAGACGCAACTGAGGCTTATCGCATCAGAAATCTTCACCACGAGCCTGCAGTCTTCGCCGTTGTCAACCGCGAATAGGTGCTCACACCCACTCGTGGATTTCGATCTGAGGAGCAGTGTTGCCAGATCGTTGGAAAAATCTGAATTTAGTCTTTTATTTGCATCTGTGTGTAAGTTTGTACTGAATAATCTGAGAATCTTGATCACCGGGATGTTTAAAGCTCTATATAGTCGGCGAATCCAAGTTTTCTTAAAGAAAAAAATTTTCAACAAAGAGTATAATTTGAATATCGAAACCTGATACTTATCAGTGCAATGTTCAATCAAATTTAATTATGTTGAACTCAGATATATGAAGTAAATTTATGCTTTGAAACTAGTACTGTATAAAGTTATTCGAACCGAACTGATGCCCGATTTGATTTAGACGCACTCAGTCCGAATCGAGAAAAAAAACAATTCGAATTCGGCAATTCTAAAGTCTTTCTAATCAAATTTCGGCATGCTCAATCAGTTCGGGAAAAAAAACGGATTCAAATTGGTCTTCCGAATCGAATAAGGAAGCTCTCAGATGTTCGATTCGAAAGACTGGAAGCCTATGGTTCTCTTTTTATATCTATAAATAATCGAAATTTGTATTTAAGGAGTTGATAATAATTGATTTTACAGAGTATCAGTGTACAGCGCCGAATTCCAAACCTTTTATTTTTTAATTTGGTCTGAAAGCATCGAAAGTTGTTTCGAGTTTAGAATTGCCCAGTTCGAATCGAAATTTTTTCGACTTGAACTCAGCTACGTCGGTTTGGGAAAAAATCGACTCGACCCAAACAATTCACAGGTACAATTAAAACTTATTGTGAAATGCGAACTATCATAAGGATATAGGGACCTAATATTTCGAAGGCGCTGACATCACTGAGAATTGCGGCAAAAGTGGTAAAAGTGAGATGAGCAAGACTCAAGACCCACTGGAAACAATGAAAAATATA
This sequence comes from Andricus grossulariae, assembly GCA_011634705.1. Classification (NCBI taxonomy): domain Eukaryota; kingdom Metazoa; phylum Arthropoda; class Insecta; order Hymenoptera; family Cynipidae; genus Andricus; species Andricus grossulariae. The sequence goes on along the minus strand of JAABKJ010000755.1, from coordinate 49,698,623 downwards.
TATAATTTGTGAGAACATTTACAATTTACATTTATTTTACATTTTTTTCCAAAGTATTTTGAGTCTTGCTCAACTTACTTTTGCCACTTTCGCAGGAATTATCCTCAGCGGCGGCAGCACAATCGGAAAGATAGATTAAGTCCCTATATTCAGTCTGACGAGAACATGATCTTACTACTTAAATCGTAATTTCTACTCTATGGTCTTCTTTATAATCCACGATAGTTACGCTAACTATAAGAACAGCTTTTGCAATTTTATTACATCCCACGTTCGTAATTATTCAATCCTTGTCCAACTAGGCAAATATACACAATTTTGTGAAAGCAAATGAGGTAATTAAATTATTAAACTTCCAGGCAGGATCAAAAGAATCAGACTTATTGGTATTTATTATTATTGGACATACTTCTGGCAAAACTACTGATAGCAACTACTGAAATTCCAATAATTTTTTTACTAATTTATCAGTAAATTTTAATCAGTGAGAAATGGCTCTATCATCAGTGATGATTTTCACTGATTAATAGTGAAATATCACTGATTGGCTGTTACATTATCACTGAAATTAATAAATATTTTACTGATTCAATCCCGGAAAAATCTCACTGCCAATTAGTGATATATCACTGTTAAGCAGTGAAAATTCTTACGGATTTTTATTCAGTGAATCATTTTCGAGCCCATTTTTATCTATGTAATCACTGATAACACAAAGATTTAAATAAGGAGAGTAGAAAACATCAAAAGTATTTATTAGTCATAATTTCTGTAAGTCAAAGTTTAATACTTTTTTCCAAGTTCATTTACAAAATAATCAATTTTAATAAATGAGATCACCTTTTGTTCATTAACAATTTCCGAAGACTTCACCATCCCACAAGATTTTAAAATTAATCTGTCATTTTTTAGCATTATTTGGAAATGTTGAAGAATCAAGGCTTTGATAATTATGTTTTTCATCCAGTATCCAGTTACACTCAGTCCTTCTTTTAAATGTAAATCATACGCCCTCAAATCTTACAGGATATTCTGTATTCACAAAAAAAAACTGCTAACCCAAAATATAAAACAAAACTCTTAGAAATGAAAAGAAATTATTGAACTCCAAGAACTAAAGACACCATATTTTCATAAATTACTTCCAATCAAAGTTTAAGAAAAAGTGGAAAGAAAAAGAATGCTAGCTCTAAACCCCCTCCCTTATTTCTTTTATTCGTTCTTCTTCATTTCTATATTTAATAATCTTTAAACATAAAATATTGACGAAAATTTAGCAACTTTTCGGTGTTCGTCAAACAGATCATTTTTAATTTTTTAAGAACTTTCTTATTGGAGTTTAATTTTGGAAGTTGAAAAGGAATTACAATTTAATTTAAAATGTTCTCTTAAGATAGTTGTTGTGTCAAAAATAAGGTCTCTGGAAAAAAAACAAGTTTTATATGATTTTAAAAATTGAAAAGAATATTATCAGTCATCTCTTATGAAAACAAACACTATTTGTTATGAAAAATGTTTAGAAATTACGAAAAATAATTATTTTAAGAATAGTTTATGAAACTGAATTTTTTCTTAGTGTCGTTTCTTAGCAATTAAAAAAATGGTTGAATTTTAATATATCATCGTTTACTTTTTCAAGAAAAGAATTCCGTACAACTCTACTGTTCTAATTTTGAAAATAAGTAATTTATCTACAAATATAGTTGTTTGTTGAACATATTGTTTCTTTTTAAAGAACGGTTTGAACGATTTCAGACATAGTAAAATTTACTTTTAAAATTGGAAACATTAGAGTTGTAGAGAATGTTTCACCTGAAAAAAAGCCAAAAGCTATTGTAATTTAAAAAAAAAATTTGAGTTTGAAAAAAATGTTATTAAAAATACTTTTTTATTTTAAACGAAATCATCAGTATTGCTAGTTTGATTTTTAAAAGCTAAGAAAAATTATTTTTTTCAGAGATCTGATTTTTGGCACGACACTACCTTAAAGATTCCTAAAAGAAATGTACCTAGCGCATAGTAGAAAACAGGCTAGGCTAAGTGCGTCCACCTCGCGCCGGCCCGCGCTTGAATGCGCGAGGTTGTGTTGGAAGAGGAGGGTGTGGTGGCACACCGTGCGATTGCGAAGCGTCCTCTGGTAGGGGAGCGAGCCGCTGGTGGGGGTTAAAGGGTGAGGAGGGGAGAGGTTCAGAGCGTGAATTAACACCTCTCCCGCAGCATCAGATAGCGCCCGCAACTCCCTCACCCTCCGCGATTGTTAGCGGGGTAAAGGGAGAATACGTGCACTAAGGTTGCTGGCGGAAAAGGGGGGAGGGTTCGCGTGATCTAGAGGGTGGGGGCGGTGCGGGAAGGGTCGAGGAGGAAGCTTATAATTGGCGGCATGCGTATGTAAGCGCGAAGAGGACTTGCGAGTTGCGAGTCTGGCCCGCGCGTGAAAGAGAAACTGTGGGAGAAGAGAAAAGAGAAGAAAGGCGAGCGAAAGATTTGTTACCACGAGTTGACTTGTTAACTTAAGCCGTTACGCGCCAACTCAATGGGCACTCCTTCTTGGGTCGAGCCATTCAGATTCCGCGAGTGATCGTGCGAAATACGAATTAAGAATCTGGTACTCTTTTTGGCAAGATTGTAGTGCAAGCTTATGTTTTTTTAGGGTGTTGATTAGAATCAAGAAAGATGGTTTTGGTGGCTTAGTATCGTTCAATTGTGGTTGAAAATTAATGGGCCATTCTTAGGGTATTATTAACTCTTTAGATGTAGAAGATATTAAGATTCTTAATTTGGATATGATGAGAGTGCTGATATCTTCTAGTGTCGGCAACTGACTAACATAGGAGTTTCCACAGCAGTGCCTTATAACAATCAGATTTGGCCAGGTATCTTATCATAAAGAATGATAAGACTAATTCGAGCTCCACTATTGGTACTAGATTAGAGAATCACACGACCAATGACATCCAAGCATTCCGGGAAGATAGAACCCAGGACATGGGATTGAACAAATGAAAAACAATCTCCGTAAATTAGACACACCTTTGAAGGATGGTTGGTCGTGCTCTAAAGTGGACTAGATAAGAGTATGGAACATCAAATGTTAGCGGTGAATCACGGCAGCTTCCTGATACCGTCGTATGTTAGGAATTTCTTGAAAATTTACCAAGCATTAATACTAATAGGAGTGGCTACACAAGTGAGGTTAAACAAATGGGGGAAATAGAATCTCTTTGTCTTCTGATGACGGTAGTAATGCGACATGGTTGGAGGTGCTGGTAGCTAGAAATCCTGCTGTCATGGACGCTAGGAAACCAAAGGAATAGGTAGGCAAGGAACCTTTGATAAGGAGACATTAGCGACCCGTATGTGATATCATGGAGTCCGATAAGCCACATACGAACGACAACATGTCGTCGCACTTCTTCTGTATGGATATTCGCTATAACAACTTTCAAGTTGCTTCTTGTTTCTATAAAACAAAAGCGGCCAATTAGAGCAAGAAGGAAAGAAACACTAAATAGTGACAAGAATTTCGATACTTATCAGCAGTTACTAAAGATTAAAATTTTCTAACATACTGAAAATACCTATCTTTAAAAAAATGGCCTGGTGATTCTCGACTCAGTTACAAATAGGAGAAAGGTAGAATCGGTCAGTAGACTCAACTAGAGAAATTAGAAAAGAAATAAAAATTCGATGGAGTTCATAAAGTCGTGCGGGCATAATCATGCCCCGGTAGGCAGGTGCTATTAGGTCTGCAAAACGAGCGAGGGTTCTATCATGCTTATGTGCGTTATCGTATCGGTTGACGCGACAACAGAAACGATGAAATGCCCCTATGAGCCCTGCCGAGTTTCCAACAAAGTTTTATCTCTTCCTTCCCAAAAGCTTATGTTTCAATGATCAACTGCGATGCTAGATGAATCTGTCACAGTAGTTACTAATTGAAAGTACAATCACGACCAGGAGGTCCATTTATCCTAATACCGGCTTCCCTAATAAATCTACTAAGATCAAGCTGATATAAATTGCAGTCTTATTAATACAATCAATAAAAATGATTGATACAATCGATACAATTAAAATTATATATAATTGGAATTTTTTAAATAATTGAAACTAGTTTAAATTAAGAAAAGTTTTCGCGCACACCTTTTGTAACTATAAGAACATCCTTAACAAAACAGAGTTACTACCATCACGTTTCTCACGTCTAATTAAACACAACATAAAACTATGAGCCTCGCCATCAATCAATTTGTCGCTTTAAGTGTTATGAGGCCTTCTAAACTGTTAGAATTCTTTACTCACACTTGTTACACAGCCAGCACAGACTTATGTATGCTTAACTCACATGATAGAACACTGTGTTCCCGCTTGCTTCGAATGTACCCTCTCTTATATGACAACCTGACTTTTCGCTGCGTGGGTTAACGTCTAAGATTGTAAGATCGAAAATCGATCCAACCCATCGTATACAGAGAATTGGTCTGTAATTTGCATTATCTCTCCACACATACTTGCGTTCTCTACATATAAAAGTTCTACCTAACAAATATGTATTCTCTCTAAAAGGTATGTATTGTCTACATGTATGTTACGCACACAAGGCATGTGTTGACCTGGAAAAGTCGGCGAAGCGTCGAAAGGCTTTTTCGCCGAATCGATCCGGCCGATAATGCAAATAACCAATGAGAGGGTCTGTCGGTACAACCCTCTATCTCTCGATCACGGGAGGAAGTACAGCCCATAAAACATACACGCCTCCATCATGCGATACAACGTCCCGGTACCCGCGTGTTCAGTCTACACACTGGCACACTTGGGCAACACATGCGTGGAAAGATACGCATTACCATGTAGCAAGCCGTGAACCCACATTATCCCACGTGTATGTGTTCACCTGTCAACGAACCAAGCCGTATCAGCGCCACTAATGTTGTATCATGCGTGCATGTCGACGGGTGCGTATCGTTCCACCAATCGAAGCTCACTCAAAACCTGACAGGGTTATGTATACTCCTTACTTTGAGGGAGGTCGTATTTAGGGATGATTTCTAAATGCTAATTTGGCCAAAGTTATGAGGCCACTGTAACCAGCAAACTAATGTTAATAGTGATTAACCTGAAGATTGAGAAAGCAATTCCCACGTTCATATGAAACTATGATTTATGTCAGCAAAATCATAGTTGCAATTCTCTTTGATTCACGATAATGCTCCCCTTGGTTCCCAACACTATTGCAAACCGATCACTTGATATTTCGCAAAAATGAGATTTCCTCGGAAACGTAGTTCGCGAAATTATCTCGCATTCGATAACGTTCATCGTCCTTTGAACGGTCGTGCAACGAGCAAGATTGAGCCGGACTCTTGCATCATGTCGTCATCTTCTGCAATTCTGTTATTCATTTTTTGCATGATCACTTTCACTCATTTTCTCTTCAATATCTTTCACCTAGATTATACCTCGCGGCGATAAAATTATAAAAAATAATCAACTTTCAGCGTTTAGATAAATTGGAGAAAATATTGATGTATTTGGTTATTTTTAACGAATGCAGGAATGAACATGCACTGTTAACATGAAGGAGATTTGGAAAATGTTGATATCGAGCACAAAAACAAAATTGGCAAAAGCTTAACGCCAAGGTCATCTCTTGAAAATGTGTGAAAATTATTTCAACTTCTTTTCAACTTTCAGATTGAGTGATTAATCAGTCTGAACTGAAGCACGATAAGCCCACGAGTCCATCGAGTGTTTGCACTTTTTATTTCGTTTTCGTTGTGATTATAAAAATGTTAATTTTTCATGTCTTGTCTGTCGCACTGACATGGACATCAGTAAAGTGCATCGCTTATATTTTAGTCACTCGATTCGATAAAGGGCAACGAACTCGGCGTCAACACGAGACATTGTTCATGTAAAAGTATATATAGAATCAAGAAATGACATTCTAAATAAAAGTTTTATCAAAGTCATGTTCAATTGTACAATCTCGCTAGAACTGCTTTTTTTAACTTAATAATACAATCCTCACTAAACTATGAATTAAACTAAGTGTGCCTTATTTTTACTGCAGTTCATAAATCTTTCCAGTAACATTTAGTGGTTTTATATGAAAGTAGTAAAAATTAGGCGAGGGTGTACTATCCGTCAGAGGAGTTTGATTTCACTGCATCTACACGCCCACCTGTTGACACTGGAGTCGAGTTACGAGGTGAATCGAGGGGGCTCGAGGGGATAGTCGGGTAAAGCGGCATGGTGGGGTGCAAGGGCGCTCATTCATTATCCGACGGGCTGAAGGCCAAAAGTCGTGTTGTGAAACGTGAGAAACTCGTGTACTTATTTCACTTGGCTCGAATCACGATGTCCTTATGCCCTTACGGGATCGTAAAAATGTAAAAAGACTTGGGAACTACATAAAATTTGTTTCAATCAAATTATCGAATGATTGGTATTAACTATCTTAAATATCATATATTACAGGACATCAAACAATTGTTTCTCATTTCATACTGTTCTCTGTTTCCAATTAGCGTTTTAAAAGCAAACAATCAATTCGAGTAATTTTATCAGCAAGCAAAGTGCATTGATTTCGCTTGACAAGGGCACTTTGATCATCAGGCACGCAGTATCCTGACGGCCTTTGCACAAAAATATGATAAGCAACATTAGTCTCGTCGCAGAGAAGATACTCTCGCGACGAACTATGCAGCGGACAGAGGCCCGGTGCATATCGCGGATAACGATAAAGTGTTTTTCAGTTCGAATCGGTGTTGGTAACTGTTTTCTCCGTGTTACTTGAAAGCACGGGATTGTGTCTACTCGACTGCGTCTGATAACTGCAGCCATCATCGCCAAGTATTCACTATTGACAGACAGCATCTTCAATCCCCCTCCTCTCAGCGCCCCCAAAGAAGTAAAATCTTTCGTCTGCACCCTTTCCCCCAGCCTCGCGGGTAGATATCACGAAGGCCGATACCCTCGCTGTGATCTCTTGGACAAGACAACAATGCCGTCCGAGCGTTCGATCGTTCGTTGGAAAACAGACACTATCGATCGGCCACTATATATGCGCTTGCCTATCTGAGGAGGATTTAGGAAAAATCTCCGATTGCCTGTGAACGGCGATCGACACGCTTTGTCCCTGTCACTTTTGCAAAGTCTGCTCATTCTATCTTCAAGTCGATCTGATCCTGAGCAAAGACAGTACTCTGTTTGTTGGGCATTCGATTATTTCGATTCGAAATCTAACGGTTCAAATCTGATGGAAAGACAATTGTCGACTTGGATTCAGGAGAAGTCTTGCCTAAGAAGTGCATTAACATGAATTCTGGTAAATCAAGAAATATTTTTTTTTTACAGATTCAACACGTAAAAGAGAAGATTAGACATTGGTTCATTTTGATACATCGGAGCGATTGCCATCAGTCATCCACGAATTTTAATAATACTAACAAATCGCAAGAGAGTTACCGCGGATAGCATATCAGTGATGGTCTGCCGGGTAGCGATAGTACGGTAATGAGCGTCGAGAGGAAAGTTTCCATCGGTCGAACAAGCGGCAAAAGGAATCGATAAACCGGACGTTGTACCGAGCTTGTATCTCGATATCACCGATTCGATATCAAGGTCATTCTTAATGACATCCTTGATCCCACACAGTGGCTCCTGCACGATCAATTAACTTCGACATTCGAAAAGCATCTTCAAGCAAGAACCCACTACAATCTACATATACCCCCTATGTTTTTCAGTTCTTACATCTGATTGACAATTATACCACGAGAATAACTGATTGATTTGAGACTACATGAATGCATCATACTCAATGATAATTTTCCTTGAAATAAAGAAGAAATACTGTCTTCTGATCGCGAATTGACGATGGATCTGCACTTCGAAAATTTCCTGAGAATTTTTTACAACATTTTTAGCTGCAATTTTTTAATGTCAAGCTTAATTGTAAATTGACTAGCCCTTGAATGTATAAGGAGATCTTTAGCAAAGTATAAAATGAAAACAAAGCTTAAATTTACGACTTGCTAGTAGCAAAAACCTCAAATTTAACTGTTTTAACTTAAGGAGATTTGAAATTTAACGATTATAAAGTTATACTTATAATATTAAACGATTTAAAAAATTACAGTATGCCAAATTGCAGAATTTGAAGTTGCTCGCAAAGAAAAAGAAACAATTTTCAGTAAAGTGTTCAAAATTGAATAGTTTGAGGTTTTAGTAATTAGCAGAACAATCTAAAATTGAAGCATTCAACCTTAGACAAGTTTAATCTGAAAGCAGAATGAAGAATAATTTGAAACCGAACTCATTGCACAATTGAATTATTTTTAATTATAACGTTTGCAACTGAACAATTTGAAACTGTGTTAACCATAAGTGCTTCAATTTTTAGCTTTCAAAAATACAAAATTTCAATGCTAAAAAATGTAAGGGGCTAGTCTAGTTTCTCACTTTCAAAAAATCGATTTTTTTCCTAATTCGATAGTATACTATCGAAGAATAACTATCGCAGAATAACTGTAAGTATGAAAAACTGAATTTTATATCCAAAAATTGGCATTCTGAAGACCTCTACAACTGCAGCCGATTTACAACTTCATTTTTGGATGACTCGACATCGGAGTGTGTAACTCAGCTTAGAGTTGATATTTTTTCATGAAATTTTGTGTCTGAACTTGTCAATAGTATCTGAATATATCCACAAAATTGTAAAATATTTGACCGCATAGTTTTTTTTTTATGAGTCCCGAAAAAGCACCTCCATTTTCCGCCCGAGAAACTAGACTATCCCCTTAACAGAAAACAGGTTCAAATTTTAAAGGCCCTCCAAGTATAAAGAGCATTCAAAAATAAATTACTTTAATTTGTAAATGTAACAATTGCTAATCGTTGAGGTCAAAATTAAACAATTTTTTAATTTAGATGAAGACGCTTTATTAATTACAATTCCCTTATATAAAAAGTATTAGATATACGTAATGAATCAAATGCTTACCAATATTATTTTCATATAAGGGTTGGAAGCGTTTTGGAGCGCAACTGAGGAACTTTCAATGGAGGCATTATTGAAGGTTGAAGAAGTTTAAAATTAAAAAGTTAACTAACTTAATGTTAAAAAAGTTCATATTTACCAATTCCAAATTTTAGGCCCGTGAAACTGGACAACTTAACATTTTTTCATTTTTAAAAATAAGAAAAATAACATTCAAAATTTCAAAAATCCAACTTTTAAGCATTTACGATAGTTACGTTCGTTGCTGAAAATACAAAAATTCCAACATACAAAATTAAACATTTTTTTATTCGTTTCCTTTCTCACACTTGTGAAAACGAAAACAATTTCAAATTTGAATTATTCAAAATTTACCAATGTACAATTGCAAACTAATTTCAAAGATCTTTGAATATCTAACGAAGATCTTTCAATTAATATACTAACCTGGTCAACATACGCAAACACCAGTTTATTATAATTGTAAACGCATGAATTGAGAAATTTTATAAACCGTAAAAAATGGAATATGAAATGTGGAATATAGAACATGGACATTTTTTTATCAAAACAGTAGGGGAAAGTAAGTTATGATGGTGGTACGGGGCAATGTGAATAAAACATATAGGACTAGTGTTTTTATGCTTTTACATTACTGTTTCATATAAAATGACTTTTTAAAGATTCTTTTCTAAATTTAATAAACAGATACATTAAGCCATAGACCTTGCAGCCGTTCTCTTAAGTTTGGTTCCTGGTCAACTATATAAAATTACTCTTTTTAGTAAATCAGAAATAGCCATTTCAGATTTAGAGAATAAAAATGATATAATTTCAGAGTGTAAACATGACGAATTGATCATGAATTTATTCGATGATGGAACATTGAATTTCCTTGATTGATCGAATGAATTGCTATTAAAAATTGTACCCGTTTAGACAATTTTAAATTATAATTTAAAAGTTTCATATCTAGCTTCCGCAGAGAAGTCTTCCAAAATACAAATTATAATAAATATCCTGATCTTCTAAAAAACTATATATTTGCTCCTATGTACTTCTTCATATATACATTATACGCAATGTCTTACTGATAATGGAAGAATAGGTACTCGTCAGTTTGCAGAAGAATTTTTGATGAGAACGATGTTTATCATCACACAAAGGGATTTCGAAACCTATTAAAAAATCAAACATGGTTATCAAACTCTAAATGACAATCGGGTTTACTATGCCATACCCACATGCATGCAGTAACCGTCGCGTCGGGTTGCGTCGGCGTGCGCAATGCAAGCCAAAAGCGGTTCAAAAGCACAAGCGCACGCGGACAAAAGCGGCGAGAGGTCTTCCGAAAGTTAAAAGGGAATCCATCCATAAATAAGCGCTACGAAGAGTTTGCCTTGCGAACGGATCAGCGTGCGATCTCCAACGGAATAATAATGCGGGTAAAATAAAACCGTAGCGTCTCCTCCCACCGTGCCTACTCCTCCACCTCACCTCCACCCACTGTTTCTACCCGGGCCCCGCACCCCATATAATACCACTCGAATACCCCCATGGAGATGGGAAGATCAAACACTGAAATTACAGCATTGTGAGCATTCTTCTTGCAACCACTCTTCTGCACTCTTCTTCAGCTCTTGCCCCAGCGTAGTTCGCCGATAATGGTCTCCCTACTCCTCAAACCCCCCCCCCCAGCCACTACCACCATGAGAGGTCTTTCGACCCTCGTTCGCATAAACACACACTTGCCATGCCTGCATAAGGTTTCCTTTATTATCAAACCTGGATCACGTGCATATTGCATCTTAGTACATTGCGCACATACGGCCGCGAGCATATATCCACGTATCCAAAGTCGTCGGTACCCTGCTTATAAGTTTCTTTCACCTCCATGATAGGGCAGGCGATTCTTAATCAGCAATATTCTTCTATGTGTATGCCCCCGTTAAATTAATCGCTCGTGGAGAACCGCAGAGAGAGGCATGCTTGCGATATGAGAAGCAGCTGATACGTGCGGGTCGAAGATTATGATTTCTGATAAGCGATATTAAGAGCGCGAGAGAAGTACAGGATCAGATGTGTAAACATTCCATGCTTGCGTTCATCGGACAATTTTGATTTTTATGAAATCGTGTGAGGATTTAATCTGGCTGGATAAAAAGTAAGCACGTTTAGGCTGTTGCCATATTTTTGGAGAATTCGTATCCCTGCTGGTTTCCCATGTACTCATATGGCCGATGTGATCTCTGGTAAATATTGTATATCAGTAAAAATGTGACGTAAATGAAATAACGGGGCACAGAATTCTTGGTTGTTTTAACTAAATCTTTTGATAGAGGAAGTATTTAGTTGATTCAATCAAAAAATTTGGTTGGGTTAATCAAATATTTTGTTGCACCAATCAAAATTTGTTTGATACAACCAAATTCTTATGCATATCCAAGAAAACAGTTTTTTTTTTGTTCAAGGAATTTTTTTTCTGATTGTGGGGTACTTTGATCTTGAAGTTGGACCAAAGTGATTTGCGGCAAAGTGATACTTATTTTATTAAAATTATCCAGTTTTTGCATCAAAATTATGTGACAGGTATACGTAAACATTGAATTTTTTTGGTGAGATCTTTTTTATTTTGTTTAAAGATGGTAAAATATATCGCTTAGTTTGTTTTTTTAATTACATTTTGTTGAATATGACTATTTGGGTGATTCTCTATAAGTCTATATCAACGTCACTTATGATATGAACAATTTTTTTTGCAAAAGTATTCTGAAATATGTATTTTTTAACCAATCTATTTATTGGTGCTAGAATAAGCAATTTTAAAAGAATTTGCGCTGAAAAATACTTCTTTCATGTTTTGTAAAACAATTTTATTAGTGATCCGATTTCCATAAAAATAAGTATTCTAAACTTATTGGGGTCGCTAAATTTGAATTTACTAACGCCATTTCGAAATTCAAGTTAGCTATCTACTATGGCGCATTAAAAATTTGAAAATGGTCTCAATTTTATGAAAATGGGTGTCTTAAGGTTTTTGGGATTGCTCAATTCAAATATAGTAATAGAATTTCTACATTTAAAATGGATGTTTCAATACGTGAATTAGGAATCTAAAAATATATACTTTAAATTTTGAAAATTCAAATTTATTCAAAATTGCAGATCTATAATTAAGAATTCTTCACTTTTGTCAAGAGTCTAGACTTTTCAATTCTAAATCTTCCAATATGAAGAAATTCTAAATGTAAATCATGAAAATTGAACATTTTTTATTGTAAAACTGAAAACTTGCATAATTTGTAACATTTATAGTTTAAAAAGATGTAATTTCGAACTAATTTTTTTTAATACATATGTAGTTCAATTTTAAAGACTTACAATGGAAAATTCATCAATTTAGAATATTTACAATTAAATTCTCTTCAATATTTGATGTGTATAATAGAAAATGTAGCAATTTTGAATATTTTTTTTTTTTTTTTTTGAGATTTCAAATTGAAAAATATTCAATTGTGGTAATTTCAAATTGAAATTTATTCAATTTTAAACATGTATAAATGAAAATTCTTAAATTTTGTCGAGAGTAAAAAGTTTTTGATTCTAAGTCATCCAAATTGAAGCAAATGTAATTCATAAAAATTGAAGGAGTTTTCATTGTAAAACTTAAAATTTGCATAATTCTTAATTGCAAATTTCCAAAGTTACAAACACTTTAAGTCTTCAACTTAAAAATATTTACAATCAAAAGTTTTACAACTTTGAAGCGTTACAATTAATGAAAATTCTTGAATTTCGAAAATATATACAGAATTGAGAATTATTTCATTTTTAAGATTTATATTTTAATGGTATATAATTTTGAAGGTGCTATTACACGACTTGGAATGACAAATAACATAAAAACACTAACTCAATTTGTTTAAATCATTAAATTATAAAGTCCTTTGGAGAAACTATTCACATTCATACATACTGATCCAATACTTAGTTTTAGTTATCAGATAATTACATTGATATTGATCAAAAGAACAAAAAAAATTGTCAAAAACTCATCAAATTGTCAACCCACGTTCACGAAAAAACAATTACGGGGAAACTGTTAAACTTAAAATTCTCTGGCGTTTGAGTGCGATAAACAAAAAATATATATGAAATAATTTGAGGTTTTTAAAACATTTTTTTTTTTAAATAAAGATATTACAATGGAGAAATGCCCACTTTCGTTAATTTAATACAATCTTTCCCAATTCAAAGTAAAAAATCAGTTTACCCATCAGACTTCATATATGCATGAAGTCCATCAAAATAGAAACAAAAGTAAACTACACCATGCAGACGATTTTTGCAACAGATAGACTTCTTCTCCCCCATTCCTATTACGACAAACAACATGTGAACATACACACGCACATTCGCATACGCATAAAAAGCACAAAAGGCACAGTCATTTACCGACAGGACGCAGATATATAGACATAGATATATAACATCTTCATATGTGATTCACACACGTCATTCGAGATCAATTCAGCGACGAACCATGCATTCGTGGGTCAGCAAAAGTAGTCTTGTGGACGAGATAGTAGAGATAGGTCCAAGAGACGCAAAAGAGAGAAAGGCCAAGATAAAGAAAGGGAGGGAGGGAAAAAGAGAAGACGCAGAAAGAGAAAAAGTCCAACCCCAGACGATGTGAAGACTGATATCACTGTGAGAATGATAAGGTCGCTTCATCCCTTACATTAAAAATCGCGCATACCTTATCCCCTTTTTCCCGTTGCTACCGTCTGTTTCTCAGTTCAGAGCTCTGATCTCGAAAAGATTCTCCCCTACGTCAAATAATATTATATGATGCATTGGAATATCCATTTTTTCTAATTTAATTCTAAATTCAAATTGAATATTGAAAGCATAAAAGATTCAAAACGTTTTAAAATTCCAAGCTACATGCTTTAATAATATCTTTATTTTAAAGCTTCCAAATTTGAATGCTTCCCTGAAACATCAAATTTTCCTGGTCATCAAAAATGCAATAGTGATCAAAGTACCCAGATTTAAACATATTATACTCTAAGGAATATGAGAATTCTTAATTCGATACGCTTTCAAATTGAAAGATACATACATATTTTTAAATTTTAATCACAAGGATCAAAGTTTCAATACTTTAAAATTTATATTTAAAACACAATATAAGGTCAAAAACAGAAACAATACATTCAGAACAGGAAGAGAAAGTGTTTTTAGTTTGTAGGAAAAAACGAGAAATCTTAAAAATAATATCTTCAATTCAAACATTCGACGAGTGCAAGTTATTTGTAGAAATTAATAAATTTAAGAAATCAAAGTTGGACAAGTTATTAGAAACAACAATTAGCTGAATAAAATACGACCTTAAAGGTATTAAATTTTTAATACTTAACTTTCAAGATAAATGGACATGGGATTGAATGTGATTGAGGGATGGATGTCGCCGAGTTGGGGTAGGCCAACAATGAGGAAAAGTATTTTTCAACTTGAGTCCTCGATAAAGACATTTGCAAGTATTATTTTCATGGCCATATTCTGAATCAACGTATCCAAATACATCCATAAATAGGGTTTTATACCAATCATTCAATGTGAACTGCGAAATCTAAACTTTATTGCAAAAACATAACTTTTAACGTTTTTCACCATTTTCAAAAACAACTAATGTTTGATGAGTCAGTTGGAGGCAAAAAATTGATTTTCTAATGGTTTGATTGATTTTAAAAATTGCATGCAAATCAGTCCGTAACTGACCAAGATATCCAAATCCAAACGCTATTATTCCATTATAACATTTTCGTGGTTGCACTTGGCAAAGATTGACCAGCATGAATCTTAATGTGCCTACGCCACTCACACTGCCGTTACGTACATTAAAAAAAAACCATGCCAATATGTCAATCCTGTTCAAACTTATGGTGAAACATAAAGGACAAAAGCAGAACAAAAAATTTACAAACATATAGGGGAAACTATGCAAGAGTAGGTCACTTTAAAGAGTAGGTAATTTGAATTTAGGACAAAAAAATCCATAAGCTTTTTATTACAATATTCGGCACAACATTTAGCATAAATGGAAACAATTGTGTCGAGATAGTATCATTAACAAACGTGCAAGATAAAAAAAACTGATTTTAGGTATGAAAAACCAAAAAAATTTAGGTCCGCTAAGCTGGCAGGACCACATTGCACAAATGGACTGAAAACCTATAGGGAATTTAGGGCTCATTTAGGGCTCATTTAATATTACGTTATCCGTAGGACGTAATAAATTTGTGCCAATTCCAAATCAAGAAGTAATTGTGTTATCAACATTTGATGGAGACGTCTTTGCAATATTGGAGAATAGTGAAATTCTTGCTGGATTTTATGGTCCTAAAGGCAGAAGACGTGTGAAAATAAACATGAAAAGCGGCAAGGTTACAACAATGACCCAAGATGAAATAACGAAAGTTCCGGTAGGATCCAAACGCCCAATCTATTTGCATTATAAAATAGAACATGTCAACCCTCGTGTAAACCACAATTGTCCACATCATTAACTTAACTGAAGAAAATATAGAGCTTAAATATAATATTGTTTGTTTAAAGTCACCTGACCCTACTAAGGAAAAGTCAGGAATCGTAAAAAAAAAGTCAGTAAAAGGTAGACAATGTTATTACTGTAACGGCTACCCTATTGCCACGTCTAATATTATAGGTGTATTGATTGCGATCGTTTTCGCTAATGTATAATAAATATAATTTCATTAGATGAATGAACTTTTTTGTGGGAATATTTTCCGTGTATCACTAGAATTTCTTGTATGAAGACAACAAAATTCTCAAGAATGAATACATGAAATAAATTATGAGGTGAGTAATGAACCATGAACTCAGTTGTTATGATAGTATGTTGTGAGTCTCTTTACGCGAACAAAACATTTTCTAATTAATTATTTTGATGCTCTCTAAGTGTAAATTCTATGACATAAATATATTAATATTCTAAAAAGCACTATTAACAGATTTCAAAGAAATTTAGCGATTGTAGTATAGTTTTAAAACTTCCAAAAGCTGTAAAAAAATTTCAAAAGATTTTAAAGAATTTGAGATATTTTAAGGTATTATAAAAGATTGCACAAAATTTACAATTGATTTCAAATAATGATTTGATTTCAGAGTATTTTAAGTATTGTAGAGTGCTTTAAAAGAGTCCAAGGCATTTTCAAGAGCTTTACAAAATTTGAAGTGGTTTAAACATATTTTAAAGGATGTATGATATTGTAACGCGTTTTAAAAGATTCCAAACAATTTTAAATTGATTTCAATAATTTGATAGGGCTTCAGAGAGTTTAAAAAATTATATAGTACTTTAAAAGAATCGAATGCCTTTTATGAGATTTTCAAAATTTCAAGGGTTATCCAAAGAATGTAATGATTTTAGTGGATTTGAGAGCAATGCATGCATGATTTTAAAAAAATACTAAGGGATTGTTTAAGATTTTTAAAGATTTCCACGACTTTATGGGATTTTAAAAGCTCTCAGGGTACATATCTCGGAGGGTTTCAAATATTTTAAGAGATTTCAAATTTTGCTTACGATTTATTTGAATTCATTTGAATTTCCGCCTGAATTTTTTTCGAAATTTCAGACTTTTTTGTAGTACTTATTAAAATTCAAAGGAATCTTCAAGAGCTTCAAAAAGTGGGAAGGAATTCCAAAGGATTTTAATTGATTCCAATTAAAGTTTTGAAAAAATTTGCATTGGGTATTCAAGAGTTTTTTAGAATTTCAGAAGATATGGAACTATTTCATAGGATCAATGCGAGGTTTTATTATATTTGGAAATATTTCAAGTGATTTTATAAGATTGCCAAGGCATTTATTGATTATGAGGAATTTTAAATTTGATATTATTTTGATAGATTTCAAAGAATTTATTCACAAGAATTCTAGATTTCCGTAGGATTTCGAAGATTTTCAAATATTTCAAGGTACTATTAAAGATTTTAGACAATTTGAAAGATTTTAGGATATCTTAAAAGATTTCAAGTAATGTTCAATTATTTCAAATAATTTGAAGGGATTTCATAGATTTATTGAGCTTTGTGACAATCCTTCCACGAACTCGTCATCGCGTAGGGACTTATTCTGTGCTTGGGTTTTAAATAATCTGGGAAACATTTAGTTAGTCCTTCTTAATACTGGGTGATAAGAGATTCTGGGTAATAAGATAAATTAGTGCGAACTACACTTGATAGTTAAATATCTCAAATTCCTTACAGTGAAATGATAAGTGTCCAATTATCATTTCCAATGGGGATGAAGTCACCAATAAGGACACCAACATTCTGCAAAAAACAGAGAGTCTCGCTAGCTTTGTATTTTAATGAACTTGCTTCTTATCTGAGAGCATGTTACCTCTCGAGGCTTGTTTTGTTCATTTACTCCATAATAGGAACTTACGATTCTTTCATCCAATTGTTCAAGTGTGAAAAATCGAGCAACAGTCACAAAGTGATTGAAAATGAAACCCGTATCGTACTCGGAGGTACTCTCAATCATGTCATGCTTAACATTAATGGTTATGAGGCCTATAGTCGAAACTGATGTTAATTCGTTTAAAGCAGATGGCCCCGAAAGAAAAGTTTCACTCGAGACAAAATCTGCATGGGTGATTGGAACTGAAACTTTTCAAAAAACCCAGAATCGTATGGATTGCAAGATTGTCACCCATGAGACCTGCCAAAACAAAATAGACATGCATCATTCCCCACGACGTGTTAATGAAAATTCCCTCATTTTCCCAAAATTGAAATTCTTGAACCACGGTTACAGGAGGACAAGAAACCACTGTATATACACTACCCATTTTAACCACTTTTTGGCTCCCTGAAGATAGCCAGAACTCTCACCGAGAACCTCCATTCTGTGAATCATTTGTTGCAAACGCAATGTAATTGGCTGGGTTTGCATGAGCTTAGTGAAACCTTTTACCATATGCATTACGCGTTCGCGTGAAAAATTCCGCATGAAATCATAATCGCCCATGAGGTATGCAGCCTTAGAAGTTGAAGCAGTAGAAAAAATCCAGAGATTAATGGCTAAACAAAAAATGTATTCGTAACAATCACAATTTCCAGCTGCAAACCAAAATTTAAGATGAAAATTGCCTGCACTGCAATAGACAATTCTCAGTTTACAATGAATTATCTTTATCGAGTTATTCTAGGGCATTTTTTCCCTTTCCTATAAAAGAGAAAGATGAACTGAGAAAAGTATTCATTTTGTCAGAGGCCCTATAAACATTCGACAAATTTTTTTGCAAGAACGGAAAAATGTGTTGCGCTACTTTCGGACGGGATACGTTGAAAGTCAGGTGCACATGAAGGGTTAGAATTGCAGCTTCTAACAAAGATTGAGTTTCACATTATGTAACATTCCCAATCATGCAATAATACCTAAAACGAAGTTCACACGAGTCGGAAGCGCTTGCTGTTGTCAACTTTGCTGAGGGTTTATCCGTAGACGACGCAGGGACGAAAGCTGTACCAGCAGATGTTCCTGAAGATGAAATGTCGATCAAATCAACGACGACCATTAAAGAAAATATTTCAGCTTGCGCTTCTGCGAGCTCCTTTTGTCTATTTTCTACTTTTAAAGATGCTAGATTTCAGATACATTTTCCTATGAACAGCGAATTCAAAGAAGTAAACATTTAGCGTTTCACAACGTACCTCGACGTGAAAGATTACAATTTTCGTTTTGGCTTTTTTACTGTCAAGTGCCGCTGGTGCTTCAACTTTTAGTTTTGTGGTTGATGGTTCACTCAATGCTACTTTTGCCTCTTCAGCTTTCACAGCTACCGAAAGTAGCATAAGCGCGATAACGATCTTTCTATCTGAAAATTAATTTCTCTATTTCTGGCGCTAGTTATGATTTTTTTGCGACTTATGGGGATGATGATGACTTATGGGGATGATGGTGATTGAGTATAAAGGTCAATTTGAAACCAAGAAATAATTATTTAAATGATGAAATCAGCAAATTGATCATTTGAACCCCTCTGTGCATACCTGGGTACCCGAATGTCTACAATGGTACATTTTGTACGTTTTGTTCTCTCCATGTAGATGTCCTCTAATGTTAAGTGAAATTTGGCCTGGAAAGGATATTGAGATAATTGCTTTTGAGTTTTGATTAGTATTGTCAATATTGACATTGTCATTAGTGTTGCTAGTTTTTTGTCTGTAGCTCAATTAATCGTTTATTAATGTGCTTACCAATATAATTAGTTGGATAGTTATTATAGAATAATAGTTTTGCAAATAGTTTTAAATTTTTTGTGTGAAAAGAAACGTCAACTAAAAGAATGGCAGAATCAACAATGTTTTTAGATCTTATTAATACTAAATTTAAAAACCCAATTGAATAGTTTTCTTTTTTTTCGATTGTAAATTGTAGTCTCTTGTAATAGGAATTAGAAAGTAAAACAATTAAATCTATTCTATTTTCGGGAATATCAAAAAAAAAGTCATTAACACAGCGTATATATATTGAAATTTCAAAATTGATTTGATTGAATACTCCTGATTCTAAACCTTGTATCTTACTTTCTGATAGAACAGCTGAAATCAGTGAACCCATAGGCATACAATGTGTTTGTTGATAAAAGTTATTATCAAATTTGAAGAAGGTGTTATTCATAAGAAAAGAAATGACTTCCTTGAATTTGTCAGAAGAAATTTCTGTATTTTTCTTCATGTAATTCCATCTAGATTCTACGCTTCTCAGAACAAGTTCCAAAGGAACATTAGTGAAGAGTGATGTGACGTCAAGGAATACCATACTGTGATTATCGGGTATTTTAATGTTTTTGATTTTTTCTTTGAATTTAATTGAGTTTTTTATGTTATAAAAATGAAATGGCAAGAAATCGGAAATAATTTGGCAGAAAATCTTGGCTAATTAGTAAGTAGCAGTGCCTATGGAAGATATAACTGGGGTGAGAGGACAGTTTTGTTAATGTGTTTTTGAAAGTCCATACATTGAGCGATGTTAGTATTTACCGTAAGTAAATCTGCTCTCTTTGTGCTAGGATTTAGGAAGCCACTTGTATTCTAACCAGCTATCATTTTGAAATTCTCAATTTGTAAAAAGTTGAAAGGGTTCGAATTGATTTTTTTATAAGTTTTAGAATCATTTAACAAGACATTCATTTCATTAAGGTAATCTTGGCGACACATCACTACGGTCACATTGCTTCATTTTTCCCGAATCACGGTTGAGCTATTCAAATATTGTTCTTTACATTAACTCTTGAAATATTAACATCTCATAAAAACAAGGCCGAGGCCTTGTCCTTCTAATCTTCTGATTCACGAGATAACGACTATATACATTATATACTCTAATGAAGCACCACAATAATCATTAGTAACACTGTAAGTCATATTCTTCATCAATGCATGAATCAGTTTTTACATACGTGAACAAAATGAGAATTATATATACTCTGATTTTATCTTTGGCAGTTATTCTTAATTCTATTGGTAAATACAATACTATAATATATCTTAAATTAAAAATATATATTTTTAGGCGTTCCGCAAATTTAAATTTGTTGGACGTAATCTGCATTTTATCCTAATTGCTATTCTTTTTAACCACTATTCTAATTGGTCTCTGGATGTCGCTCAAACCCAAGCAACCAACATCCCGCACCACTCTATTCTTTTAGCATTATCCGCGTCAATTTTTCTACGAGGAGTCCATGACATACCAACGTTCCTTCAAAAAATAATATGTAAATAATGTAATTCTCTGTTTCTTCCTGCAGGGTTGAGTTCACACTTTGAGTGTTTACCTAACGGCGAGCCGATTCCCGGTGTTCCTCGTGCCAGACCTTCTTATTTTTCGGACCGACCTGATTCTCCTGTCGGGTCAGTTCCGCCTGCCAGACTTTATTCTCCGGATAGCCGGTCTCCTCCTGCCGACTCACCACTTTGCGAGAGGTCCAGATCTCCTTTGAGGTGTAGTGCTCTACCTACCAGGCTGCCTTCTTCTGACGGATCTGGATATGACCTTGAAGAACTTGAATTTATTCGGCTTACTGCCAATAGGAATCCGCACTGGATATTCGAACTTCGACGATATAGTTTTCCTGCTGATAAAGGAATTACAGTAACCGTAGGAAAGAATCAATTTCAGCTAATTCGAAACCACGAACATATTGTCTTATCAACATTTTGTGGTGACGTATTTGCAATATTGGAAACTAGTCAAAATCTTGCTGGAATTTATGGTGATCAGGTCAGAAGACGGGTGAAAATTAACATGGAAAGCGGCACGGTTAGTAATATGACCCGAGATGAAATAAGAGAAGCTCCAGTAGGACACCTCCGCCAAATCAAGTTCAATTTTAAAATAGAACATGTAAACCCTCGTGTAAACCACAATTCTCCACACCATTAACTCAACTAAAGAAAATACAAAGCTAAAATATAGTACTGTTTGTTTGAAGTCGTCTTGCTTAGAATGTTACAAATACATACCTTCTAACTAAAAATAATAATCTGTCTTTCGTCAATGCCCTATAGCCTTATCTGATGGCAATTAAAAAATATTCCTTTTTTGTTTTCTTACGAAAATATTTTTGAGCGAAATTTATTACAGGTTCATAATGATTCAACTATAATCCTATGTAATAAATCTCCAGCAAAAATCTCGAAATCTCGCAAACTATTTCGAAAGCCTGTCATGCTAATCCCTTCAAATGTTATTTGCGATCTGCAAGAAATATCTAAACGATACAATTGTACGTATCGTAAGATCTCTACAATTTTCTTATAGCACCATTATCATTGGTTGTTTCGACGAAATACATTTACGTTTTATCATATTTTATGTAAATCTCATTGGTCGCAAGTAGCGCTGATGTATGATTAATATAATTTCAATAATTTAATAGACTTTCTTGTAGAAAATTTGATATATACCTGAAATGATTTATGAGGTGAGTTATGAACCGAAACCTTTATTGAGATGGTAGTCTGTTCTGAAACATTTTACGCGAACAAGAAATGCTCTAACTAATCATTTTGACGCTTTGTGAGTTTTAATTCTATTATATGAATATATAAATATGTCAAGGATTTTCAAAGGTTTTGAAATTTTTAAAGATGTCGGGATATTTTAAAAAATTGCAAAGAATTTGTAATCGATTTCAATAATTCAAACGAATTCAAAGAAATTTATCGATTAAAGCGTATTTTTAAAACCTCCATGAGCTTATAAATGAAATTCAATCGATTTGAAAAAATTTTAAAAAATTTGAAATATTTTAAGGTATTATAAAAGATTCCACTATCTATTGATTTCAGTGAATGATATAATTTCAGAGCTTTTGAAATATTTTAGAGTATTTAAAAAGAGTCAAAGGTATTTTCTAGAGCCTTATGCATTCTCAGGTGATTTTTCAAGATTTCAAAGGAGTTGAAAACTTTTAAATTTTGAAGATTCCAAGGAAGTTCTTAATTATTTCAATAATTTGAAGGAATTTTAGAGGATGGGGAATATTTTAGGGTATTTTAACAGACTCTAAGAAATTTTTATGTGATTCTAGTCATTTAATTGATTTCAGTGCATTTTTAATATTTTAGAGTATTTTGAATGATTCCAAGGTATTTTCGAGAGCTTTAAGAAGCTGCAGGTGATTTTAAAAGGAAGACACAGCACGCTTTTAAAGAGCCGATAAGTTTTGAAAATATTTTGAAAGATTCCAAGGAATTTTAAAAGATTCTAGGATATTTCAAAAGATTTTAAGGGATTTCAATGATTTTGTGGGATGTTAAATGCTCTCAATGTATTTTAATACATTTTCCAGAATTTCAAGAAATTTTATAAAATTGCATGGGATTTTATGAAATTTTAATGGATTTCAAAGAATTTATTCACAAGGAGTAAGTGATTTGGGAGGGTTTCAAATATATTAAAGTAATATCAAAGATTTCAAATAATTTGAATGATTTTTGGATATTTCTAAAAAATCCAATACATTTCTAACAGCGTGAACAAATTTCAAGACATTTCAAAAGATTTTTAAAAATTTGAAATATCTGAGGGAATTTTTAAAAACTTCAAGAAATTTCCAAGAGCGTTATAAAATCTTTAAAGGAAATTCAAAAACTTCAAAGGATTCAATTTTTTGGCATTTTAAAAGGTTCCAAAAGAATATTCAATTGAAATGTTTCATTAAAATAAAAAATATCAGTTTATTAAAATTAATAATTAAAAATATATTTCAAAAGATTTCAAGGGATTTTACAAGATTTCCGCGGATTTCTCTGATTTTAAGGGCTTTTGAAAGCTCTCTATGTTTTTCAATACCTATTTGAGGATTTGAGGAAATATCTGCAGATTTTGTAGACTGCAGAATTCTCTCAATTTTTGGTAATTCATGTGAAATCTCCCCAATTTATTCAACTCTACTTATTTCAATTTATTTTCTTTTATTTTTTTTTTAGTTTTTGTTTAATTTATCCTTAAGTTTTAAGAATCCACCCTGAATTCTCAGGCATTCCATTTTTCTCAAATTCCTCTAAATTCCTTCCGGTTTGACCACAGATCAGAAAAATGCTGGAATACGGGGAAAAGTCAGAGATTTTAAAAACAAATTGCAAAAGTCAGGGAATTTCTGTAGAGAGAACTTTGAGTAACTATCAAGATGAATTCACTATAGTCACTTGTTCGAATAAAAAGATTATTTCAGTCGCTTTCTTTCCAATACATTAACCCATGGGACTATTGAATTCAGGTCTATACTCATTTTTAAATTTTCTTGAAATATTTTAGAATGTTTCAAAAGATTCCAAGAACTTTCTTGATAAATTTGAATAATTTAAAGGGATATTAAAGGATTGCGAAGAATCAAGGTTTTCTTTGTAATTCCAAGGAATTTTCAAAAGCCTTGAAAATTTTTAAGCGATTTTAAAGGCTTCAGAGGATTTTAGATATGTTAGAATATTTTCAAAGACTCCAATTCATTTTCAAGATATTAACCATTTTTCAAGGAATTTCCAAGGATCTAGTTAACAATTTTTTGAGCTTATTCAATTTGATTTAGTTTAAATTTAAAATAAATTTATAATTGAAACATGTTTACTATTCCTAATAAGTCTTGTGATTATTTTGGAGCTTGTCAGATTTTGATGAAGGAACGGCGGTATCCATCAAAGGATGTATTAAAAATTCAAATACTTAGATTATACGATTTAATATTAAATTGTATAATATGCTTATAAAAACATTTGGTTTAAACGCAATGCTTCATTAAAAGTAATAAGTAAAAGCGGAATGTAGAGTAGCGGCTATTACAGTAAATATCATATTACTTATAAAACATATGTATGAAGTAGTGAACTTACTTTATTCTAAAAAATTAACTTTTCTAGTCTTCTTTGAAGCAAAATAGTCAGCTTTAGCTTCCGAGTTGGCTTTTCTAGAAAGTTGTGTTTCCACAGTCGGCGCCCTCGGATTGGACAGCATTTCCTGAGCCATGGCGGAACGCAGGACATTTTTCATTCTTTTTACACAAGAAAATGTTATCTCAGCACTATCTACTGTTACGGGGATTGTGAGCAAGATGCGGAAGACTGTAAAGGTTTCAGACTTTCTCTGCCGAAATTTTCCACAAAAGCTGATTTCAACATCCTAGCTTCATCCACTAGCTCATGCTGCAGGTCCATGGGGTATCTGTTCATGAGATCAGTTGCTTGTTTTTCAATTTCCTCTTCAGACAAAATGCGTAATCCTTAAGGAACAGAAAATTTTACAAATTTCGTGCATTGCTTCAAACCGCAGTTTCATCGTGGAGCCACATGGTCTAGGATAACATAGTACGCTTCTAGTTTGAATTGTACATCAAATATTAGATTTTTATTTTCAAATCCTTTCTCGTGGACCTCATCTGCCATTTTCTTCCGCTTCTAATTTCTCTTTAGTATCTCTTAAAGATATTCTGGATATCCGATGTTTCTTTCCAGCGCGACAGCTTCCTTCTGAATCCCCGCCCCCACTTCACATTACGCAGAGATTGTAACTCTGCAATTGAGCTTTTTTAATTTTTACAGGTGACATAAAGCATTGCCCCTAGAGCCTGAATTATCATGCTTACAATGTCAATGGTTTTTTAAGCATTCACTCTAATCGATGTCATAAGTAAACAACTTTAGTTCCGTATACACATTTTGAGTGCACTGATATCACGACGATATTCTGCTGTCATATTCAATGATCACACCTCATCCAGTGCGTCTGCCACTCCTAGAAGATGAGGAGCCAGGAATTTCATGCAGTATTTCCAGGTCGACCAACGAGTTCAAGAGGTTGAATTCAGGGAGCAGTCTGTTTTCTTCTGTAGTATTTCCCGTCTCTGTGGATTGGAACTAAATATTGTGTACAATTTTGCTACGATATCAAAAAGATATGAGGACAGCAAGGTAACTCTCAGCTGCTTGTACTCTGCTAAGGTTAAGAGAACTCCTCTGCATGGGCACCTTCCACATTGCTCCCGTTGTCATATCCTTGCCCTTGGCAATCTGCCAAAGAAATTTTAACTGTCTCAGTTTTGACATTATAAGCTGAGCAGTGGCTTCCTCAGTTTTTGTGTACAGTCAGCAAAGGCCAGTAGACGCTCTTTGGCGTGATAGGTTCCTTCATCTTCATTGATGAAATTGACATAGCAATTTAAAAATGCAGTTTGTTCAGCGTGAGCGAAATCTGGAGTTGCTTCCACAATCAGTGAATGATACTTTGCTTTTTCGTGTTCTTGAGGAATATAATTCATTACTTCATCTGCACAAATAACCATAAACTCATTCTCAACATCTACTGGAAAGTAATGCACCTGTAATCTTCTCCCAGTATTCTTGAGGGTGGCAAACTACTGGTATGTGGTCATTAAGAAGCTGATCATATTTTGCTAAAAGTTCAACGACTCCAAAGAAGTCACCGTTGAAAGGTTCTCAAATTTTGTTACTCACTCAACGGAAAGCCAAATCTCTTTCAGCAAGAAACAATGTTACGTCAAGAATTTGCATCAGGATTTCTTTTCACACTTCTCGTTTGTATTGCACGGACCTGAACAACAAGGCACTTAACGATGTTTCTGTTTTTAATTTCCTCTCTTCTGATTTCCACTGCATATAACCATTTTTGTGCGAGACACTACTCTTATGTTCAAGGTTTTTGTCGTGTACCTTCTTCCACTTTCGTGCAGCGGAATAGACTTCAGGTGACGCCAAAGCTTATTGTTGAGCTTTCTAAAGTTTTCTGTGAATTCTCCACGATAAAGGATGATGGGCTATCCTGGCTCTGCTCCACACCAATCAGTATCCAAGCAGAATCTCAGCATTCCCTAGCTTCTTTTCAAAAATAGAGGTCATTACCTCAAGACCTATACAATTTTTTGGAAAACACTGAAGCAAACTTTCATGCGACTTTTTGATGTCAATGTTAATTTTGAAAGTGGGTGATCCTATATCAAGATATGACTCAATAATAATAATTGGCGTTAATGAAGGTAAGAGTCGAGAAGAAGGAAATGCAGTTGAATTGTTACTGGCATAAACCTTGGAAACTGTTTCGAAGAGATTAGGACTGCCAACGTTATTGCCTGTTGCGTGAGCAGTATCTTTATGAAACGAAAGAAGGTGCAGTCAAATAATCACTGGCATTATCCTTGGAAGCCAAAAGGACCTGATGTCGAAGAAAGCTCTGATGAAGCTTTAGCTTTAGAACTAGAAAACTTTAAAAATTTGTTTAAAGAAAGTTGTCCTTTAGGTGCCTCCTTTTCACGGTCTTCTTTTTCCTTCCTTTCCTGTACACCAGATTTATGCTTGTTGCTAATTTTTGCAGAACAATGGGTATTTTACATACAAAAAACAGTTTTTATTTATTATATAACTTTCAAACTGACTTCTTATAAAGCAAAAAAAGAACTCAGTGAGTCTAACTAAAATATCTTAATCTACATTTTATCCTATAATTGCTACTTTTTCCAAACACTATTTGAATTGGCCCAAAATAAGCAATATTCTCGTTACCTCTTCGTTCATGCCTCAAAATTGAGGCGCCACATGCAAAAAGGTGTTACTTTTTCCTGTGTTCCTGCGTCCCTTTTTTCTTATGTCCCTGTGTTTCTTGCGTTCTTTTTTCCTGTGTTCCTGCTTTCGGTTTTCCTTTTCTTCGTATGATCGCTTTCCTTTTTTCCCCTCTTTTTCTTTTATTTACTTTTTCCTGTGTTTCTACGTTCCTTTTTCCTGTGTTTCTGCTTTCTTCTTTCTTGCGTTTTTGCGTTCCTTTTTTTCTGTGTTATTCTTTTCCTGAGTTCCCTTTGGCTGTTCATGTGTTTTATTTCCTGTATCAAAATTTCAATTACAACAATTTGTAAATTAATTTCTTAGTGAAAATGTTGAACTTTGATGTATAAGTACGATTGAACAATTTTTAATTTGAAAAGGCTTTCAGTAAAAATAATATAACTTCTACTTTAAGAAGTGTTTTGTTTAAAGAAAATCTTTAATGTCCCTTTAATATAATCTCTAATGTAAATAAATTAAAATTTTGCAGTTGAATGGAATTCAATTTTCAACGGGTGAATTGAGAAGTGTAGAAAGCTTCCAGCCTATGCATGTAAATTATTTAGCTTCAAGAAATTAAAAAATTGGTAAGGGATTTCGAATGATTCGGCAACCTTTCAGAAATTCACAAGATTCCCAAGACTTTAAAGGAATTTCACAATATTTGAGGGATTCGAAGAATGTGAAAAAAATTGAAAGATTCTATAAGAATTAAATTTTTTCAGGGGGTTTAAGGGATTTTAGAGTATTTAAACAGGGTTCAAGAGAGTTTAATAGATTTTAGTACATTTCAATGGATTGCAGGGATTTCACAGATTTCAAAAGATTTCTACGTAGTTTCAGGAAAGTAAAAACATTGACGAATTTTCCAGGATTTTGTAGAGAATCTGAACAACAGATTCCAGTGTTTCCTGGAAGAATTTTAATGGGTTCCAAAGCTCTTAGGGTATACCTTAAAAATTTGAAAGCATTTCATGAGATTTTATGAAAGATTTATATTGTATATCAGATAACAAAAATAAGTTCTGCTACCATTAGTGTTAATTTGAATTTGAAAGAGGTTTTCAACCCAAATAGTTTCCTCAAGGGACCTTCCCTCAAAGGGACCTTTCCTACACGTATCATGAAGTGATTTCTTACAGAAGTAGCATACTAAAAAAATGTTCTGTGGTTTTTTTTAAATGTTGATAAGAAGTAAGTAATAGAAAACATTCTGGTATAGAACGTTTGCTGCACTTATTCCAAAGTACTTTTTTACGCCAGCAGTTTATTCAAAATAGTATATTGTGTATCGAGGGCGTAAAGCAGGCAAACTAGCTTCACGCCCTTGATACACACCATACTTTTTGTCCCCTTCCTTGTAAACAAGCATGTGAAGCATATAGAGGATGTTTGGTGTACTTGACAATTTTAGATTATAAGTGAAAGGAATAAATAGCGGTTTTTACGGCCGTAGTTGGTACCCAGACCGAGGTAAATGAATACCCAATGCCAAAAATACCAGCGTTTGTGTGAAGTATCCTATTGTAATTCCTCCCCGTAATCAGCGAACTGGAGGACAAATGCTGCAATGTATGAGTTTACTGCTATATTCTTCGGATTCTACCAATTCATAGCCTAAAGACTTTTTTAAATCCTATTTCCAGAATACACCTGCAACAATCAAGTCATGTGAATGAAATTAATTCTATGTCTGCAGAATGAAAACAGTTTGACAAAAATCTTTCAGCAATGTCGAGCACCTTATCTGTTTCTGACATGAAAAAGCTGAGAAACTTCTGGACATCAATCAGATACCACACCAAAGTATGCGTTTAACGCTGTCAATAAGCGACAGAACGCATTTGAAGACAAAAGAACGGGAGAATTGGACACCGTACTTGAGTTGACCAATTCTCAAAACATTTCTAGACAAAAAAAAAACTAGTTGAGCATTGGGAATGATTTGTTGGAGCAGTGCATATATCCCTAAAACCTACTTCTACTTAAGCTCAATTAGAACACGTGGAATATTTGGTGAAGAAGTTTGCGCTTTACACTGAAGATTATTACACAAAAGGAGCTATGAGCTACAATGTTCAACAACTACTACATTGTGTAAAATCACTTGAAGATTGTGGCCCGTCATGGATTCATACAGCTTATCCTTTTGAAACAGCTCGCAGTAAATTACTTAGAATAATTAAGTCTGCAAAATGGATTTCGAATCAGATTTGTCGACATTTGTCTATGCTTCATTGTGAAATAATTTTAAACAAACATATTCTTCCTGAAGTTTCGGAAACGGTAAAAGCATACTCCTTTAATCTAAAGGGACGAAATACACCAAAAACCTTGAAAGTTATTATGTGAGATATTATAGTGCTGCTATAGACGCAAAAAGAAGATATATTGATCAAGTTCAATTGCCAGAACATACAGTCTCTTATACAAGAATGATCAAATATAATTGTAACTACTCAAGACAAAGGAGTAATGATGATCGATCAAATAATAGATTTGCTAGACTTACGATTGGTACTTATATTAAGATTTCACCGTTTCCAGTGAGCGAATCATCTAGACAAGAGTACAAGATTGCCAAATGTCTTTAAACGGTTAATGCTCATCTCAGCCTCTGCGCAGTTCTTCAAAAAGTAACAACCTGGGGGAATGATTTTTGCTCTATAAATACGAACGAAATAAATTAAACTTGTGTATTTCTGCGGATTGAAGAAGTTGATTACATATTTGCGGTGCCAAATCACTACTATTTTCAAGTTTTTATGAGGATAAAATAATTTCGTATTCGAGATTTTTCAAATACGGAATATCGATTCATTAAAATTTTATCAACGGTTCGTGCAAGTAGAAAGAGATTGAGTATTCCGAAACTGAGTAGCTCAAATTAAAATTAGCATCTTATGCATGTAGAGCCTAATCAAAGGTATCAAAGTTGTGACATTATTCCTATATATAGACTAATTCTTCGATCGCTCCATGATGCATGAAAAGTACACCTTGACTGCGAATAGCTAGTAATTTTAATTAGATTTTCATAAGTGTGTTTTTTTAGGGAAAGTATGTTCATTAAGAGCAGATGATACTACCCTGATCCCTACCTTACCAACTGATAGGTTTGGGATGGTAAAGAAAAGAGAATGAGGAACTTTTATGTACCAATAAATTTATACAAGTGAAAAAATAACTGTTGGAAAATTTGTTTTGTAGTAGTAAAAATTTATCAGTACATAAAAGTTCCTTGCCATGTAGTTCCTTTCTGTTATTTTCCCACAAATTCAATTTGATATCTCATTTGAGCGCGGATAATTAGTAATAATCGGTCATAAATGTAAAAGCCTTAGAGTGGAGGCCCCTGGAAGTCAGTGAATTCCAAGTGACCAGAGGCATCACCACTCTCAGGCAAAATTTTTCTATTTCCTTTATTGCATTTGGTCATTTCTGCGTTCCTTTTTTTTATATATTTCTGCCTTCTACTTTTCCTTGCGTTCCTTTTTTTCCTGTGTTCCTGCTATCGCTTATCCTTTTTCCTCCTTTTTCTTGTGTTAAATTTTTCCTGCGTTCCTGCATTCCCTTTTTCCTATGTTCCGGCTTTCCTTTTATCTTTTCTTCCTTTTTCCTGTGCTTTAGAGTTCCTTTTTTCTGTGTTACTGCGTCCCGTTTCTCCGAAGTGTGTACGTTTCTTGCTTCCAGGGTTTCTTTTTGCCTGGGTCTCTATTTTCCTCGGTTCCTGTCTTCCCTTTTTTCTTACGGTTTGCGTTTCTTTTTTCCTGAATTCCTGCTCTCCTTTTTTTCTGCATTCCTTTTCCTTTTTTTCTGTGTTTATGTGTGTATTTGTGTGACACGCTTTCTTGTGAACACAATGACTTCAATCCGGTTGCAGATAAATCGACCAAATTTTTTAGGCTTATTTTTGTTACTTATATCTCGAAACCGGCCAAAGGATTTGTCAAAACAATATTTTGGTTTTTGAGTACTTTATGATATTTAAAAAAGGTGTTTTTAGTAACATTATTTCAATTACATAATGCAAAGTTGACGCGAAATCATAAATTTTCCAATTTTGGTTAACATTATTTTCCAGTTTTTCCCCCCTTCACTAGGAGCACAACTCATCAGTCTGCGGTAGTAATTTTACGGGAAAAAATAATTTGAAGACAACATAATTTAGTATTATATTCTGATGACTTTAGCTTAATAAAATTTAAGAAATCAGCTTTAGAGCATATTTCTTTGAGGAAAATAAGTTTTGGCTCAATAAAATCTCATTTTAGTAGCGATAAGAATAACAAATAAAAGCGATAAGAATAAAATGTTCGATAAGAGATAAAAGTTTTCTATTACATAATACTCCCGTATGCTTCATATTTTCCTTGTGAAAAATAATCTTTTTTATTTTCAAAAATACCAGCAATAATACTACTGCAATTCTTGAAAGTATAATTAAATATATTTTTTCCTAAAACTTGCTATCCCGCACGGCAAATTTGTCGGGGCAAAATATATTTAGAAAGAAATATTTTTGAACGAAGTTATTTTTGTTTTACTTTCAGATACCTAGTGAAAGATATGCATTTGAAATATCTTCAGTTTTTGTAGAATTTCAGTGCAGTTCATAATATTTTAATGAATTTCAAAGAGAATATTCTCAAGGGGTGAGGGATTTCGTAGTGTTTTCAAAGTTTGTAGAGATTTTCAACAATTTTTTGCAATTTATCAGAATTCATTTCGAATTCACTCTGAATTATTCTGAATTCTTTTTAATTCTGCAGAATTCTCTTAATTTTTGGTAATTCGCGCGAAATCTTCCTAATTCATTTAATTCTACTGCTATTTTTCACTCGGTTTGTCTCTCGAGACCCTGCTGAATACCGTCCGGCCAAGCCAAGCCAGCCACCAGAACATCAACATTGCCGCGTCACACCCGCGGTCGCAAGGTCTCGAGCGACAGACACTAAATAAAGGTGACCGCGCGGAACAATAGCGTCAGGGACAAGCTCCCAAATAATCACAAATCTTATTTGGAATAACAAACATTTCTCAATCATAAACTTATTTTATCTACATCTCAATAAGCACAAAAAAGTATTAGCAGATCTGCACGACTTTAGGAGATTCAAACAAATTTTCATAGGGTTTTACAAAATTTCCTGTAACACCTAAATAGATGGAACTATTTTGTAGGACCTATAAGGGTTTAGCATATTTAGAAATATTCCAATGAATTTTATGAGATCGTTTAGGCCTTTTCGTGGGCAATTGATCATCATCTTGGCATAAACAAAACAAACTTTAATGAATTAAATAATTTTCATTTCTTTCTATGACCTCTTGCCATCTTTTCACCAATTTTATTATACCGCGTTCGTAAAAAGTCTGGGTCTGTTTGATGAAAAAACGATTTAGGTGATTTTTGACACTCTCCTCATCAGTGCAGTTTTTTACATTCAGGGAAAATAGCTACACGATAAAAATGGTAAAGCTTCGGCTAGGATGTTTTTCCGAATCCTCCATATTCACCTGTCTTAGCACCCTCTGATTTTTATTTATTCTACTCGTTACAAAATTCCCTCAATGGAAAAACCTTCACTGACGAGGAGAGTGTCAAAAATCACCTTACTTGGTTATTTATCGAAAACCCCCAGAATTATTATGAACTATAATGAAGTTGGCAAAAAGATGGCAACAGTTCATAGGAAGAAATGGAAATTTTGCAATTGATTAAACTTTGTTTTTCTATGCAATAAATAATTTTAAATTGTCTACAAAAAAACCAAACGGACTTATTTGCCAACCCATACTTCACGCCGTATTTCTTTCTGGTATTCGCGATGATGTGGAAAAACAAGATAACGGCTCCAGTATATAAGGCGGCTAACGGGGCGATCATTTCTCTCGTCAGCAGTTACAATCTGCAAGAAATTCTTCCAGAAATTGGCCCCACTATTTCGCGATGCTGAGAACTACCATTCCTACTCGGCTGATAACCTCAGTATTTTTCATGCACTTTTTTCGTGAGTAGAATACATAAGATAATTTGATAATTATTCAAAATTTTAAATTCATCTTTGTAGTAGATACTAGAGCTAGAAAACGCGCGGACATAATTTTTTCCCTCACATGTTTATAGTATAACTTTTTATTCTAATTTTCATCATACTTTTCAAATATGAGTGTACAGACAAATTTCAATCACCGCACTGTTAATCAATCTCAACATTTGGCAGTTACTATAGCAATCCTATCCAAAGCAATCTGCACGCTGCGCGTTCACTAGCTTGTTATTTGAGTTGAGAAATTACAGAAAAAACATATTTGTTATATTCATGCTACTAGTTTGGCGGATAAGGGACCAAATAATGCATCCCGTGTAGAAAATTATAGGAGCAGACTTCCCTCCAGTTAGGGTATTGTCTAGACCGTTTAATTGAGACGGTCTTTCCGGGTTCTAATCGGATGCTGGCTAGTTGATCATGAGCGACCATATTTCTGAGTATCTACCTCAAATATTTTTGCACATTTAAAAAAAATACAGGGTGTTTAAAAGTACAGAAAGTGAGAAATAAAGATGGGGAAAAAAATGATTTTTCCTCATGATCTAGTCAGTCCTTTCGGACCCTGATCGGTTGCTGGCTGGCCAGTCAGGATTAAGAAATTTTCTTACTTCTGAATCCAAATATTTTTTGCACGTTAACAAAAATATCCAGGTTGTTTTAAAAAATAAGAAATCTGCTAGCTGCGTGGGCATATTCTTATCGCCCTTAACGCGTGTGACTCGAAAAGTTAAGCGCGCCGAAGGCGCGGGACTCTTGGTTCTCGCGCTTCACGCTTGATGTATTAGCATAATTCGCGTTACGCGCTCGGTTTTTGTATTTCACGTGGATTCATGCACAGACCTTTTAAAATTTAAGGTCAAAGCATCGACAAATGTAACTTGGTGACTGTGAATTCTCTTTTGTTAAAGTTTCTTCAGATTTAACGAATACATTCTCATCACGTATCTCGTGCTTCGCACTGGATTTTGTCCAAAATGTAAATTTTTCTATATTATGTTCAATACTTTTATATCAAATGTATATTACATTTAGTGATATACCGCAGCCTGGGATTCCTTATTCAGACATTGCGAAATGAAGTACAAATTTCATTCATCATGTTTCCTTTCACATTTGTTGTTGATTTGTTTATTTTCAATGTTATTTTTTACGATTTAAACTAAAAATACTTATCCTACCGTGAAATGCTTCAAAGCAAATTTGTAGATATAATTTTGGCGAAAGACTTTGTTAAATAAATAGTTATTGTAGCTTGTGTCCCTTTTCCATGAATTTGATTTTTTGATTTTTAATATCTTTTTATAACAAGAGTTTATAAAAAAATTTGTAGACCCTTTTTGGTTGAACAACTTTTGTCTTTTCATTTTTTTCGTCTCTTGTCTCATTTTTCCAATAATTTAATTGGTTTATTTTCAATCTTATTTTTCACGTTCAAAACAAAAACTACGCGTTCTATCAAAAAATGATTGATCAAAAATTTGTAGCTCTTTTTTGGATGAGCAACTTTGGTCTCCTTATTTTTTTTCATAGCTTCTGTCGTTTGTTGAAGCAATCACATTGTAAATACGTTATATTGGTGAAGGGGGCGTACCAATTAAAATGGTACACAGTACCCTTTTATCGTTTTGTAAATATATTTGAAATTGATACACAAGCGTTTTCGTTTACTGAAATTATTACAATTCTAGGTTCTTTCAGTAAATCAAAGAAATTTTTGTAGATATTTAGATATTGGTAGGCTGCAACGGATACATACGAAATAAAATAAAGTAATCGAATTACGCTTTTACTATTTTTAATACATTTCCAACTTTAAAAACTCATAAATGTTTTTTGTCTTTTCACAGAAATATCATCAGGTGTGCCGCCCAAAGAAAGGGACTTTCTAACAAATTTTGGGAAGAGTAATGAACATGCAGATCATCAAGGTGACCCTAATAAAAATAACAATTGATAACAGAAGTTTCAGTTAATTAACAATTTAAAACTATTAAATCTCTTGAACTAGAAAAAATTTTACACGCATGGAACTTTTTTCCTAATGGTTTCAAGGAAACTTTTCCAAAAGTACACTATACCGTTATTCTATTTTTTTATCGAAAACCACCCTTACGGAGACATGTGTCTGAATTTGCCTCTAGGTGTATTAGGGATATTTTTACATCACATACTTACCTCACAAAATCCACTACTGCATTAGTGAAGCTGATCTAAATTTTCCTAGAAAAATGCTAGGATTTCTTGCCATATTTTACAAACTTATCAAATTGATGATGTATTCCAGCAGGAATTGGTCCTAGCGACCGACCCCTAGACTAGAAAAATCATGGCCTTCGGCAATGTTTTTTTTATCCATCCTGCGAACATTGACCTCCCCGCGGTAAAGACGTGCCTAACTCTACTTGTGATGTAATTCCACAAAACTTGCTTTCTCGCACGCCAACTATCTTGTAACTGAAACTTCGTGAACAGTCATATGACTCACTTACTTTTTTGGGGCAAAATATCTTTAAAAAAAAAATATTATTGAACGAAGTTCTTCTTATTTTACTTTTCGGTACCTAGTAAATGATATGCATGAAGCTTTGGCTCAAAAAATTATTTAACCTTATTAACAAACACACATTTTTTCCCATTATTGTCCACAATATTTGTGAATAATTAACAAAAATTTCGAATAAGATTCAGCTCTTTATCGGAGTGCGATTGAAAAATTTCTTCATTTTCCCCAAATCACAGTTGAGGTAACCAAATTTTTTTCTTTACATTGATTTATGAAATATCAATATCTCCTGAGGACAAGTCCGAGGCCTGCATAATTGACATGATATTGACTACAGCATATCCATTATATACATATCTCCTTTTAGCATTCAGTGCCACAATCTTGCCACAAGGAATCTATGATTTACCAACGTGCCTTGAAAAAATAATATGGATGTAAAAAATGTAATACTTTGTTTCTTTTTGCAGAGTCAAGTCCACATTTCGAGAGCTTACTTAATGGGAATCCTATTCCTGGTGGTTCTCGCTGCGGTCCTTCTCATTCTTCGGACCAACCTGATTCTCGTGACAGGTCTCTTTCACCTGCCAGACCTTCTCTGGACAGCCTGCTTCCTCCTGCCGAGTTACCACTTCGCACCACGTCCAGGTCTCGTTTAGACGAACCACCACTACGTGTCAGGTCCACATCTCCTCCTGCCAGGTACAGTTCTCTACCTACCAGGATTTCTTTTTTAGGCGGATCTGGATATGAACTTGAGGAACTTGAATTTATTCGGCTTACTCCTCATAAGAATCCGCACCGGGTATTCGAACTTCGAAGATACACCTTTCCTGCTGATAAACGAATTACGTTATCCGTAGGAAATAATAAATTTGTGCGAATTCCAAACCAAGAAAAAATTGTGTTATCAACATTTGATGATGACGTCTTTGCAATATTGGAGACTAGTGTAAATCTTGCTGGATTGTATGTTTCTGACAGCAGAAGACGGGTGAAATTAAACATGAAAAGCGGAACGGTTACCAGAATGACCCGAGATGAAATGACGGAAGCTCCCGTAGGACACCGCCGCACTATCTATTTTCATTTTAAAATAGAACATGTAAACCGTCATATAAGCCACAATCCTCCACACCATTAGCTTAAGTGAAAATTGTTTGTTATTCGAAGTCGACTTAGAATGTGACAAGTACCTTGTGACTACAATAATAACAGAAAGTACATTTTTTTTGTTCCTCAAGGATCCTATTTTTCGCCAATGCCCCATCCAGTCTTTTTTGGTTGCTTTTCTTTCTTTTACGAAAATATTTTCGAAAGAAATTTATTACATGTTCATAATGATTCAAATATAATCATATGTAATAAATGCTGCCTCTTTCTCGAGTTCGTGTCTGTTGACCTTGTCGTATACTGAAATTTCCTTGGGGTGCAGTGAAGGAATTTTTCTTCTCCTCTGACACCGAGTCCTTTCGCATACGACTCGACGAACAGAAGCAAAGATACTTGCCCCTATGGAAGAGACTTTAAATGAAACCTTGCTTGAACTTAAAATTTACCAATACTATAGACATGATAGTATTTGCGTAGTTGAATTTAGAAATAATTGACAGAACAAAAATTGATTTAAGTAAATAAAATAGAAAGAAAGGAGAAACCAAAGAAGAGTTAGTCTGGAAGAAACTCATGTTAGTTCTTGATCCATTGATGCGTTAATTTGAAATATTAAATAAAGATTTAATTAGAGATCTACTTAATAGAATAATCATGAATAATTTGCGAAACTGTTAAAATACTAATTTAGGATAGCCCAGGGCCCTCTGTAATGAGAGGAGGGTATAGTTCTATGAATAAATAATTGTTCTTTATTCACAGAGTTTTGAGAATCTTATTTCTTCTCTCGTGAGATCCCCTTCAAATTACATACATGATTACCTACTTGATAAAATTATGAGAATTTTGAAGATTGATGATTTCTGCATGAAATAATCTTATAGCGTAATTCTCATAAGTCGTTTCGACATGATGTATTCACATTTTAATATAGCATAATTCTCGTTGGTCGTGTTTAGTGATGCGCTATGCCATTCGTGAAGCAGACTTGCGTACCCCTATTGAAAATTCCGACATCGCAAGCTGCGTCGGATTCTAGTAATGGGAATTAAAAATCAAAACTAAATATTCTTAGATTACAAAATTAGAATTTCGAAACTTCGGAATTCAAAATCTGTTCGTTTTTGCAATCGAAAACAATCTAACAATAAACTCCCGCCGAGGAAAGCTGACCCGTTTCAGGAAAAACTTACTGTTGACGGACAAAGCCCGGCAAGCGAAGAAAATTTCTTGGGTCAACCCTGCCCTTACCTGAAAAATGAGCGGAAAGATTTCCGACCACTGAAATATGGTGAAAGCTAGCGTGTTGGGGTTTTTCGGAGCACAGAACACAAATTTTGAGTCAAAATAAAAAAAATCTACAATTTTGGTTGAAGTTCAAAAATTTTTCCAAACATTTTGATAAATTGGTAGATTTCCATGTAAGTCCCCAGAGAAAAATTAGGCTGCAGCATTTCAGCATCAGGTCGTGTTGACACAGAATACATGTACACAGTGAGCAGATCGCAAACATGGTGTGCACGTTATCTCGTTAGCTCACAGTAACTGCAGGAGCTGCAGAGACCTCTGCTTATATTCAGAGTTCTCTATAGATCCTGAAGCTCAGATGTTATTATTATAATTATTTGTTGAAAATTAATATTTACATCAAAGAAGGTAAAAATAAAGCATAAAAATGAATGAATAAAAACATGGAAAATTAAAAATATCGTAATATATTATTCGAATACAAGAATATGAGTTTCATTTCTTTCAATTTTTTGACAAACAAATTAATTTTGAAACCCCGTGAAAAAATTTGAGATAAGAATCCATTAATTCCATGAGAATTGAAATTCTTCGGAAAATATTTTTTTGGATGCATAGAAGACGAGTCAAAAATGTGTAGCTGATATTTTTAATGAAATCGCTTCAAATTATATTTTGCATAGTTTTGCCTCATCATTCAATTTTGGAAAATCATATATAGTCTTATAATTGTTTGATTTCTTTCGAAGAACACACTTTGTGTTTGGATATTGTTTGTTTACTTATTATATTTATTTGTGAGCACATTATTATACAAAATCAAAAGACTAATTATAACCTCACTCTTTGTCTCGGGCCGTTTTCGTTAGCATCATTGCGAAACCTTTCACAGACAAATGTAAACGCTTTAACTGAACGAGATTACGACAACAAAAAAAGCTTATTATTATATCGTGAATTCTTCACCCTAGTGAACCTTTATTTCCTTTAGTTTATTCGAGCAGGAAAACCAGCCCTATCCGACTCCTTCGCTTTTGCATGGCACGCATCCGTCATGTTGCGTTCGTATTGTCGCTGCTGTCTGAAGATTCCCATCGACCGAACGATGATTGGAGAAGAAGAGAGAGAGAGAGAGAGAAACTGGCCGAGTTCACTCTCATAATCGTTCGTATTTCAGTTAGATGCAAAAGTTAGATTTCAGCGTCCTAATTCTTGCGATTTTCACTAAATTTAAAATGATGTGAAACAACTTTCCGGTGACTCGCCGAAGCCGTAACTAACTTCCGAACTTAAGGAAAGGACGGCTGACATAAACGAAGAAAGATTAGGCTTACCGTCCAGCGAAGAGTCAAGCTTAGGTTAAATAGAAATAAGCATACCTTATCCTTATATTTGTTGTTTAATTTACCCCAGATATCGCAGGGCAGCCTCGAATAGGTAAGCCTGCAATTTTGTATCTAAATATACGCGGTTTGTACGGAGACCGAATAACAGATTGACAGTTAGTAAACATAGGGCAGACGATGTGAATAGTCGCAAGCCAAGCAGCCACCAAAGAACCAGAACGAGGGGATGGAACACAGCTGACACTGCGCAGCAGTCCCACGCAGGTACCGAGAGGGCAACATCGTCGGGCCAACACCGCTTGCGGTGGCAAGGATGAATTTGGAAAATTTACTTCGGGGATCGGCCCTACTTCATTTGGGTCCCGGAGCTTAAAGACAATTCGAGTTGAGCGATTTCCTGCACACGAGTCGTCTTCCCTCTAATTTGACTACTCACTTTCGAGTTTAAATTGTCGTTATCATTCTTTCTAATTTTCTTGCGTCGATGTTACGTTCCCTGTTATGCTTCTCTTTTAAGAGACACTCTTTGTAAGTATGATTTGTAAAATGGCGAAAAGTGCACTCTAATTTTTCTCTCTTCCCAGCGTCTATAAGGGTAGCTTGATGACAATTTCGCTTGAATGTCCATACTGTTGATCTCCAAAACATTGTACGGAGTCAGGTTCAATTCTCTTGTTTCGTTTCCGAGCCAGCTTGTACGTGAGCAACTCGTTTTCGTAGTATAAATGTTGATGTATAATCTTCTATTACTTTAGAAATGGAAGAAGTCGCTTCCGGTTTTATGTTGTGGACATTATTCCTATATTTTAATTGAAGATCTGCCTGATGCGCCTCAAATGGCCTTCTCCAAAGTCTCAATTCCCTTATTGTTTCTAATTTGTAAGACAGTTTCACGGTCTAAACCTCGCATGAAATTTCCTACAGCTGTAACCTTAATTTAGTTAATATTTGGATCACTCGGCCCCCATATTCAGGAACAGTTTCATCTTTCCTGTTCTTCACGTTAGTTAATTGCTGCATTAACTGGCTAGCATCTTCTTCAGGGGAAGAAATTTCTTGGAAACTTTTTAAAATTTTATTCAAACTTATTTGATCTTTATCCTGAATCTGAGCCCAAACTTCCCCAATTATTTTATTCTTTACTAACATTGTAAGATATGGAATTTCCGAATCATTTACTAATTTTAACATAGCTTCGCAATGTCCTATACACATTTTAACGGTCATATTTTTTACATCAAATACGGGAATAATGTCACGAACTAGTTTCGAGACCTTAGAGGGGTCCATTTAGTGGTTTTAGTGTTAGGTGACATCAACGCGGATACAGATGTTTCGTGTTTCTGTAAATCACTTACTAAAGTTTCACTTCCGGATTCTGAACTCGCGGATAAGGTTTGATCATTATTTTTGGAACTTGAACCGTTATTTGTATCCCGTTGTGCAATAGAATTTTGAGTAGGCATGAGTGCATCAGACCGACCTGCAGTTGTGGAGCCACTTCCTCCAGAATCCCTAGCAGTTTGATTCTTTTCTTTCAGGGCTCAGGTAAGCAATAACTTCTGATAATTTTTCCAATCAGAATATTTTAAAATTTATTATTGAATCTTATCTATTTATACTCTTGTATTTTGTTAATAAACTATCTTTAACAATTGATTTACTGATTATTTTTATTACTGTTTCATATTATATTCCCTATGCATAGGAGTTATTTTAATTTTAATCGATTAAATCCTGATTTAACCAGAAACTTCAAACAACAACAAAATCTGTCCTTTCCTATCAAATATATACATACAGGCATTCTTGCATGCAAAAACACTTTTCCTATGTGAAATAAATCCACTAGATACATGGAAGTCCTTCCGGTTTAGGGCGTTGCCTTAACCCATCCCGGACAGGTCCCTTGGTGCCGTGATTCATCACAGGCCCGGTGGCTGGTTTGGTTCAAGCTTCAACTTGACAACTTGACAACTTGATTGAGGCGCTTGAACTTATATTTGAAATTTGTTGAAATAAATGTTCTCAACTTTGTCGATTCTTATTTTATTATTACAGAATCGACGAATTTTTTTCGGGACGTGAATTATTGCACTTCCATTATCACTTGTTTTAAAATTTGTTTGATAGTGATCATAAGAAACTTCAATACGGCACTGATTTACCTCAGGTTCGTAGTGGTAGTCGAAGTCTTCATATTCACTATTAGAATCCACACTCAAAAATTTGATGCATTTTATTATGCCGATTGAAGTGGAAACATATACTTCTTAGTGGTCCTAAAATAAAATTCTAACGCAAACTCGCGTAATGCCTTCACTGCTTTGAAAAATCAGGTCTATTTTTCCTATGTCTGTGATAATTGATATCACTATTGAACTTTTTGTTTCATTTATCTGTGTTTTTTTTGTAGCATCTTTCTTTATTTGTTTTAGGAAAGCATCTAGGGTTTTCATGCCCTGAAAGATATTTTTTCTACTGGTAGGGGGTTGTTAATAGATGCGAGGATATCCCTTACTTTTAATCAGCATTTCCTAAGATTGAAGGCTATTCATTTCCCCTGTGAATTTTCCAGCCTGCAGACAATCAATTTTAATTCAAGTCAGAATTTTTTGAATTTTGTGTCGTGGTTTTCGCGGTACAGACAATCCCACCGCTGTCACCAATTGTTATGTCCGTATTGTCGCTGCTGTCTGAAGATTCCTTTCGTCCCAACGATGATTGGAGGAGGTTGAATCGTGCTCCGATTCTTCTTTGCGTTAATTTAAAAATCAACTACCGCGAAAATTATATCACGGAATGGTAGAATTCCAACAAATAATTATTCAAACACACGATTTTTAAGGAGGATTTTTGGGTGTTATTATAAACACCATTTCTGTAACACTGTAAATTCCAAACTTTTCACAATTGATTGTCACAAATAATAATCCAGTTTTGTTCACAATTGGCAAAATCCAAATTCTCACAATATTTCAAATTTATAATTCACGCGAAACAAAATCTGTTCATTTGGGGCGCAGGTTTCATATAGATGAGAGAGAAAAAGTGACTGAGGTCACTTTGATAATATTTGGTATTTCAGTTAGATACAAAAGTTAGATTTTAGCTCATTCCTAATTCTTGTGAATTCCACTGAATTTGTAAGTGAATTGTTTAAATTTGAATTCTGTGATTCGTCGATAAGATTCCTTTCTTACCATCAAACCTAAATTTCATGAATTTTAGTTATGGCGATTCGTACGCTGTTACAATGCTTTCTGCCATCACTGCACGTGCGCTCAAACTTGCGAGTAAAGGGAGCCACGCGCGATGAAAATCTTCAATGTTTGTTGGAAATTTTTTCATATCTCGATGTTAACCTATTAAAGACAGAAATTTCTATAAAAGAGACACTTGGGACTTACATTCCTCCATCAGTCATGCGCACATAGAGCCTGTTTACAAAACGTGACAGTTTCTGCTTCCTTGGCAAAAATTTCAACATGTGGCATCAGTTGACATTCAGGAAATTCATCCCATACAAAGAGAAAAAATGAAGACCGCCAGATATATTCTAATTCTTACGTTTTTGGTTCATCTGGACTTTGTTGGTAAATTTAATTAGGGTGACCATAATTATAATTCTTATACTCATATATCCACTTTCTGATGCTTGTGACTTTTGTCTTACGATGTCTTCAACGTTCTGCAAGTTTTTGAAAATATAATTTTTGAGTCGTTAAATATAACAAACTTTCGGTTATTATATATGCGCAGTAATGTTACATAAAACTTAAATCTGTGCAGTAGAGGTCCATGGAGCAGCACTTATGGATGCGCAGTAATGTTAGGGATACTTACAGACATGAAAAGTTCCGAGGCCAAAACGCAACCGGAAACAAAATGGAATCAAATTCGCTCCGATTCCGGACCACGCTATATGTATACACCGTCCTACACTTACAAAAAAAATATGATGTAAAATTACTTCAGAATTATTTGATGAATTAATTGATTTAACTTTCGTCCAATACAATTATAAGTTCGAAATTCAAAAATCAAAAACTTGACATAAATTTTGGAAATTTTATTATTCTGGCAGATTTCCATTAAACTCAGTTAGTA
Organism: Andricus grossulariae; assembly: GCA_011634705.1. Lineage (NCBI taxonomy): Eukaryota > Metazoa > Arthropoda > Insecta > Hymenoptera > Cynipidae > Andricus > Andricus grossulariae. The sequence continues at coordinate 49,655,087 of JAABKJ010000755.1, read as the reverse complement.
AGCGGGTTTTGGAGACACATATCACGAATTTGGCGTCAAAGTTCTAAAATTCAAAAATTTCACTCAAATTTTGAAAATTTCATTAATTTGGTACATTTCTATGAAACTCAGTACGAGGGTGGGTTTTGGGGGATCGAAACACAAACTGGGGGTCGATGATTTGACATCTAATAATAATAATAAATAATAATAATTTGATAACATCAATTTTACAAAATTTTTTGTTTGACAATGATAACATTTTTTCCGCTTGCTGCTTTAGTCCTGTTGCAGCCCTAATTTTATTTGAATTGTGCTCTTTTTGTTTAATTGAACAAATTGCATAAAACTAACGAGCCGTAACCTTCTTCCGAATATTTGCTGGTAGGATTTCCACAAATTAAACGAGCAAAATTGTCACAAGTGCTACATTTGTGTGAACCGTCTGCTTCTATTCCACAAACGCAACAGATGATAGTAGATTTCTCAGTACCTGAAACAGTACAAATATCTTTCTTCAATTACAGTGTCAATGTAAACTAATTTCCAAGTATGATTATTAGGGTGGTCTATGTTTTATATGAAAAGAAAAGATTTTTAAAAAATCGCACAATAGCGTCATTGGGCGGGCAAGTGAATCTAGAAACGTAATTAAACATTTTTAAATAACTGAAGTTTTTGTTGTAAATATTAATACTGATATTTTCTATCACACGGCAATTGAAAATTTAATAAAGAATATAGCTAATATGGTAAGTATGACATTAAAAAAAAAGTCAATAAATGCAACATGAAACAGGAGCAAGTGAGGCTATTATGCAAACTGAAATTCTAAAATAATTTTATTTAGACTACTCTAACGCTCAAACTTGAAAGATAATAAATATGTTACCTCTTTCGTTGACGTCCGCGAGTATATATTATCAAATGATGATTTCTGCAGGCTTCCAGAGATAACAAAGTCATTCGCCTTGTTGGGATTATTTTCATGATCGTTAAAAATTTCATCTCGATCTTCTCTTAATGCATTTCCTAAATCTTCATCGTTCTAGAGTGTATTTTTAATATAATTAGGAAGCTTTTGTATTCCAATTGATGAAAAGAATTATAATATTTCAAATATGAGGTGAAAGTATTACTGATTAATTAACTCAAAGTATCGCAAATTATATTTCAATAAAATACTCACCAAACATCGCCTTGAATGAAGTTTGTTTAATAGAATTGTGATATGTAGTATTTTTTCTGGAATTTGCAAAACCTCAAGCCTTCGCTCCATTTTACAGTAATATGTTCTATCATCCAAGCTGTAAGAATATTTTAAACATCTTGATTTGCTTGTTCTACGCTGCATTGACTTTGAGAGTGTCGAGGTTTCCCACGAACGATTGAAAGTATTGGCCACGAAAGTTTCAATTCTGTAATTACTTTATTGACAAACTCTCTACCGTTGTCACATTGAAGAACTGAGGGTGCTCCATAGTCGCAAAGGATATCCAGGATATGACGGGATACTTCTTCAGCAGTTCGTTCATTTCTTCAAACAATAGAGGCTTCACCACTCAACCTCTTTTTGAAAGAGTCCGGTTTTTCACACAGATCACACATAATTGTGAATAGAAATTGATTGAGTCTCTGGTTACGTTTGAACATTTTTTACTCAGAGCTTTCTCCGTGTGGTCTCGTCCACCGTGACCACATGCAAGATGCGCTTGATAAATCGCGTCAAATATTTCGTTATCACACACAAAATATTTCACATCCTGCTGCTTTTCGGAAAGTAGCGTAATCAGTTTCTTGTGATCTTCAACCTTGAGAACATCGTAACTTTCAAGACGCCTGTAATCCAACGATGATTTTTCCTGCCCCTGCTTTCCATTATTTCCTCTTTTCCTGTATCCTTTTTCTTTTTTTTCCGGTGTTCATGTTTTTTTTGTGTGTGTCACACATTTTCTTGTGAACACGATAACTGGAAGACGGTTCCAGATGAATTTTTCAAATTTGAAAGGCTTATTTTCATCAATAATGTCTCAAAACTGATCGTAGGATTTCTCCAAATATTAATTTCGTTTTTTTAGAACTCCATAATATTTAGAAAATTTATTTCAGCAAGATTATTTTATTCATATAAATCAAAGTCGATGCAACATTAGAAATTTTCCAATTTTGGTTTGAAACATTTTTCAAACATTCTTTTTCCTTTATCAGGACCAACAGTCATCAGTTTACGGTAGTGAGCTTAAGGAGGAAAATAATTTGAAGGACAACAGAATTTATCATTACTCTTCTGTAAATCGTAAAATTATTAAACAATTGCAAAATGTCTCAAATAGAATGTATTACTGTTATAAATGACCAATATCCTCATTTTGTTTAAATAATGAGGTATTATTGAATAAACACTTACCTTCCCTGAAAAAAGATTCTCTTCAGATATGAACAATTTTAATTTCAAAAATTAATTTAAAAAATGTCAACAGAATAAGATTTCTTTGCACTTTTTCTTTCAAAAATCATTTTCTGATGATTTTAGTTTAAAAAATTGGATGAATAACAAATAAAAGCGATAAGAATAAAATGATCGATGAGAGATAAAAGTTGTTCAGTATATGATATTCTTGTCTCTTTCATATTTTTCTCGTGCAAAATAATTTTTTCTATTTTTAAAAATACTAGAAATAATAATATTGAAATTCTTCGAAGGGGAAGGCCTGGAGGTCGAAATTTAAATCAAGGTCGGGTGAGCATAATTCGAAAGATTATCGAATTTCATTCGACACGTGTCAACTCAAACTCAAGTAACCAGCACCCCCGCACCACTCTTGCGGAATAATTATATATCTGGTTTTAGCATTCGCCGCGTCAATTTTGCGACAAGGAGTCCACGACATACCAAACTGCCTTTAAATAATAATATGAATGTAAATAATGTAATTCTCTGTCTCTTCTTGCAGGGTTAACTTCACGCTTTGAGTGTCAACCTAATCGCGAGCCTATTCCTGGTATTCCTTGTTCCAGGCCTTCTTATTTTTTGGACCGACCTGATTCTCCTGACAGATCTCTCTCGCCTGCCAGATTTTCTTCTCCAGAAAGGCGGTCTTCTCCTGCCGACTCACCACTTCGCGGGAGAACCAGATCTCCTGTCAGGTGCAGTGCTTTACCCACTAGGTTTCCTTCTTCTGACGGATCTGAATATGAACTTGAAGAACTTGAATTTATTCGGCTTACTCCTTATAAGAATCCGCACCGGGTATTCGAACTTCGAAGATACACTTTTGCTGCTAATAAACGAATTAAATTAAACATAGGATATAATAAAATGGTGCCACTTCCAAAGCAAGAACTAATTGTGTTATCAACATTTGTGACCATCCGCGAAGAAAGGGACCTAATGCGTCAAATCTGAATTTTACTGGTCGGACGTTCGTAGCAGAGCCCGCAAGCCAGCATTTGAGTAGTGGGGATGCGTCTACGAAAAGCACTCCCTCCACTTGCCACTACACTTTTAGACATGAGCCAGTGGAGCTCACGGATACGTCACGTACAGTTGTGTGGTAAGTGGTGGGGCTGTCTTTCGTAGGCCTCTCGTTCGGTTTCCGCGTACGCTTATCATGCTTATGTTTGTAGCTTAATAACAAGAAAAGTAATTACCTTAAAAAATTTCTGATTATTGAAAATGAAAGAGTAACTCAGAAACTATTGATTGGCGTAAGAAAATGAAAATAGATTTTTTCCGCATTAGGTCCCTTTCTTCGCGGACGGTCACATATAGTACTGGACCGCTAGCTACGGCCATCGGAAGTGGAATAAGGAATAGAAAGAGAGGGGAAATCGAGAAAGATGAGTAGAACCAATCATCATCCTTAGAAAAAGACAGGTCAACTTTCTCGATTTTCTCTCTCTTTCTATTCCCTATTCCACTTCTGACGGGTATATTTCGATGGTTAGATGGCATTGAATGATAACATTTTGTATAAAAGAAGATCCAAAAGTTGATTGAAAAATAAAACTTTAGCATTTGAAAGATCCGTACAAAGTAAAAAATCCGGACAGATGGTCACACTGTTTCGAATGAATTTTTTTTAAATAACATAAATATTGTAACTAAAATCGAAAAATGTGATTTAAACCCCTGTTGGAATACAACAATAAATTGGGACTGAATTTTTTTGCAATATGTTTTAAGGGCGGTTCTGAAAAGCACCTGCGGCTTTGACGATTACATTCTCATGGTCAAAGGAACGTTCTATTGGTTGAAAGAAATAAGAGATTTTATGGGATCCAATGCGCTGCGATACACCATCTGATGGCAGAATTTGAAATCTTCAAAACCAGGTAAATTTTGACCATTTAGACAGATCGCATGGGCAATTGCAGAAAAATACTGTTTATTCAAAAATAAACAATAGATAATTCTTCAATATTGATTTAAAATTAAGGCAGAAGTTTATTTTGTTATTTAAAAAATTCTATTATGGAATTTTTCCCGGCGAAAAACAAAAAGCTAAGAGTTTTGCTGCGTGTTTGGCTTTTTGTCTACAGCGCGAACATATGAAACGCTGAGATTTTTCCGTTTTCCTAAAGTCGGTGTATCAGTTGTGACAATTAAAAATACGTTTGGAGAGCCCGAAAAGATTGATCAGTGCATAGCTTGAGAAAATGCATTAAGAATTGTAAAAACCTACAACTGACACCATGGTACAGTGAAACCGGGATTTAGCTCCTCTGGATTGTGCCCTTCCGAGAATTGACACCGCGCCGTGGGGATACGTGAGTCCCGTTTGGGGGGGAGGGGGTGCGGTGTGCACTTAGGCGTAACAAAAAAGAGAGATAAAATAGAACAGATAGAAAATAGTTCTGAGTCTCTGGATTTAACGTCAAGGTCAGCCCCAAACCGGCGCTGAATCCAGATTCGACTCAAGTTTGTTCCTTGCACTTTAAAAGCGAAGATTTTTACTACTCTGGCTCAAGTAAGTATTCGATAATATGCCAGCTGAAATAAATTAAAGTATTTATAAATGATAACATTGTAAATTAATAATAAGAAACATAATAATTACATTCCATTTTTTATAATTATTCATCAAGAACCTAAACCTCAAAAGAGCAACATCTTGTTTTTATTTATGATGACCGATTCCATTTCAAATCATGCAGAGAGGTCCAGGTTAGGGTGTCATAATAAATTTACCCTCACCCCTTTATTTCATGGGGATCACTTTTTACATTTGATGTTTGTAAACAATATGCAATTATTTACACCGAACTATCATCGCCTTCTTCTTTTCCACAGAAAAGAAGGTGTCTCGCTTGTAGAATTTGTTCACCTTCAACGAAGTTTCTACAATAAGGTGTCGACTTCGTAAATGCGCAAATTTCACAAATAGTGATCTTCATTTTTTAAATATTTGTAATAATTTGTAATGATTTTCGCATGTTACCTAGGCTTCTATTCAAAATCTACGTGGGATAGCGGCCATATTGAAATTTTGTCGACGGTGGAGCACCCAAGAATTCAGATCCCAATAGTAAAATGTGATTTTAAATTTAAAAAATATTTCTTTGAAACAAATTGAAGTCCATCGGCTGAAGGAAAAGTTTGTCTTAATTGGAAGATGTGATTCCTTGATTCAAAGAAGCGTTCCCTAAATTTTACCAAATATTTCTTGGAAACAAAGAAATAGGTTTTTAATATGAGTAAATATTGCTGTGAACCTAAGATGCGATATATTGTTCAGAATAAGCATGTAACAAATTTGACAAAATAATCATTGATTCAAAAAACCAAGGCCCCCAGATAGCACAATAGTTTGCAGCAAACTTGCCTAAAGTATGCGGCACAAGATTCGGAAATTTGCACCGGAAGGTTTTGGCAAGCTTTCCGCAAGTAAGACAATGTCCGCCTTACGGAGAACCTGAGGGAGACTTGGATCGTAAGTTTGAGGAAAACTTGCATCGTAAGTTTGAGGAAAACTTGCATCGTAAGTTTGAGGAAAACTTGCATCGTAAGTTTGAGGGAAGCTTGCGGGACAAGCTTCAGCGAAACTTGCATCGCAATATTTAGAAAAAGTTAAGGGAGCACTCTATGATATTAAAAAAAATTTTTACTGGCCTTCTAATTCACTATAGTAATTATAAAAAATTTCGGGACTATATACGTACGTAAATATTGCGATGAAAACTGTCCTCAAGTTGGCCTCACAAGTTTCCCTTAGGTTTGCCGCGCAAGCTTCCCATAAACTTACGATAGTTTCCCTCAAGTTTGCGAATTAAGCTTCCCGCAAACTTACAATGTAAGTTAACGCTCAAGTTTGCACCGCAAACTTCGCGCAAGCTTACGATGCAAGTTTCTTTCAAGTTTGCCGTAAAGCGAACATTGACTTACTTGCGGAAAACATGCCTAAACCTTGCAGTTTAAACTTTCGAATCTTCCACTGTAAACTTTCAGTAAGTTTGCTGCAAACTATGGTGCTATATTAGAATAGTTAATAGTTCGAAAGTAAAATAAAATTCTGTTTGACCAAATTAAAAGTAAAAAAGAGGATTTTATTACAAATTCAAAATAGGCTGCTGATCATTTTGTGTGACGAAGGCAAGAACATTAAAGTGTCGACAAACGATATGATTATTTGAGATTCGTTTGGTTACCATCTGAATCCGGATCTCCTTTTGCGACTGCATTGGTCGCTGGGATTGGTAGAGACACAACTTCCGGTTCTAAAGGTTTAATAATATATATATATATATATACATATATAATAAATAAAATTTGGATAAGTAACTCTACTTATTCTTGACTTTGTCAACAAAAAAGGGAGTAAATCTTAAACCTGCAACAAAATATCCTAAAATTACTTATAATAGAAACGTGCTCTTAAAAATTCGTTTCACAAAAATGCAGAAGTTTTATTCTTAACAGCGTTTCATTCACAAAAGTTTTGGCTCACAAGATTGATTTACAAAAAATGAAGGCTCGCCTTTATTAATCTTAGGCCACAAAAAATGAGATCATTCTTTTCTGGACGATTCCTCAGCCCGATTAACCAGTGTCGGAGGTGCAGGAGGACGTATCGGCATTATCATTGTTGCTATCCGTCGACGAACTGTCGTTGCTCTTAATCCGCCTTTGGCGTAGTTTAGCAAACTGAAACTCCTCGACTGGAACTGCACATCAACAATAATTGAATCTTCGTTATTAGAGAATCCGCCCCTGACCTGCCAAATCGCAGGGCATTTACACACGTTCCTCACTCACACCCACGGAAATAGGAAATGAAGGAGGCTATTCGTAGAAAACGAGAATAAAAGATTTATATTTATATCTGCACATGTACATTTCCAAACTATAATCGACGTTGGACCTAAAACGATTATCGAACAAGCCGATAATAACCTAATTTCCTAGACTATAATAATCGGAACACTGCGAATTACTTGGAATATGTTACACATCTTTAGTCTTTAACGATTTATCGTTTTATTAATTATGAACTTTATAAACTGCATTTTTGTTATAACAATAAAATTCCATCAGTAAAGATTTGAAAGGAACTTTCTAATTTAAAAGCTAATCTTACTATAGCTATCACTACTCCAGAAGCTTTGCACTAGAGATTGAAAAATATTCATCCAATAAACGATTGATGAATTGAAATTTATACAATTACAAAATGATTTAGCGATCATTTACATTAACTGGGGAAAAGTTTTGTGTGACGAAGGCAAGAACATTAAAGTGTCGACAAACGATATGATTATTTGAGATTCGTTTGGTTACCATCTGTGTCGATGATTTGACCTTTAATTTTAAAAGGTCTGGGCGCAAATGTGGGGGAAATACAAAGACCGAGCGCGTAGCGCCAGGTAAACATATCATCGAGCGCGAAGCGCGAGATAAATATATTATCGAGCGTGAAGCGCGAGAACCAACAGTCGCGCGCCCTAGGCTCACTCAAACTTGCAAATTTGGTCGAAAAACAGTTGTTTTTTTAGTTACGAATTTATTTTTCAACTGCAAATTTATCCGTTCAATTTTGGGTGGAAAATTGGTCTTTTTTAGTTACAAATTCAACTACTTCGTTGAAAATTCATCTATTTTGTTGAAAAACCGTCTTGTTGGTAGTTTAAGCGAAGTAATCCACCATAATTTTATTTAATCCAGAATCATCTTTTACAATCAAGATTAGTCTTGAGTAATCCAGAGTAATTCTGTATAGAGATGTTAACCCAGGGTAATCTGATATAAGCTGGAGTAATCCACCTCCACTGGACCGCATTTTTAGGATTTATTTTCCCTTCGTGTTACAGATAATAATTCCCGCATCGCAGATTTTTTTTCTCGTACGGCTATTTAGAAAATTTTTCTACTTTTTTTTTAGTACTTGTCAATGATTCGCTACCGCGAATCTTGGTAGATGTATAATATTTTTTACTCACTCTATGGTTGACTAGACCAAGGTATTAAATAGACGATAAAATGTTAAGCCTTTGATCGTTAAAATGATATAGACCAGTTCCTATTGTCGTGACTCGACAATAGGATACTTCTTTTTAAAGATTCTGGGCGAATTGGAGCAAATCCTTTCTACGAATCTCACTCTAATTCGGTCTGGGATGTTCGCAATGAGAAGCCCAGCGGGATGCCATTCACGAGTTGAGGCGTAAGGGAACGGGTTCGAAATGAGTTTCGGGAGATTATCTGGTCCAGTGTTAGTCAGGCATTAAAAGTAAGCCAGCCAGACTGTATTTTGTCAGACGAACAATGTCCTTGTCACAATATCTGCATTTGTATATGCACTCGTGCCGTCCGTCCTTCAACCAATTTCACTCTTCTAAGTCATTTTGCCGGGTGTATCATCGTCTAATTTAAGATGAAAACATTTTTATTTAGTTTAAATTCACCCTACTTGAAAAACCGACGTCATTTATAAAAAACAAAAATTTATTGTAAATAGTTGGTTTTTTTTATTAAAAAATGATCCGTAATTTCACAAAAAAGTTTCTACAAACCTGCAGGGGTGTGACCACCCTACAGTAGATAATTACTCTACAGTAGATAATCCTTAATTATGAGCATGAATATACGTGAAACAATCAATTATAATTTTCATATATTACAACGAATCGTGTCTTAACTATAAATTACATTCAATTAATTATTTAACATTCATTAGGCTCATGAACTTATTGTAATAGACATGTCGTAGGCATTTAGAAGTTCTAGGCAGTCAGCAAAAAGACAAATTTTCAACAAATTACATAAATTTTCAAATAAATGTTTGAAACAATACATGTGATGCTACTTTCTGAAATTTTTTAAATAAACAGTGAAATTTCTGGATTAAAAAATATCAATTATTAACCAAAAATGGTGTAGTTTAAAGCGTGAAATTTTCTAATGAAAAAGATGAATTTTCTACAAACCAGTAGAATTTTCAACCCCAGAAAATGAATCAACAAAAAAAGTTAACTTTCAACCAATCAGTTGAATGTTGACCAAAATAGTTAAATTTTCAGTTGGAAAGCTTAATTTTTAGGCAAAACAACGAACTATCAACTAAAATTATGAATCCCTCACCAAAAAAATTAACTTTTAAGGAAGTATTTCAAGTTTCAACCAAGTACTGAAATTGTCAACCTAAAAGGATGAATTTTCAACGCAAAATGTAATAGTTAATATTTAAAAAAAATATATTTTAATTTATAGTAAAAAACATTTATATTTACCCAAAAAAACGAGATTTCGAAAAATAATTGAATCCTCCACTAAGAAAGATTGATCTTTAACCGAACATTTGAATTTTTATACAAAAAAATGGTTTCTCTACCAAAAAAGATCAATTTACAACAAAATACATCAATTTTTAACAAAGTAGTTAAATTTTCTACCCAATTCCTGAATTTTCAAACTGAAAATACAAATTTTTATATAGAACAGTTGAATTTTCAACAAAAAAGTGCATTTTTAACCGAAACGGGTTAATTTTCATCCATACAGTTGCATTTGCATCAAAAAAGGTGAAATTTCTATAGAAAGAGATGAATTTTCAATCAACAGAAATTTTCTAGTGAAAAAAATGCAATTATATTGTTGAATTTTCAAGTAAAAAAGTTGAATTTTCAACAAAATAGTTGAATTTTAATCAAAAAGTATGACTTCTTAACAAAATTGTGAATTTTTTAACAAAGTAATTCAATTTTAAACCAAAAAAGATGAATTCTTAACCGATTCCGAAGCCTGTGATCAGTAAATCAAGAAATGAAAAATCATTTACAGTAAATTATTAATAAATCAATGATAATTATTAGTAAACATTATAAGGAATTATCTAATTTGAATTAGAAGAAAATTGTTTATTTTTTAGTAAATGGCTAACTTTATCATTGGACATGCTTCTTTTGAGCTCTTTACACACCTTTTTCCTGGAATTTAATAAATTTTACTCCTTCAAATTGTAACTTTTGCAAGAAAATTCGTAAAAGCGGCTATTTTACATCAAAATATTTATCAAACACCACAAAAAATGCATTCAGAGTTCAAATTATGCATGTTAAATGATTAAATTAGCCGTTTAATTTTTAAATATATGACATAAAAAATTATTCATATTATTTCTTAAAAAATATTTAATTATTTAACTGCACATCAAAATAACAATAGAATTTTAGATAGAAAATGACATGCATTTGGAGGGTACTTGTGACAAGCAGAACTTTGACACTCTCAGTACTCAGACATGAAAAACAGAAAAGTGCAAAAATACAGAAGTGCAAATTAAGCGCTTGATCTGTTTAATATTATGTGTGATATATACTGCTGCCCAGAAGGCATTAATTGCGTCTGAATATAAATTGATTTTGCTATAAATAAAAAATAATATCTTCAAATTGCCGGAAGCGAAGAGATTAGGGAATTCGCAGTAGAATTATGAGCCTGCACTTGCTCCATTAAACCCTGGAGCTTGACTATAGATGTAAATGGTGTCTATGCAGCGAAAAAATATAAAAAATATTGAATTGCAAATCAAATAAGAAACCACAGCCTAATCTTCCACCTTGAATTCGCCCTACCGCAATTTCATTTATAATCAAATTTGATAGCCGGCTTTGAGAAGCGATCCGCTCTTATTCATCGAACCTAGATATATAATAATATAATATGCAGTAGATGTTCACTGATTGTATTACAGATTAAAATCTCTTGGGAATTCAAAAAATAAAAAATGAAAATCATATACCCACACAACTACAAGTAATTCACTCAGCCCCAAATGAACAAAAAATGGCTTTAATGGTCATAAATTTCTTTTATGATAATGAACCTGCAGATCAACAATTTAGAAGAAAGTTACCATAAAAATTGACAGACTTTACTCGAACAATGTTCAAACTTCCAATTGTATTTTTTAGAACAGACCAGCCCAAATGAATGTTTTTCATGAACTTAACAGATTCACGAATATGTGTACACAAGATCTTTAGAGGTTGTATCAACATCCTCCAATCATTCAATCAAGAAAATCAACAATTCCTAAAAACCAAAATCACGGGATATTTTTTAATCAAACTATTAAGGTCAAAATCACTTTAGAATAAATGTGAGAGATATGACCCAGCAGGAAAATGCTTAAATTCATTTTGAGGGTTGTTTTAACATCCTTTAAAGATGTTTCCCATATTTATTTTAAAGTGATTTTCGACCCCAATAACAGAATTAAAAAATATCTCGTTCTGTTGATTGTTATAAAAACTAGATTTTTTACCTAAATCTTTAAGGAATGTTGAAACAACCCTTAAAATGAAATAAAACCTCTTTTCTTGTAGTAAACGTTTCCTGCACTTATTTCAAAGTGATTCCTTACCCATATACCTAATCCAATAATGTCCTATGGTTTAAGTCATTTAGAAACGTTTATTTCCTTAATTTAATTGTTAAGGGATGATAAAACAACCCTTACAATTATGTTAAACACTTTTCCTGCTACGCGATGTTTCTAAAATAATTTGTGAAATAATTTTTTACCCTTATAGTTTAATAAAACTATCTTTTGTATTTTTTTGTTGTTAACAATTCATATTTCCGCGGTTCAAACTTTATTTTTTTTTATAGAGAATTCTCCTTTTTGGTTTGAAAATTGTGTTAAAAAATCGTCTTTTACGGTTGATCTCAACTGTTTTTAATTGAAAATTAAAATTTTTGTTTAGCTGAAATATCAACTATTATATTTTTCGTTCAAAATTAATATTTCTTCATTGAAAATTCACCTAATGCGATGAAACTTGAACTTATTTGTTGAATATTTATTTTTTTTTATGGAAGATTCATCACTTTAGTTGAGAATTAAATTGTTTTGCTATAAATTTAATTTCTCTGTCCAAAATTTTACTATTTTGTCAAATATTTGATTATTTTGTTGAAAATTGAACTATTTTGTTAAGCATTCGTCTTTTCGGATAGAAAATTCGTCCCTTCTGCTTAAAAGTTCAACTATTTAATTGTAAATGTAACGGTTTAGTTGATGATTTTTTTTTTAAATTCCTCAGTTTGGTTGAAAATTCATCTTTAAGAGGCGAACATTCAACTATGCGGTTAAAAATTCTACTATTTTGTTGAAAATTCATCTCTTTTGGTAACATTTCTTGGTTGAAAATTTTATTGTTTGTTAGAGGACTCACCTTTTTGGTTTGAAAATTCAACAAATTCGTTGTGATTTTTTTTCTTTTGACTGAAAAATCTTTCCGAGTTTAAAGTCAAACTCTGATTAAAAATTTTTCTTCATTTTAACATTCATCTCTTTTGGTAGAAATTGTATTTCATTTAAATAAAACTTCAACTGTTTGGTTAGAAATTAATCTGTTTTGTTCGAGGATTTTGATATTATGTTAAAAATTGTCTTTTTTCGTTGAATTCAACTGTTTTTTATTTAAAAATGAAAATTTTTGCTAAAATATCAAATATCATATTTTTTGGTTAGTTTAGACTAATGTGTTGAAACTTGAACTTGTTTGTTAAAAATTTACTTTTTAAATTTGAGATTCATCATTCATGTGAAAGATGTAACTGTTTTGTTAAACATTAGTCTTTTTAAATAGAAAATTCGTCCTTATTGCCTGAAGGTTCAACGACTTAGTTGTAAATGCAACTGTTTGGTTGAAAATAATTATAAATTTTTTTATTTGGTTGAAAACTCATCTCTGCATGGCGAAAATTTAACTTTGGTGTTAAAAATTCTACTATTTTGTTGGGAATTCTACAAGTATGTTTAAAAATCATCTTTTTTGTTTAAAAAGTCAATTGTGTGTTGAAAATTCATCTTTTTTGGAGTGACAATTCTTTTTTTTTTGTGAAAATTTCTTGTTTGGAAATTCAACTGTCTTCTGAAAAATGCGTATTTTTTGCTTAAAGATTCGACTATTCGGTTAAAAATGCAACTGTTTTTTGATAACGTTAATTTTTTTCAGCTTATAAACCTAAGTCTTTCGTTGAAAACTGATCTCTTTTGGTAGAAAATGAGTCTTTTTTGTTTGAAAATTCAAATATTTTGTTGAAAATGCAATATATTTCGACTTGAAATCTGACTGCGTTATATAGCATTCAATATGGTACATATTTAAAATAGTAGTTTTTGAACGGCCCAAAACGTTTCTTTAAACTATTTCTTTGAATCAAAAAAATGATATATTTTTCTTTCTATTTTTTATGAAAAAAAATGATTTTACAAAGCATTCACAGTTTGGTTTCTTTTCTTGTATTGTAGACAACTTTTAGGAATTAAATTAAAAAAGGACTATTCTTCTAATATTTTGACTTTCAATTTTCAATTTTTCAGTATGCATTAAGATGAAACATTCTTAATTTCAGAGTATGATTGTGAGTTTTACCAATATTTTTCGTGTTTTTTTTTTTAATTAAAAGTTTTTGAAATATATTACTTAATTAGTGTTGAAGTGATTGTGGGAAAAATATTGGCATCTATTGGGTACAGTAAGATGCAGGGAGACCTTTTACAATTTTCAATTTTCAATGTTTATTTCTATAGATCATCTTTTCGAAAATTATGCATTGTTAGCGAAATTGATAGTAATTGGGGAAATGTAATTGATATGATCGGAGAACCGATTAAAAATATTAAGGATGTCTATTTAATGGGAAAAAACTGACATCAACTAATTGGTTAAACGGATTCTTTATTCTTGTCGTAAACAAATAATTTTCATAGGCTAATCAATTCACACCAATAAATGAAAAATTAAACAAAGTAACTTTTTCGTACCAATATCTATGGTTTTTATTTTAAGGTAGTGGGTGAATTTTAATTAACATACGTTTCTATTATTCATAGCTGTAGTTTTAATGTAAATAATCCCTGATCAGGAGGTCTAAGTTGACCTCCAAACATGTTAGTCCTCAGTAGTATAAAAAAGACGGAGGAAGAATAAGGAAGGAGTGCGAGGTTTGATTTCGGTTAACTCTTTTCTTTTTTCCCCTATTTTTTCTTCGTTATGTAATTGTCTTTTATTTAAATTTTGTACTAAGGATTTTTGGATTATTTCTTTTCCTGTTTGGAAAATTTAATAATCTGAACAGATTGGTTCAGAACCAACGACAAATTGATTCGAATAAGATTTTTTTTAGTGTAATCTTAATTTATGGAATTTTGAAATTGTAAACACTTCCTTGAGAGTTTCAAGGTTTCTCACTGCTCTGCTTTTATGTCCTTTTCCTGGGAGACACACGATCCCATCCCTGTCAAAATTTCGATCAAGAGTGATGGGGATTCGTACACCACGAATTTGAAGTACCCGTTTCGCCGCGAGTGAAGTAAAAGAAGAAGAAAAGAGCGCAGCGTCGAAAGGACATGTCTCATCGTTTCACGTGGCTTCACTCCTAAGGGTAGTTAAGCGAGTCGAGGATGCATTCAGAGCCCGGAAGTGGGCGGAACTGTGCAGCCTGGCTCTTCTGCATTGTACGCGAACTTGGTTTTTTTTTCCTCCCCTCGTGGGTCTCGTGGCATTCTATATTCAATATCAAACAGAACGAGAGAGAAAGGTACCGAGAGAGAAGGTACCAAAGACCAAAAGGACATTCGATATCCGTAATGCCGTAATAACAAGCATGGTCTCGAGAGAAATTTTCGTAGGAGGAAAAAATCTTTCCAACATTCACCCTCACTTCAATCATGACGTAAGCCTCCGTCAGCAGGAAATGGAGTGCTTGCGATTTTTTTCGCCGAACTCAGATTCTCCTCTCGAGGATTCACTAAATTCACTTTTCGTAAGGACTTTTCAGGGATGTTGTAAAAAATAGGGAAATATTGAATGTCAGTTCGAAAATCTGTAACGTACTTTGAATTTCTATATCAAAGCTTTTTTTGACAGAAACTGTTCTCTAAGATTTATTTCGCAAGACAAACTTGAGTTCAAGGTGATGTAGCAGAATCTGACATATTTTTAAGATCGAAATGAAATCCAGTTCATTATGGGCCATTTTATGTACCAAGATCACGACACAAAAAAGCTGACAAATCAAAAATTAGATTTCCAATTACCTTCTTTCCGGCTCATTAGAGATAAATATAGATGAGAAAATAAAAAAGGGGGAGAAAAAGAAAAGAGTCAACCAAAACCAAACTTTTACTTTTTCCTTATTCTTTCTCCGTATTTTTTATAACTGGAGGCAATATATTTCGAAGCCAATTTAGAGTTCCTCATCAGAGAGTACCTAGGTAACACAACCTCTGACAATTACTTGATTCAAAAGGAAGAGGCTAAACTAGTTTAAATTACATGATTATGATGTCGTGGTCAGTGTCTGGCTGTCTTTGACATGTAATAACAGATAACAGATTGACAGATAACCCATCAATAGAACTAAAAATGTAGGAAATTTTTAGGTTAAGGTAATATTATTAACTTTCTTTTGCAAAACATAAAATTACAAACACTAGGCTTTATAAAAAGATGAAGTTGAATCTCTCAAAAATTAAAACTCATTGCCTCATGGATGATATGAATTATATCTTGACATGAAATTGGATATTGTTACTATAACTCTTGGCTGAAGTTCAACATATAATTCTCCTCATGTGTTTTTAAAATAAAAATTCCGAACCAAAAAACATGAATACTTTCAAAGTGGAAAATTTGAAAATTGAATAAATGGTTATGAAGTTATTTTAATAAGAATGAAAAAATCAACCATGAGAGTTTATATTATCATGACTTCACAATCAGAGAATGTATGACTTATCGCAATATCATGAATCATGCACTTTTTCGCAAAAGAACTTGTTTTCTGTGACGTGAGGTAAATGTCACTAATGATATTTTGCATCAGCTTCAGGGATAAACAATAGAACCTTATATCAATTAACATTCACTTAAAAGCTGAATATAATTCTCATTATAAAGTTTTCATTAAAAGTGGTAGGTTAATCATGACCGAAAGAAAATAGTTAAATTTTCATCCAAAGAAATAAATTTTCAATTAAAACGATGAATCTTCAACAGGTATAGTTACATTTATAGTTTGAAGAATTAATTTTTTACCAAGAAGAAACATGTTTTCAACAACAAAGTTCCATTTTCAACAGAAGAGATGAACTTTCAACTAACACGATAAATCATGAACAAAATGAAATTAATTTCTACCATATAAGTGCAACTTTTAACCATGTCATTAAATTTGCAACCAAAATATATGCATTTTAATTGAGAAAGTAAAATTTTCAGCCCAGAAAGATTCTCCAGTCAAATGAAAAAAAAACTTTGGAATAGATTCTAATTCTTGTATTCTCAAACTACAAAGGTGAAATTTCCACAAAATAGTTGAATTTTAAACTTGCAAATATGAATTTTCAACAAAAAATTTAATTTTTCACCAAAAATTAAATTCTCAACCAATTAATGAAATTTACTGCAAAATAATAGAATTGTCAACCTGAGAAGAATGAGTTTCTAACTAAATTGTTGCATTTACAAGAAAATAATTATATCTTCAACCAAATTATAACATTTTTATCCAAAAAAGATGAATTCTCAACAAAATATATAAATACGTAGACTTAAAAAAAGAAAAAAGAAAAAACTTTCAACAGAAACAATGAGACTTAACGAAAAAGATTAATTTTTCACCAAAAGAGTGATTTCTCAACAAAATAGTTCATTTTTTAACAACACAGATCAATTTACAACTAAAGTGATAAATAATCAACCAAAAAATAAATTTTTAACAAAGGGCGTCAACTTTCAACTAAAAAGCCGAATTCTCAACTAAATTGTTAAAATTTCAACTGAAATAGGTTAATTTTCAACCAAAAATGGTATAGTCTCTAATTTAGATAAAAAGAATTGATTTTCACTAAAGAAGTTAAATTTTAGCCAACCGTTATGAAAAAGAACACAATAGCTTAATTTCCATTCAGACAAATGAATTTTCAAACTGAAGTGATACATATTTAACCCTTTTCAAGCAATCTTTAATGCTAAGAAGGTACTTCATTATTTAATCTATCAATAATTTGTTTAAAGTATTGATGTTATTTTGTCGACCACGGTAATTAATTAATTAATTTCTGAGGTTAGGTTTTGCCGATTACTGGTCAAATAATTTTTTTGAGAAATGAGAAAAAATCTGCCACGGCCCGGATTTGAACCGGGAACGCCACTATTCACGAGTGGAGCGTTAACCAATTGCGCCATCAGTAATCGGCAAAATCTAACATCAGAAATTATTTAATTAATTACCCTGGTCGACAAAATATCATCAATACTCTAAATTATATCCGCATTCGGTGAACTTATTCAGATTAGAATTAATCCCTAAAAATGCACAGGTTACAAAGATCCAGACCCGCTCCTGGTTCAAATCCGGACCGTGGCAGATGTTTTCTCGTTTTACTAGAAAATTATTTGACCAGTAATCGGTAAAATCTAACATCAGAAATGAATTAATAATGTGTTTAATATTCATATTAAAATATGTATCCGTGTAGGGCGATATTTTATAACCAGACTTAAAATTATAAATTTATTAGTACTTTCATCAAATTTCTCTTTATTTTTTGTGTCTTTGAAATCAAAACACACTCTTTTATTAATCTGAACAATCTTTTTAGGAAAAACGCCATGAATTTTGCATTTAATCAAAAATTAGTTTTGTGCAAACCTGCAGGGTTGCCTATGAAAACCAGTAAGATTTCTTTTAATTGAGGCCTAAATGTTTACCTCAATTCATCAAAAGATATCCATGTTTTATTTGAATAATGCTTAAACGATGTTCTAAAATGAGCAGTTTTTAAACATTTTTCAATTTTTGAATTATTACTTCTCCAACGCGGATAATGTAATAATCTGAATAGATTAGTTCAGAATCAATTACAAATCTGAAGAAAAAAATAGTAGTAAAACTTGATCACAGCGACAGTGAGTAGAAATTTATAGTTCATCCCAGTAAAGTAGATCATTCCAGAAAAAGCCAATTGCAATGAAACATTTCATGTTTACTTTACCCGTAATGGTCTGTTTTCAATTTACCCTCTTCGAGCGGAATACGACGTTTCCTGGGGAGGAACTTTACGACCTCCCTGGAGAGAAACGTCGCAGTTTCTTCCCTGGCACATACGCAGTTACAGTGAATATATCGAGAAGTCGTTCCAGAAAATCGTACGTTCTCTGGACTTCCTCCAGTCTCAGGGTGTCCCATATCCAAGTCAAAAAGGAAGTGGGTTGTACAGGGAGTGTTGGAACCAGTAAATAAGCGCCCCCATTCAAGGGTAGGAACGTCTATCTTATTTTCTAGTGTGATTCAAGTCGCGTGGGCGTCAGTGGGTGGGATTCTGACAGAATTTATATTCTATACCGATAGACTAATATTATGTTTAGGTACCCAACAATTTAAACACCTCTCGAATAAAAAGGACCTCCCAGCCGAAATATTTTTCCATTCACATGGAAGTCCTCACCACCAAACTTTTATCTTCAGTTTTCATATGCAGGGATAATGACACAAACCTTGCTATCCCCAGGTTGATGTCACAAATACAAACGCTCCGCCCTCCCCTTTTGTTTCAAAATTTTGTCTTCCATTTAATTTGAGAAACCAGAGTATATTCTAAGAAAATTTTAGAACTACACGGATCCAGCCTAACTCGAAAGCTGAAAAAAAAAGGAAATTTTAAACCAACTTTCCGTTTTTTTTGTATCACACCACCCTTCGTGATTGAACATGAATTAAGTCCCCTTTTTCTCAATGTAGCCGTAGTTTTTAAATTTGGCGCAGTTAATAGCGAGTCTACCAACGTCGTTCTCGCGAATGTCTGTTTTCTCCCTTATTTATCCAAAAATTGTCCTAATAGTGTGTGGTGGTAAGAATTTAGAACTGCACATTTTCATATTAAGAACTGCACTTTTTTTTAGAACTGCATTATTGTCTAGAACTGCACGTTAGAATATACTCTGTGACAAACGCCTAAAATAAAACACAAAACATGCAGACATAATATGTTAATAGACTTTACAGCCCAAAATACTCTAAAATATGGAAAATAGGATAATTTTTTAAATAAAAATGGGGCAAAACAAGGGAGTAAATTCTCGTAAGTCAAACCAATGTTTAGGTCTAATACTGAATTCAATATGGGACGTTCAAGGTTTGAAGTCGAAATATATTGCATCTTCAACAAAACAGTTCAATTTTCAACCAAAAAAGATGAATTTTCTATCAAAAGATATGATTTCATAACGATAGGGCTGAGTTTTCAAGCTGACAAGTCGACTGATTTAGGAAACAGTTAACTAAGTTAAAATTAATCTTTTTGGGTTTAAAAGTGAATTCACTTTAAAACCAAACAATATGAATTTTCAACCAAGACAGATTGTTTTTCAACCAAACAGTTCAATTTTCATTTAAAAGTGACAAATTTTAAAAAAAGTGGAATTTTTAACCCAGTATTTTAATTTTCAACGTACGAATAAGTTGAATTTTCAACCAAATGGTCAAATTTTTAAATAAAGAAGATTAAACTCCAGCCAAAACAGTTACATTTTTGAGAAAATAGTTGAATTTTCAAACCAAAAGGACAAATTTTCTACAGAACAGCTAAATTGTTAAGCCAAACACCAATTTTGTACAAAAAAAGATGAATTTTACACCCGAAAATATAAATTTACAGCAACAAAGTTAAATTTTTAAGCAGGAGAGATTTTTCAGTCAAGAAAGAAAACAATTTCAACATAATTATTTAAATTTTAAAAGTAAAATGGTAATTATCTAGAAAACAGTTGAATTTCAACCCGAAAATTCGAATATTGTCAACTAAAAGGTTCATTTTCTACACAATAGGTAAATTTTATACGAAAATAATATGATTTTCTCCCCAAAAAGATGAATTTTCTACAAAAACTGTTGAATTGTCCAAAGAAAAATATAAGTTTTTCACCAAAGAGATGGATCATTAACTAATGAAATTTATTTTTATTGAAGTCGTTTAACTTTGAACCAAGTAGTTAAATTTTCAATTAAGAATATCAAAACTTCATAAAAAACAGTTGCATTTTTACCCGAACAAGAGGACTTTTTAACCCTAAAAGACAAATTTTCAACAAAATAGTGGAATTTTCAATCAGGAAAGATTTTTCAGTCAAGATAGAACATTTTTTTTAACCGAATTGTTGAAATTTCTAACAAAGAAAGCGAATTTTTCAGATAACAGTTCAATTTCGACCCCAAAATATGTATATTGGAAACCAAGCTGTTAATTTTCATCGAAATAGTTAAATTTTCTACAAAAATAATAGAAAATTTCCCCCAAAAAGAGGAATTTTCTACTAAACAGTTGAATTTTTGATCCAGAAAATTTTCAACAAAATAGTTGAAACCAAAAATAGAATAGTTAAATTTGCAATTGAACAACTGATTTTCAACAAAAGAAAAATGATTTTTCAACAAAATAGTAAAATTTTCAACCAAAGTGATGGACATTTAACTGAGAAAATGAATGGTTAAAAAAGCAGTTCAACTTTTAACCAATTAGTTGAATTTTCAATCAAAAACATTTATTTTCTACCACAAAATACGAATTTACAACCAAAAGAGAAGAATTATGAACCAAGAATATAATCGTAGACTTTTCAATAAAAAAGAATTAACTTTCAACGAAAAATAGGTTATTGGCTACTAGTCGGGTTCTACTAATTCATTCCGTATTTAAGCAAGAAAACGATAAGAAGGGCTCTGACTAAAAACGTTAGTTGCGGGCCAACTATTTAATTTGTCAAATATATATGGTAATGCTACTTTATTATTTGAGACAACCATTTTATTAGTTGCTGGTACTAATTGAACAGTCAATGCAACTAATTAAATTGTTGTGCCAAATAATAAAATAGCAGTATCAACTAATAAAATAGCAGTGCTATATCCTACATACTAAATAGTTAGCCCAACGAACCATTTTTATCAGTGGGGAAGTTTATTAAAAAAAGGAGAAGGAAGAAGAATTCTTTCAAAAAAGGTTAAACAGGGGAATAGAAGAAGGAGTCTGAAGTCTGTACTTAGATACTTCACTTTTTAAATAAAATCACTCTTTTCCATTTTTTCAACCTTCGCCTCGTCTTCGCTTTGCCTCGGCTACGCCTCGGGCCCTGGTTCGTAATGCAACCTAAAACGAGTATAAAGTTTTACACAGGGCGGCCGTGTGTCATACAATATTTTTCATCACAACGTAATTATAAGTGCGATTTTAGGGCGCCATAGATCGACAATAATATGAATCGCTCAGCGTCCAATAAAGTCTTCTATAGCTGTTCTTTAGCCAATCAGATCGTATTACGTCATTACTTTGTAAGCTTAGGGGCCGTAGTAAACCGTTTATAGGCCTATGCCTATAAATACTGTTTTAGGATCGTTTGCAGGCGCTACAATTGAAGTTATGATGCAAGTGTGATAAAAAATTGTTATTAACTTTTCTATTATCTTTTCCATGAGTGATATCACATTCTGCGTTAACAAATCGTCACAAATACGGTTACCCCCTCCCCCTTACATTATGACGTAGAATTTGAACGCTCTCATAATAAATATAGCTATTGCCAAGAGACGTTGTTAAATTTATACAGTGCCTGAGTGAGATATCCATATAAATGCTGCATGGCATGGTTTCAGATTCATGGCGCTCATAAACGGCATTCTGGGCCTGGAATTTTTTCGCGATAAGCAATGTATAATGGAGCACCTCGAATTGTGCAATCTCTAGAAAAAAGGTGAATTAGACTGAGAATGTTTGCGATAAGGGAACACGAATGTAAAAGCGTTTCAGAAAATGCTGTTGTAAAATCTCTGTGGTGAAATTGATGCAAAAGTTGGAGGCACGCGTTGCTTGGAGAAGGGCGCAGGACGATCCTGTCCTTTATGAGGCACTCCGGGTGGCTCGCGTTTACGACAGATCACGCAATAAAATTCGCAATCGCGATTCCCCAAGTACCGGAGTCAGAGCGAGGATGATGGAAGTTCCAAGAGACCATAGGGAGTATGCATGAAGCAACCACTATATGCTTATCATGTTGCCCACGGCAATCGTTTATGGCCCTCGTTCACAGAAAAACATTTTGTCCTGTAAAACGTTCTCAACGAACTCGTTTTTCACTCCAGATATTGCGAATGCAACTTTTCGGGCTTTAAATTCCGATAGAGTTTTATATAAAGTACTGAATGTTTGCTTACTTTGTCAGGAAAGCATTCTGAATAAAAAGGTCATATTGGGACCCAATTAGGATTCCGATTAAAATATTACGAAGGAACCGCATGTGAGATAAATCAGTACCTTTTCTTAAAATTGTTTACGAGTTTGAATAGGGACAACAGTACTAAAAAAGTTCCATTCAGAGTTGGGGCAATCCCAAATATGAGAAAAGTTGAATTTTCTAATCAGGATGAGTCTCTAGTTTTCGATTTATTTTTTCTGGATATTATAGCAAGCCACCACGACCTTAGAATTTTTAATTTGTTTAAGTTTCAAATTTTGTCTATAAATTCAACAATTACTTATGGTGAATTTTTTTATGTAGAGATTGTAGCAATAATCACTCAAAATAAAATAACAGAAGCTAATTCTGACCAAGTCATGATATTTTAAAAATTCGCAAGAAAATGAGCTTTTGTAAATCGCTGAATGAAACTTTTATTTAAAATAGTATTTGAGTTTTTAAACTGAATGTTGATAAGCATGAAGTATAGAATTATCATATTATTCTAATTGCAATCTAAAAAAATGTTCTCTACCTTTAAATATTCAATTTTAGGATTTCAGAAGTATATGACATATCAGTTACAAAATTTAAGAAAGTTTTGAAATAAAAGTTTCATTTAACAATTTAAAAAAAAGAAAAGCTCATTTTTTGCGAATTTTATATTACTGTTCAATATCAAAAATTGTACTGACAAAACAAAGTTCGTCATAATTTTTTGGCCTATAGAAAACTGGTCCAAATTTTATTTGAAAAAATTGAAACTTTGAAAACCATGCGCGACCTGAAGATATTGACCGATTGAAAAATTTGTCTTTGGTCTCAATTTGTCTTCCCAAAAAGCAATTTTTCCACACAATTACGTTTCAAATGTCAAAAAGTCGGGGTTTTCTACCCAACCTGGTACTGGTGTCAATCTAAAAGTTCAACCAACCTTTAAAATGATTTTGAAATCTGCAAAAATAGACACTATCTTACTTACTGCGAAAAAATTGTCTTACATTGAAAATGTTCATTTGACTGATGTTCGATGGAATTTTTAGTAAGACCTAATAATCAAGAGCTTATCTTATTTTTTGAAAGATTCTTTACAATCCTGTTCGGTTGAGTTTTCTGAGAAAAAAAAACAATTTAGAAATCATAAGTTATTTTTTTTGTATGCAAATTTTTGTCTAAATAAGTTGAATTTTAATAAAACAAAACCAAATAGAATTTTGAATCATATTTTGAAAAATGAAATCAGCCCTCGATCATTAATATTGGATAATAATTACACCTTTTACTTCAAAATAAAACTTAAACACAATAATCCATATAAATTTTCTTAAATAAATAATTCCAGCCTAAATATTCATCTTCAAACAAAAAATTAAAAACAATCCTGGCGTAGTAAAGTTGTGCTAGGACAGAATTATTACAAATATTCAATCTTTTGTTCACAAATTCTTATAACTGCTTATAGGATTTATGATCCATAAAAGCCCTGCAGAAACAGAAAGAATTTTGTACTTAATAGTCCTGCTTCATCAAGAACATTTTGGAATATACATCCAATAGGCAAAACTTTGAAAAAAGTTAAGTGGTACTTTTCCAGTATTTTTGTCCTAAAATTAAATTACGGTTTGCAAAAATAAGACAAACAGTTAGGTGTAACTTTTCTATAGTACTATTATCCTAAGAAAAGTCTTGCTAAAACAGGCAGTTTTTTTTGTAATTCAGTTATATTTTGATAGTACGTTTCATTGAACATAAATTTATAATTGTTCGGAAGAAAAATAAACTCAAGTTCTTATTTATTACATATTTAGGGATATTCAGTTAAATTCGTACTTGAATTGGCGCGCTATTTTTTAATACTACTGATTTAATATGAGAAAAGAACTGTGTGAAGTTGATTAAAGATTTTTATTGACAAAAGCGAAAATTGACATATTGAAATTTAATGATTCAATATTAAGGACTGAAATAATTTAAGAAATGAATAAACAGCTTTATTCTTCAAACACATAAATCATCAATTATATCATTTAGTTTCAATAAAACTTAAAGAAATATTTTTGATTAAAATTAATTGATTCCTCTTAATTATTCTTGAAAAAGGTACACAAGTAATCCAAAATCTAATGTTTACACTTTTTCAAAATATACTTTGATCTATCTATTATATATATTTGCAAAATATACTTGACAAGCTTTTAGTTTTAATAGCTCGGGGGTTCCTAAATGATAAAGAAGATTTATATTTTCTTAAATCCTCTTCATCATTTACGGACCCCAAAGCCACGAAATCAAAACACTTGTAAAGTATTCCTACTGAGGGTCGCAAACAGCTACAAACAATTTGTAAAATATTTTATGAGGAATTTTAATTTTGAAGTACCTATCTTAAGCATATATAACTGAAAGCTAATAGGTTTTTAATCTATATTTTGGCAATGATCCATAAACAGAATTATTCATTATTCGAAAACACAAGTCACTCTGTGTGGTCCAACAATGTGTTTTTGCCGCAAAATCGAAAAAGAAAGCCAGACCCAGGAAACCGCAGCACGTGCGACGCCACAAGTACCGTTTCAACATTATTAATGAACGTTTAGTGGTGATCTGGAAAATGTCCTTCATATGAGATTTTTTGTCGAGAGGAAAGAAACTTGGAAATGAATCCTGAGATTCTGACTTGTTTCACTCGACTTTCAAGTGGACACCGGTTGGTAACTGTATACCCCAAGAACTGGATCAACAACAAACAGGAACTGAAAGGGGCGGCAGTATTTTCAAGTTGCAGATGAATAAAGGGACAGTTACTGATTTATAGGCGGAAGTCGATTAGGCAAAATCTTACACTTAATTAGAGAACCACCGCAGTACCGCACTTCCCTCGTTTCATTGGATGCGAAATTCTGAGATATGGGAAATCGCCCTATACTTCCATCTGTTCACAAAATTGATATACCTCAATTTTTGTGCAGATTATAGTAAAAATCTCAGCAGAAAAATATTTTAAAAATATAGGATAAAGTACATGCTGCAGATAAAGGTCTTGCCTATACTGATAGAGAGTTTAAAAATTTGCAGTCAATTAGCAATTATTTCCTGACGAGTGAATGGTTAAGAAGTACCATTATCTTACGATCATTTTGCAATGCTCAACTTTGATTGGCTGTTAGTCCCTGAAAATAAAGTAAAAAAAATCTGCAAAAAATATATGGGCTTCTTTAATCTTTTATGTGCACAATTGTAGAGTCAGAAAAAATAATTTGTTATCAAGTTAATAACAAAAAAAGCAGTGAGGTGTCATCTCTGAAACTAAACAACGTACGGAGATATAATTCTTCAAGAAAATTGCAGATTTTTGGCTCCTAAAAATCCCGGATGTAATGAGAATGAGAAAAAAGTTGCGCTGAAATGTTTACAAAATTATTTTCTTCTTCGGAAAATACAAAGGGGTTTCCAATTATCAAAGTAACCACACTCACAGAAGGAAACCTTACCTGTGACACCTATTGTGAGTGCGGTTACTTCGATAATCAGACAGCCCTTTGTATTTTCCGAAGAAGAAAATGATTTCTTTAACATTTCAGCTGAACTTTTTCCTAATCGATACTAAATAAACCATTTTTCAGAAGCCTTAAATGTGCAATATTCTTGAAGAATCATATCTCCGTACTTTGTTTAGTTCAAGAGATGGCACCTCACTACTCTTTTGTCATTAATCTAATAACAAATTATTATTTCTGACTCTAAAATTGTGTACAGAAAGGATTAAGGAAAATCATACATTTTTTGCAGATTTTTTATAATTAATTTTCAGGGACTAACAACCAAATCAAAGTTAAGCATTCTAAAATGATCGGAAGATAATGGTGCTTCTTGATCATTCACCCATCAGGAAATAATTTCTAATGTACTGAAAATTGTAAAACTCTATATCAGTATAGCCAAAACCTTTATCTGCAACATGTACTTTGTCCCAAATTTTCAGAATACTTTTCTGCTGAGATTTTCACTGTAATCTCTATAAAAATTGGGTTGTCTAACTTTTTTGGAGAGTAGTAGATGATCAAAAATTCAACAGCATTTAACTGCATCAGTTTCCAAAAATAAAGAATGATTTTCGTTTTTAAATCAAGCCTGCATATTCATTTAAATATTCTAATATGAAAAATATCACAAAATTAGTCAATAATTGTATTAAACATTTTTATTAGACCGGTCAAGGGTACGATTTTGAGACCCGTAAGTATTCATCAATAGATAGATAATCATTTCTGGTATTGCTCCTAGGCATGGCAGAATACTGAATTCTCGATAATCATAATTTCTCATTAGTATACTCACAAATAAAATAACTTTAAGGAATGAATAATAGTTTAAGTTATCACTATTTTACAAAAATTATAAAAGTTTAAATTTTTCACATTTTTTCAATATCTGATATTCCGTGACATTGGTACAATTGGTACGAGATGTTTATTATTCATACCATTTAGCCTGACTTGTGATGACAGAAAAGACTACAAATTTACAATATGTTTGTGGTTTATTATTGACAAAAACTTTTTGAAAACATTACAAATCAAAATAAACAAACAACTGCAACCTTTAATTTAAAACAATTGCCAGATATTCGCAGAGCTGCCAATTTTAAAATCGAAATTATTCGCAATTTTTCGATTATCTGTTGATGGTTATCTACTGTTGGAAAATGTAATTTCAAGTAAAAGGTTCTCAAATATTTATAAATAATGAAGAAAGAACGCTTGGCATCAATAAGTATTGTTCATTAAACTTGAAACTTTGAATTGAATGTATAAACATGCCACAAAAATGTTTCATTTCGGTCAAAAGTATAAACACTGAGGAGGCGAAATTTTTTTACAAGTTAAAAATCAATTTTCTGCTCTCACGCATTAATTAATTATAATATTTCAATGAATCTTCGTCAAAAAATATAGTATCCTTGCTGAGATGTTATACTAAAAAAATGATAAACCTGTTTTGTCAGTTTTCCAGTAATTAAAATTATCTACTGTAAATCATTATCTACCGAGTTATCTACTGTAGAATGGTTTCCTTATTCGATTATATGATTAGCTTCAGCAAATTGGTGACCAGAAATTCGCTTTTAATTGCATTGAAATATGTTGAATTTTATTGCTACTAATTAGTTCGATTTCGTTCATAAAAGAAATTTAATATGATAATTAAATTTGGGGTAAGAGATAAAATAAATTGCATGCCAACATTTCTTTATTTTAACCGCAGAAGGAGGCACTGGGCTCGAGTAAACCTTTGATAGAATAAAATAAAAGTTCTGAAATCTTCTTCTAGAAAAAATATTATTTAGGACCATCCATAAGCTACGTTACAAAGAGCGATAAGAACTTATTGTTAAAAGTTTCAAAATCACTTTCATATTTCAGTCTTCACATTCTTCCTCCTATTCCTCTCTTTTCCCCTTTTATGAAGATTTCTTCAGTTTTCCCTATTTTCCAGAAACTTCCCCTTTGCACCCCCTTTTCGCGTTTCTTTGCTTGAATTCAAACTGAATTAATAGAAACCAATAAGCAAGTACAACTATTTTTGTTTGAAAGTCAATTCTTTTTGGTTAAAAAATTTACTATTATATTTTTGGTTGGGAATTTATCTTGTTCGGTTAAAAATTCTGCTATTTGGTCAACAATTTAACTATTTCATCGAAAATTAGTTTCATTTTTGGCTGGAAATAATTTTTTAACTGCAAATTTAAATATTCTATTCTTGAAAATCTATCTTTTTTAGATGAAAAAAAAAAAAAAACTATTAGGTTAAAAATTCATGTGTTTTGTTGAAAATTTGTCTTCCTTGGTAGAAAATTAATCTTCTTTGATAAAATAAACATGTTTTCGGTTACAAATTCAACTATTTTATGACTGTTTCAAACTTGTTAAAAGTTTATCTTTTGTCAAAAATTTATCATTTTACTTTAAAATTCACCTCTTTGATTGAAAATTTAACTAGTTTTTTGAAATTTTTTCTGTTAATAATAAATTTTTGGAATTGAAAATGTACCTATTTAATTTTTGGTTAAAAATTGATAGACAGCTAGAAATTTAGGCAACACCATTTTTTTCAGTGTAGAAAATTCATGTTAGTTGTTGAAAATTCATCGTTTTGAGTAGAAAATTATCATGTTTGATAAATATTCATCTCTTTAGTCAAGAATTGAACTGTTTTGTTGAAAATTCATCTTCTTTTCTTGAATTCGGCTGGATAAAAATTCGTTTTTTTTTAAATAGAAAATGTATCTTTTTGGGCAGAAAATTAACCTTGTTTGTTGAAAGTTCATCTATTTGGTTAAAGGATTGATCTATTTTGTTGAAAATTCGTCTTTTGGTAGAAAATTATTCTTCTTTCGCGAATGTTTATCTTTGTAGGTTAAAAATTCAGTTATATATGTAAAAATTCAACCATTTTTTTTAAAGTTTAATTATTTTTTGTAAACATTGACTATTTTATAAGTAATCTTTTTTGGTCATAAAATCAACTGTTACATTAAAAATGCAAACATTTGCTTAAAGATGCACTTTTTTAGGTTGAAAATTTAACTTTTTTCCGAAAAATGTAATTGTTTCGGTGAAAATTAAACTATTTTGTTTTTAATGCGACTGTATAGATAAACTTCATTTTTGTTATTCGAAATTCGTCTTTTTGTCAATTTAAAGCGTTTCATAATGAATTCAATATGCTATCTATATTAGTGTTATTTGAAAGAATTTATTCTCCTATGATTCCCATATTTTTGCGAACATTATCCCATTTGACTTGTTTCAGAGCATTATGAGCCGTAAAGTCTAATATTGTAATGTTTTTAATTATTCTTGATTTATTACCTAAGCAATTGAACTCATCGAAAATACGAAAAACGCAGAATAAACGTAAAATCCTTATTTAGAGGGGGGTCGTCATCGAGGAGAGGGGGGTGGTAAAAAATAGCTCAAAATTGACAAAGCAGTTTTTGCAGGGCCTCTTTCGTATTCCGTTTCATAGCTATCCTATCCCTCTTTCTAATAAAAACGGAGAAAGAATAATGAAAAGAGAAGAGGAAATTGAATGGAACTTATACGGGAGAAAAATAAAAATGATTATAAATGATATCATTTTTGAAAAAAAAGTATTAAAGAAAAAGGATGATGAATGAGACATTTTTAGAACATAATAGTATAGAAATGTATAGAAAGAAACAGACATCTATAATGGAAGAAATAATTGAAATACTAACATTTTCTTATCATACTAACATAGAATAAAAGATGAATGAAAGAAGAATAGGAAGAGAGATGATATTATAATAGAAGAATAATGGAGTAGAAATTCTCAGCATTATTTGACAGATCTTATAATCATTTTCTCCAACAACCTCTTATATTCCATCATCAGTTTCAATTATCTCCCATCTATAATACAATCTAAATTCAAGAAACCTCTATCAACCGAGGTCTTTCTGAAAAAAGTATTTAAATCAGAACAGGGGTTCTTTTAATTTCTCATAAGATTTTCTTCCTATAGTGTTAAGCCTTGGTGAAGGAGGTGTAGGGCAGTGATAAATCTCCTTAGAAAAAAATAGCTACCAAAAATATGCATGATGAGATGGATGGGTGGAATGCAAGGGCGTTGCCGAGCTTCTTTCGTTTCGGGTTGTTTCTGTTTTCTTCTTAGCCTTTTTCTTAATTTTTTAGTGATTGAACGATTAGACAGAGGCGGTGCTCGTCAATCAAACTAAAGTAGATCGGTGTATGTAGATGCTTAGGTATATATATATACTACATGTGTATAGCTACACACATACTATATATAATAGAAAGACCTTTATGCAGAGAGTGTGGTACTTTGAACAATTCTGAACTCAAAGCCAACTGCACTTCTTCATCAAACGAGCTTCCGAAACTTAGCTTGGGGCTTTGAAACTTAGTTTACGTTCAGCACGATAGGATTTGGAACTTTACGTTCTATCAGATATTCAATTCTATTGAAGCTGGTAGCTAAAATTTACGCGAGTAGTAGCAATTGCTTCTATTGTGAAATTTGTTTCAAGGCGAAGACGTTTGTAGGATTGTGTGAAACAGAAGCGTGTTTTAATTTTTTCTGCGTCACCTGTGTTTAGAGAAACAGAGTTGTTTCAAGGTCCATCGGAAAACAGAGTAGTCCTAATATAACATCCTTTTGGTAGTCATTTTTCTTCCTTTTGGTTCCACTAATTTCAGCTTGTCCTTACGAATGAAAGGGTTCGCCGCGCGTTCAATATGCCGTGCCCTTTTCTCAAATATTTGTTATTTCAGTCTGCGGATGTCCTTAAACTGAAAAAGGATGCAAGGAAGTTAACTGGCCTCTAAATTCCATCATCAGAAAGCTTTAACAAAAGTCTCTTTGTTCGGTAGTTTCCATTTTACATTTGTTTATTTAAAAAAATAATTTCACAATGCTACACATTTTTCATTTCTGCCATTTTTTAAAATAGTCTTAGATGTATGAGAAAGAATAATAAAACTTTTTATAGAAGAATTTAAACAATAGAGATAATTTGCAGTTTAATTAATTTGTCAGAAAATGAGCGTTTACTATCTCGAAATCTGGAATAACTTCTTTCAAGTTTCAAAATACGATCATTTTAGATTTAGACCTTGTGATAAAGTTATTCGTTCCGAATAACCTCCAAATGCGATAAATCGCTCCATTAAATTTCGACAACTGTATTTAGTACTTAGGCCCCTTGTTTATTTACCCAATATTTGACTTTCGCCATCATGAACGGGTGTTAAAGTTTAAGCTACCACAGTTTGTTTGCAGTCTGCCTTTTCGTCTAGAAAACGGCAGGTTGATTTAGGATTTAAGGATTTTCTGGTTTGCTGTTCAAAGATCACGTGAACAAATATATACTCATTCGAAAAGTCCAAATCTAAAACTAAATAGTTTCTCTATTTAGCAGCCTGATGCACAAAGTATTTCTCGGGGAAATTATTACCCAGTTATAATAAACATTTGGGAATTATTTAAGTGGCACAACATCTTTGTTACTCTGCATTTTTTTATTCAAATTTTCCCTTGTTCCAAATCTGAACTTCAAATTAATACTTCCGGGTATGCGTTATCTTTCTTTGGTTGAAAACAGTTTCCACGAGGTCTGTGTCTGGTTCAGAAAGAAACTAGGAAACGAGGGGATCGTCTTGTTTGGATAGTCTTTAACTGACCATTACACCTGAATAGAAAGCTTTATAATAGAAAAGGGCAGCTTGGTCCTTGATCCGACCAGCCCACTTCCTGTGAGACTCGAATGGGTGGATCCATGGGAGCCAACGGACAACGGTAATAATGACGAATGTTCTCTCGCCCTCTGATCGACATGTTATACTAAAGTTTCAGTCTCGACGACTGTGAATTCCGGTTGGACGAGATTTTCATCAATGAAGTGGCCTCTGCACCGCAATCTTATTTACTTGAATGTTCCTCTAGTTACACTCGACTGCAGAGAAGAATGGCTTCAAATAAACAGTGGAGAATCATTGGCTTGACCCTATCGAGGACAACCAATGCGATGTTCATGTTCAGTCTAATGATTCAAGAACCTGAATCTGAAGCTTACAGTCGACGAGACCCTTAATATCACAGTTACTATTGGTCAGGCAAATTGTATATACATAGAGAGCTATGACTAATTGAATTGACCAATTGCTGTATGTATCATTCATTCCTGCACGCGAAGTCTCAATATAAATGTTTCAGGATGGAATCTAAAAAGAAAAATAAGTTTATTGTCATTTTTCGGTTACCATAAATTTGCCTAAGTCAATAAAATAAAAAAATTCTAATTTTCACACCTGAGAAAGTGTTCTATTTAAATATGGAATACTCAACTACATAATCAAAGCATTCAAAGCATTAGATCTCTTATAAATTCAAAGCATTGTGATTGATAAAAAATCAATTTCATTTTAACAAAGGGTGTGTCTATTCATACTGAAATTTCAGTACAAATAGCGCCTTTTTCAGCTCCCCCATTGATTCTTTTTCCTTGATTGAAAAAAAATCTAAAAAGTTTTGCAGACGGCCCTCAAAGTCCTTCTGTCTAATTTCCGTTGAAAATTTCAAAAGATTTAAAATATTTCCAGGAATTTTTAAGGATTTTGAGAGATTTCATAACTTTAAAAAGAATTTAAATAGGTATTCAAAATTCAAAATATTTTTAATATTTCTATAAATTGCAAAGAATTACACAAAAATCAAGTGGTTATATGGGAATTAAAAGATTTTAAGAAAATTCCATAAGATTTATATTTTATAAGATTTTAGGATATTGAAAAAGATTCCAAGGGATTTCAGAGGATTTCCAAGACTGACAAATGTTTCAAAGGATTTTTAAGCGATTTTATAAGATTTTCGACGATTTTAGTAATTTTAAGGGATTTTAATATGTCTCGAAAAGGCATATTAATGAATTTTCCAGGATCTCAAAGGATTTCATAGGAATCTAAATATTTCAACATATATAAAGGAATATCATCAGATTCCATATAACACGAGATTTCAACCTATTTTATAATAATTTGATGAATTTTGAAGAATTTATTTACAAAAATTAAGGGATTACAAGAATTTAAAAAGATTTAAAACATTTTCTAGAGATTTCAAAAATTTAAAGGAATTTTAAAGGATTTTAAAGATGACATTGGAAAAGGATAATACCACAAATTTTTAAACGCCTGAAACAATCTTAAGGCATTTCAAATATCAGGATATTTCATAAAATTTATGGGGTTTTCGAAGAATTTTATTGGATTTCAATGGATTGTGAATATTTGAAGTGATTTCATAATATCCCAAAGGGGATAAAAACGAATTTCATAAGATTTAAGAAATTTTAATAGGATTTCCAAAATTTCAAATGTATTTTTTTAGGAACTCAATTTTTTAATTAATATTAAAATAGCTATCAATTGTTGAAGAAGATAGTGTCCGCACAAAATCTACAGAATGCTTGTTCTTATACAGGGGAATTAAAAAATTAGAAACCTCTAGAACAGATTAAGGTAAAAGAAAGTAAAAATTTAGGAATTCTAAAAAAGCATTCAGAACTGTACATTTAAAACTATTTTTATCTGGTTAGCAAAGCTAAAATAACAAAATAATCTTTAAAAATTAGTAAAGTTCCTAATTTAGAAAATAAAAATTAAGAAAATTTAAAACATATATTTGCAAATTTAAACTTTTGAAGCTAAAAAACTTTGGTTTAAAAGCCACAAATATTGAACTATTTTGGAATGGAATCATTTATAATATATATTATTTTGAATTTGAATCATCTTGAACAATGAAATATTTGAAATTCCCAAGTCGATTTTATGTACAATTTGTTGGAACCCATTGAAACAGTGATAAACATGTACTACGAAATATATTTCACTTATTTATTTACTTTATGGGTTCAAAAAATATTTTAATCACTTAAAGAAAAATAATTGAAACTTTGTAGCATATTCTTGGGAAAGTTAAAGTTTAAAATGAGCCACCCAAAAAAAATTTAATTAAATTGGTTTAAAAACATGTTGGACTAAATTGCGCTATTTATTTAAAATGACAATAGTCGTTTAATCTATTCAACGGAAAGCCTGCTTGTGAAAAATGTGAGTTAAAATTGTATTCCAGCCTGAGTTAATAAATCAAATTGAAGTCCGCGTTGGATGTCAATCATAAATCAAATTCCTAGCTTTTCGATCAATCACGAATATTTGATTCATCGTATTTATTTAAAAGGCAGATCGCTGAACAATGGTCGAACATCAAACACATTAACTTAAGGTCGACATATCTTGCCTTCCGGCAAGATATGCCGGATTTTAATGTACACTTCTGACATATATACCGCCAACGTAATTTCTTTGTTAGCAGGATTTGAAAGAATTCTAAGGTCATTCCAAAAAGTTTAAAAGTTCATCTCCGGCAAAATGTGCCGGAATAGAAAGTTAAAGGATGCATCTATTGAGTACTTCGATGCTTCGGTACTTTTCCTCCTGGAAAAGTGTTTGCAATTTGACCCACAGAGGAATGTGGCAATCACTTTTTGTCCTCTTGCATCATTAGCCTATTAGAAATTACATATTTTTTGTTGCTTATAGTGATAGATATGGAAGAAAACAAAGTACGAATGAATAATCTATTTGTTTTGACCACAATATACTATACTAATAACGCTACATAAATCGACAATTTCACGAGAAATTATTTTTATAAATTAAAAAAAGCCTTAAGCTAAAATTGATCAATGATGTAGCTTCAAAGTTTCAAATGAACGAAATGTTTATTCTCAACTTAAATTTGCATATAATATTATTCTCCCGCCTATAAAAAAAACATATTATAATTTTTTAAAAGGCACATTAATTTTCTTGCAAACTACTGAAAAAGTTTTGTCCTATTTCAAGTTGAAAAGAATTTACCAGAAATCAGTATCTACTATGATCAAATCATTTTAAAATCTAGTTCAAAATTCAACTTATTTCTCTTCAACTATATTAACCAGATACTATCAGTAAATTGTAGAATAATCACGGGAGAATCATCAAACAATTCGAATTGAAAATTCTCAAATATTGCAGTATTTCTACATGGATACTACTAATTTAGTCAGGTACTATTACAAAATATTCATAATCGAAAGAAATATCTCAAACTAAAAATTATGATTAATTTGAAATGGATAGATATGAAGCTTGGTTACTTGGAAGTCAACAAAGACTTGCCAATTTTTTGCAAATTTTCATAAATTTTTTTTCAGGTGATAATTTCTATCTAATTCATCCTTGTTTTTGAGAAAAAAATTTAAAAAATGTGTAAATAGCAAAAGAATTTTTTTGAGTACTTGAAAACTTTCCAGTCACTAGGGAAAAACCAGAAAGACCAAGTGATCGAAACTAAAAATTGAAAGTCAAAAATTCACTGTATTTTCAGTTTCGAATCCTACTTAGGTCTTGGCGACTTTTTTCCTAGTGCATTTTTGTTACAGAAAAGTTTTCAAGTCCTGTGGAAATCCCTTGAAATTCTTTAACAACTTGTCAAAGCTTATGAGATCGCATTAAATATTTAAAATCTAATAAAATCACTTATAAGTCGTTAAAATCAATGAAAATCCCTTGTAATCTCTGAAAATCGGTCAAAATCCTTAAAAGCCCGTGAAATATTTCAAAATATTACGAGATCCTTTGAAATACTTGAATTCCCTTTTAAATTCATTCAAATCCTAAAAATCTACGAAAATCTTTTTGAATCGCCTGAAATCCCTCAATCATTTAGAAAATTTTTTGAAATCCTTGATTATATTCGGAAATCCTTTGGACATCCGTTAAATCTTTTGAAAATGTACGGAATCCCCTAAAATCCGTAGATATACTTTGGAATATTTTGAAATCTCTTAAAATCCTTCGCAGATATTTTGAAATCCCATTAAAATTCCCTGACTTCTCTTGTCAAATTATACTGGACAATTGTTTCAACTTTTGAAATCTTTCAAAATCATTTGAAATCTGTGAAACCTCTCGTAAACCTTTAAAATTTTTTCAAATATCCTAAAATCCTTAACAATTTTTTAAACTGGTTTGAAATCTCATGAACTACCTTCAGATCTTCGAAATTCCATTAAATTCCCCTTACATCTTTCAAAATTCGTGAAAGTACTTCGATATCTACTAAAATGCTTTAAAATTTTCATGACTTCTTTTGACATTTTTTTAAATCTCTTGAAATTCCTTTGAAATCTCTTAAAGTCTCTGAAAATTCCGCGAAATCTCTTGAAATGCCTTCCAATTTCAAATTCAGAATCTCTTCAGCTATTTTTAAATTCCCTCACATCGTTTGAAATTTGCCAAAATACTTCAGTGTCTCTTAAAATCCTTTAAAATCCCGTTACCTTTTTTTAAATATATAGATATCTCTGAAAATACTTTAAAATTACTTAAAAACCCATATATTCTCTTTGATTAATTCCTTGGCAATCCACGGAAATTATTTTTAATTTCTTAAAATCCATCAAAATCTCTAAAAATATCTAAAAATCCGTCAAAATCCTTCAATATCTCTTAAAATCCCGTAGAATCTCTTGAAATTTGATTGAACTCCTTGAAGTCCTTTAATATATTGTAAAATCTGTGAAACCTCTTATAATCCTTTGTAATTATTAAATGTCTCTTAAAATGCGTCAAAATTCCATAAAAACCTTTGAAATCTTATGAAATCCCTTTTGATCTTCATCAATCTTTTGAATTATTTTGAAATTTCTTGAAATCCCTTAAAATCTCTGGAAATTCCGTAAAATTCCTTGAAATATCCTTTAATCCTTTGTAATATGCAAAAATTGTTCTTAATTCACTAAATATTCCTCAAGTTTCATCAAAACCCATTAAAATACTTCAAAATTTATGCAAGTATTTTGAAAGTCCCTGTCATCCTTCGGAAATCGCGAAAATACTTCGATAATATCTCTTAAAATTCTTTAGAATCCTTTTAAATCCTCTGACTTCTATTGAAATATTTCGAAATCACTTTAAATTACTTAAAATGTCTTAAAATCCCGTGATCACCTTAACTGAATCCTTTGTAATCCGCGGAAATTATTCTTGATTTTTTCAAATCAATCAAAATCTCGAAAAATCTGTCGAAATCCTTCAATATCTATTAAAATCCCGTGAAATCTCTTGAAATTTGATGAAAATCCTTCAAAACTCGTGAAATTACTTCGGTATCTCTTAAAATCCTTTCAAATCCTTCAAAATCTCGTCAATTTTTTTTGCACTGTTACGAAATCTCTTAAAATATCTTCAAATGTCTTAAAATCCCATGAAATCCCTTTAAATCCTTCGCAATCAACGAAAATCATTCCTAATTCCTTAAAATCGATCAAAATCTCTAGAAATCCCCAAATCCTTTGAAATCTTATGAAATCCCTTCAGATCTTCGAAGAACCATTAAAATTTCCTGACATCCTTCAAAATTCGTGTATATACTTTGATATATCTTAAAAGCCTTCAAAATCCAAGGACTCAAAACCTATTAAACTCTAATTAAAGTCCTAATATTTTGTTGATATATTAAGTAAAACATATAAAGCCTTACGTAAGAAAGGGGAGGCGGTCGCAAGATCTCACGAATCCTTACAATAGGGCGGGGGTTCTAAATTTTTTTTTAAATCATCCTTACGTAATGAATGGACGTTCTCTGATGAAGATTTCAAATTTCAAAATTTTTTAATTTCGACCCATCCTACTAGATATTATTTATTGTGTAAAAGCACAAAAGCAGTACTCTAAAATCAGAGTCTACCTTTTACCATCCTTTCAGGATGATCCTCCATAGTTGTACATTAATAATGAAAAAATCCATCAAGGGTGACATCATGAAAATTCATTCACACTTCTTCACAACACAGAAGCCAAGGATGTAAAAATCTCTTCTTGCATCTACATCTTTTTCAATTCTCGAAGCTTTGAATTTTCCTCCAAATGGAGTGTCACCAGGTTCCGATTCATCATTCACTTTGGTGCTGACATTGCAAGCCCTCTATTTCTCTATCTGTCTTCCTCATGCTCTCTTTTACTATCTCCCCTTTTTTCTCGTCTCATGCATCGTTACTGCTCCCATTTCCGAGCCTTTTGAGAAATAAGTTCAGGACATTTTCGTGATATAACGCAGCCCACGTGAAAGGACATCTGAGAATGAAAACGCGCCCAAGGGCCGGCAAAGGCAGCACCTTTAACGCCCTCGCACCAATTCATCCTTTCTTCAGATTTTACATGGAAAATAGTCGAGCATAGGGAAGATCGTAGGAAAATTCACCTCGTAAGGATCACCTTTGCTCGCAGGGACTTGTACGACAATAAGACTCTTTTGTTGGACCTTGTTTGCTTAAGGGCTGTACGGAAAAAGAATTCTAGACTAGCAAAATTTGGCACCCTCCGAGGTAGAGGGGATGCGAGTCGTGTGGCCATCCGCCAGTTTATTTAGGATCATCCCCAATGAGGTCGGATGTAATTCGCTAATCCGGACGTAATCCTCTGTCGATACGGATTTCGACCTGTTTCCGGGATATACGTGTCAGTCCAGAACCGAGACCTACGTCGACGTTAATGGCTTTCTGTAATTTATGCCGTGTTTGGAGAAATTGGTTCTGTGATTAAGCTTAAAATTATGCAAATTGGCTTCCATCAGCTCTGGTTTTAGTGAAACAATGTTCCCACATCTACAATATCTTTCCATTAGCATAGGGATATTAATATGGGCAGTATTACAATTAGTGAAAGGGATTTGGCCTAATGGTATAATAATAATAATAATAATAAACAAATTGTAAAATATCGAAAAGCCTCCTCTGGAAATCATCATGGCAATTTTTATGTATAAAATTTCCCAGATAAATAGAGGCTTAAATTCAACATAAATTCGAAGCAATCCCAAGGGACCGTCCATAAACTACGTTGCGAATTTTACGAACGATGGTGCTGCAACGGTATAGTTCAATAGTAATTTAATAAGCCTTAAAATTACATTATTATTTTTAACTTCACACTCTTTCCCCTATTCCCCTCCTTTCTCCTTTTATAGAGAATTCTATTTTTTCCTGTCTTTCCAAAAACTTGTCCTTTTCCCCCCTTTTATCGTTTTTTCGATACAATGCAAACTGAATTAATAGAACCCCATAAAAATATCCAACTATTTTTGCTTGATAGATAATTGTTTTTAGATAAAAAATCTACTGTTATATTTTTGGTTCGGAATTCATCTCGTTTGGTTAAAAATTCTACTTTGATTTTTGGTTAAAAATTAATTTTTTAAACTGAAAATTTAATTATTCAAATTTTTGTTGAAAATTGGTCATTTTATATGTTTTAAGTTGAAAGTTTAACTGTTTAATGAAAATTCATGTATTTTGTTGCAAATTTGTGTTTTTGTAAAAAATTATTCTTCTTGATGAAAGAAAACATAATTTTGTTAAAAATTCAACCATTTAGTTGCATGTCCCTTTCTTTTGTCAGGTGATCTTTTTTTAATTGTTCATTGAAGATCAATATCATTGATTGAAAATTTAAGTTACATTTTGTTGAAAATTCGTTGTTTTTTTTTTGGTTGAGAATTTTTTTTCATCTCAAAATGTAAGTGTTCCCTTTTTGTTAAA
The DNA here is from genome assembly GCA_011634705.1 of Andricus grossulariae. Classification (NCBI taxonomy): domain Eukaryota; kingdom Metazoa; phylum Arthropoda; class Insecta; order Hymenoptera; family Cynipidae; genus Andricus; species Andricus grossulariae. The sequence continues at coordinate 49,615,171 of JAABKJ010000755.1, read as the reverse complement.
AATTGATATTTTGAATTGAAAATCGATCTTTTCTGGTTTGAAATTTAACTATGTTGTTAAATTTTAATATATTTTGTTAAAAAGTTTTTTTCTGTTGTTGTAGAAATTAATCTTCTTTTTCCAAAATTCATCAGTCTTGGTTCAAAATGCAACTGTTTGGTTGAAAACTAATCTATTTTGGTTGAGGATTTAACTATTTTCTAATTTGTTGAAAATTCATCTTTTTTGGTTGGATTCAACTGCTATTAATTAAAAAAAAAAAATTGGTTACAATATTAACTTTTGCATGTTCAACTTCAACTACGCAAATTAAGGTTGAACTACTTTGTACAAAATTCATTTTATTTATTGAAAGTTTCATCATTTTAAATTAAAATTCAACATTTCTATTGTAAATTAACTAGTTTGTTGAATATTCCACTATTTCGGTACAAAGCTCAGCTATTTGATTGAAATTAAACTATTTATTTGAAAATTAAACTATTTGGTATAAAACTCACTGTTTAGATGAAAAATTATATTTTTTGGTTGATGATTAAACCTAGAACGTTAACCTTCATGGTAGAAAGATTATCTTTTCAGTTACAAATTTAATTATTTTGATAAAAATACATACTATTTTGTTAAATTCATTTCTTTTTCTCGAAAATTCAACTGTTTTGTTGAAAATTAGACCATTTGGCGGGAAATGTGTCTTTGTGTGTTGAAAATTCAACTGTTTTTCTCGAAATTTAATTATTTTCTTGAAAATTCAAGTATTTTGTTTTTAAGGCAGTTATCGTACCAAAAATCAAGTCTCGGGGAAAAAAATTTCTATAATTTTATGAATGGAAATGATGTTATAAGATATAAGTCACCATCATTCCTATGAAAAAATTCAAAACTTACAAAAAATAATTCTTTCATCAATAGTTGTTACAAAAAATAATTATTTCACAATTCGTGAAAAACTATTGTAAAACATAAGTATTTTTTTAAGTTTTAACATTTTTTCATAAAAAAATGATCTTGAATAAAAAATTTTGTTTTTTTTCTGTCGCTTCTTACCAGTTTTTAAACAATGGTTGTATTTTGAGAAATCATTTCGTCTTTTTCGAGGAAAACATTTCCTACAACTTTACTGTTTCCAATCGAAAAAATAAGTAAATAATCTTCAAATATAGTTATTCGATTAAAGAACGTTTGCTAACCAAAAATATTTCAACGATTTCAGTCATAGAAAAATTTATTTAAAAAATGGGAAGCAGTACAGTTGTATAGAATACGTTCTGTAAAAAAATTAGCCATTCATTATCAATTTTTTAACATTTTTTTTTAAATGTTAAAAAGCAATAGTAAGAAAAATCTAAATGTCACAAAAACTTGTTAAAATAAATTTTTTTTGTAAGTTCAAAAATTTATACATGAAAAATAAGTTCTCTTATTCAAAATTTCATCCCCAGTAATATTATTTTGATTTTTAAAGTCATACAAGAACTATTTTTTCAGACATCTGATTTATGGCACAACTACCTTAATGCAACTTTTCCGTTAAAAATATGGTTTATTTCGTTGAAAATTCGTGTTTTTGATTTGAAAATTCGTTCCTCTTATCAAAAAATCTTTCTCGGTTAAAAATTCAACTATTTGGTTGAAAATGCAATATATTTCGACTTGAAATCGTAAGTATTTGAATCGTTTCACGTTCAATTTAATATGGTATCTACATTAACTCTTCTCAAAAAATGTATTTCCCTATTATTCCCCTATTTTCGTGAGAAATCACCCTGTCTCCCCTGTTTTGAGAGCATTCTTGGCTCTGAAGTCTGATATTGAAATATTTTTAATTATTCTTGATTCATTACCGAAGCAACTTAACTTTCTTTAGGGAATGTGGGGGGGGGGTGTTGTAAAACAAAACTACGGAAGTTATGAAATAAATATTTAATTTGGAAATTAATTAATGTTGTTGATTACTGGTCCATATTTTCATTTAAAAATAAATAACCAATTGCGAGGTCTCACAATTTAGCTAAACGTTGACGTTTCAACCGTTCTTCGATGGTCTTCATAAGAAATATAACGCAGAGACTATACATCTGACTGCTCATTTTTAAGAAATGTGCTTGGGTCTATTGTTAAAATTTTTTCCAGTCAATGAAGAAAGAACGGAATTTATATTAAATGTAATTGTAGACCATGTACAAAATATTTTTAAGTTTAATTAATCATTTCGACTCCGTCAGCAGAATGGACATAATTGAAATGTATTAAAAAGCATAACCCGTGTGGAAAAATTTTCTTGAGCTGGTCTGGACCAGACCGTCTGGTTTCCAGTCTTGAGCTGGCCAGGTGGTCTAGCCTGGACCTGGCCAAAAGTGTAACTTTTTTTTCTGGATAACCCCAGGCCAGACCGTCTGGTCAGCCACTAGGTATGGGCTCGCTGATTAGCGCCAGTCCTGGGACAGACCGGACCTTCTGGACTAGGCAGTCTAGATTATTCCAGACCTGGGCCAGACCTGTAACCAGACTGTCAGGACATTTTTCCTCACGGGAAGAGATGTCAGAATTGATTATGTATCCATGCCATCCTGCAGACGGAGTGTGTTAATTAAACTTGAAAATATTTTATACATGGTCTAAAATTACACTCAATATAAATTTCGTTCTTTCTTCATTTATTGGAAAATTTTTTAATAATAGACACAATAACACTTTATAAAAATGCAAGGTCGTATGTATAGTCTCTGCGTTATATTTCTGATGAAGACGGTCGAACAGCGGTCAAAACGTCAACGTTTAACTGAACTGTAAGACCTCGCAGTTGGTTATTTATTTTTAAATAAAAATATGGACCAGTCATCAAGAACATTGATTAATTTTAAAAGAACATCTTAGCTTATTAATTACACTGGCTAACACCATAACGTCTCAAGGAAATACGGTAGTTACGGACGACCCCTTATTTCAGCAGAGATCCTGAAGACAGATGAGGCTAATCGAAAAAACAAAAATTTAATTGTATTTTCCACTCAAAAGACCAGGAAAAAGTTTCAAAAATATTGATCAAAAGGACTTTCGTTCGCATTATTTATGACATTAAAACGGCCTGATATTGGCCGACCAAATCATCTGTCCATCATCGTTTGACGTCCACTTTCATGGTAGTTGTGACACAAATTGGATGCTGGCAAAAAATGTCGCGTATGAAACTTTCAGATAATTCGGATGTCAGTGCTTGATTCAATTAAGCCACTTGCCGATTTTTTTACTGGACAAGTATCTTCTTTTATATATGTAAGAGTACTTTCTGAATCCTCGGTAATCGACCCACTTCAAGTGGTATTTGCGCAATGTCAGTCAGCTGTAATTGCATTCCAGAGAAACAATCCTAACGAGAGAATCTGCTACTTGGAACTTTTTCTTGAATACAAATTGTCAGTTACGTGCCGGTAAATGAGGTACTTTAATTAGTTCATTAGTTCGATATATATTTTATCCAAAATCTTTTTATTACAAAATTTTAATGAATATAATGTAAAAAGTCTTACTTTAGGACAAAAAATAGACTTAAAACTTATTTTTAATTAAAAATAGGCTCAATTTAAGGTGAAACAAAATTAAGTTTTAACAGGAAGAAACTGTGACCTAAAGAATTAATACACAATCTGTTGTAATTCACTAGGAAATTTTTTTATTTATCATAAGGTTTTCCTATGTCTAATTTCATGTATTGTGATATCTTATATTATTTAAACGTAATAATATTTATTTCGGAAATATTGGCTCCTACAAGCAATACAAAGAATATATGCAGGCAGTAAAGCGAGTGTAAGGGTAAATGGGAAACTGAGTGACTGTTTCGATATTGTGCAAGGCGTTAAAAAATTGAATTTCCTTTTTTTGGCAGGCTCCCCCCCCCCAAAGCTTTTATTTGGTGTGACAAAAACTTTGATTTTTTTTTTGAATTTCTGAACAAGGGGATCTTGGATCCCACAGGGGTGAAACCACCCCAACCATAAAAAATCCGTCTTTTCTCACAGGTTTAACAAAATAAAATCCACTTTTGTCTTAATATCGTAGAAAGTGGGCAGAAAAGGGAACAATATGAAAAACTATAGAAAAATTTGAAAACATCCCAAAAAAATTTTAAAAAACATCCCTTTTTTGAAAAAAAATTAATTTTCACCATGTATCACCCATATTTTTTGGACAATATTTGTGCTTATTTTGCTTGATATCCACGAAATATTTACAACATAAGCTGCCGGAAGTTCGAAAATTTATCTTTTGTTCAAAAAAGGTTTTTTTTTTTATTTCTGGGAAAGGTTTTTCAACATTTTTCTATACTTTTTCATTTTATTCCCTTTTCTGGCCACTTTCTACGATATTTAGGCAAAACTACAAATATTTTTATTAAACTTGTGAGAAAATACGGATTTTTTACAGTTGGGGATGGCTTAATCCCCGTGAGATCCTAGATCCCCTGGTTCCAAAAATTTAAAAAAAAATCAAAATTTGTTTGCACCAATGGAAGCTTTTTAGGGGAAGAGCCCACAAATCAAAGGAACTTTAATTTTTTGAGTGACCCTACTGCCTATCTCATAGAATTAGAGTATCCAAGAAATAAATTATGTATACAATCATCTTGAAAACGATATTGGTGACGGGAGAGAAGATTTATTTCAGGCACACTTTTTCCATTGTTTTCCGAAGGAATTGATCCCTAGGATTCTTTTCATTTCCATCCAATCCTCTACACTCTACGTACTACGTTCAGGAACTGTATAAGAGTCATGAGCGTAAAACCGGAATATTTGATAGCTCGGGCTCGATGTATTCACATATCAAACTGTGGAAATCATAAGTGGAGAAGACGAGAGAAAATCGAGAGATGCGCGATCGTGAAAATAAAATATCTGCAAATATCAAAGATTGTATTTGTGTTTACATCAGTGGAGCAGCTCTCGTGTTGGATGAGAAAAGAGGATGAAATTGTAGCAGATAAAAAAAAAAGACTGACTACTTGTTTGCGTATTCTATCGCATGATTGTACCGAAAAATAGTAGCAAAAAAAGTGTTTGTTTTACTTTTTCATTTTCAAGAATTTCGTAGCTAAATTTAAATGTTGGACATTGAAGAAGAAATTGAATTTGTATTTATTCTGCATTTCTTTTCCTAAATTTTAATCTTTTTACATCCCACCTTTTTTACCTCCCCCCCCCCCCCCTCCATGTAACAGACCGTAACATTTATTTTGGACCCCTTTTCCCTCTCCGTCTTTACGTAAAATTTTTTTTATTATGTTTAAAAACATAATAGACGTTTTCTAAATAAACAAAGGTTTTCTTTTAAGATGAAGTATTGTCCAGAAATAAATAAAACAATATTTTGATTTAACGCTGAATGCTTTTTCCATATTTTTTTAGTCACACAAATATTGAAGTTAGCTAATGTGAGTGCTAATGGAAATTTACAAAGTTGAAACTTTTTTTTTAATACCATAAAGAATACCAAATAATATTAATAATATAACATAAAAATTTCAACTAACTATTTATTTGTTGAAAGGTTTTGAACACTCAAACTTGATTCGAAATTAAGTTCTGAGATTTGAGAACAAAAAAATATGTATTATCAGTTTGTTTTCAAATTTATATAAATATAATTGTTATATGATTTTTGAGAAAATTAAAGAAAGGATTTTTAATATTTCAAATGTGTCAAAAAATAATGCAGGAGATTTTAAAGAAATTGTATTTTATAGGATTTTACAAAACGTTACGAAAAATTCGAAATGTTTCCAAGTTTTTAAATATTTCTATTGTATTCAAAGCGTCTTAAATTCCTAAAAATATTTTTAACTGATTCGAATTTTTCTTAAAAATTTTAAAAATCATTCCAAATTTGAAACATTGCCTAATAATCTTCTAAATTTCCAGAAAATTTGCTTATTCTCTTGAACCCTTTCAAAATTCTTTTAAAGGTTCTAAAGTTTATTTTTCAAATATTTAAAAATTTACATTTCTAAAAATCTTTCGAAATTGAAAATTTGCTTTGAATCTCTTTAATTCTACTAAATATTTCTTGAATTTACTCGATTCATTTTTTTTATTTTTTAATCTTACCAAATTGAAACATTTTGCTTTAAAATCTTCTACATTCTTTTTCGAAATTTTAGGAAATTGCTTGATATGTTCAAAAACTTTTCAATTTTCTCTTAAAGAGCATTTTCAAAATGAAAAATAATTTCAAATTTTTACACGAATATTAAGAAAAGTATTTTTTTTAATCCTATCAGACCTTCTAAACCTTCTAATCTTTAAAATTATTTAAATGTTTTCCAGAATTTTCTTTTAATTTTGCAGAATTAAAAAAATTGCCTTAAAATCTTCCAGATTTTTCTCTGACAATTTTTGAAATGATTTGAAATATTTTTTTGAATAATCTCTTAAAATTAAATTTTCGAATTAAAAATTTATTTTAATTTTTTCTAGAAACCTAAAAATGTTTTTTTTTCATTTTCGTGAAACCTTACTAACTTCTTCAAAAATCTTTACAAATTTTAATTATTTTTTAATCGCTTCAAAACTTCTGAATATCTCTTGAACTTACTCCCATTTTTTTCTAAAATTAAATAGTATGGCCAAATTTTCCTTTAAAATCTTTTACACTCTTTTTAAAAATTTTAGGAAATAATTTAAAATGTTTTGAAATCTCTTTCAACTTTCTCTTGGAATTAATTGCAAAACAGACATTTGAAATTTCCCATGAATCTTAAGAACATTTTTTTAATTTTCTCGACACCCTGCAAAATTTATTTTACCTGAAAAATTTTTAAATCCTGAAAAATTAAAAAAATTGTCTCAAAGTCTGCCATACTCTTTTTCCACACATTTTGAAATCTTTAAAACTCAAAATTATTCCGTTAAAATAAAACCTAAATCATTAAAAATTTTACCAGAAATCTTGAAAAAAATGTAATCTCAAATCTTTCATAATTACTCAAAAGCGAATGAAATTTGGTGACTCTTTGCTTCCTCATAGAGGAAGCTTTGTGATGGTAACATTTTCCAAAAATTTTAAATTTATTTACTTAAACCTTTCTTAATTGAAAAATGTCTAATACTATGTTCTAAGCAATTTTCCGGATGTGTGTGTGCGGATGTGTGGCTGTTTGTAAATGCATGTGTGTGACTGTGTTGATGTGTGTGTGGATGTCACACTTTTTTGTGTACACGATAACTTGAAAACGCTTGCAGATAAATTAATGAAATTTGGAGGGCTTATTTTGACGACTAATATCTTGAAACTGACCTATAATCAATTGACCTATAATATTCATACATTTTATTGAAGAATAAGAAAGCTATCGTAATGCATAATATTTGAAAATACTTGTTCCTATGGTAAAACTTTTTCTTTAACATGATTCAAAGTTAATGCAAGAATAAAAAGGATTCCTCGGTTCAAGACGAAACGATTGACCTATAATATTCATACATTTTATTGAAGAGTAAGAAAGTTATGGACATTTAAATTAGATTGAAAATCGATTTTTATAGTAACAATTTTCTCATTCTCATAATTTAAAGTTTATGTGAGAATCGAAAAGATGTTTTCATTCAAAACGAATCGATTCACTTATAATATTGATACATTTTATTGAACAGTAAGGAAGCTATGGTAATGCACAATATTTGAAAACCCTATTTTTATAGTAAAATTGGTTTCAATAACATAATTCAAAATTGATGCAATAACGAAAAAGATTCTTTGGTTCGAAGCAAATCAATTGACTCATAATATTGATACATTTTATTGAGGAGTAAGGAAGCTAGGGCAATGAATAACATTTGAAAAAACGGTTTCCATAATAAAACTTTTTTCATTAAAATAATTTGAAATTGATGCAATAACGGCAAAGATTCCTTGATTCAAGGCAAATCGATTGACCTATAATATCAAAACACTTTATTAAACTACAAATTTTTTTTTTTTTATTTGTCAATGTATTTTAAAAATTGTTTGTATTTTTTTTCATCTATCGTAATGCATAATATTTGAAAATACTTTTGTTTATGGTGAAAGTTTTTTCTTTAACATAATTCAAAGTTGATGCAAGAAAAACAAAAGAGGATTCCTTGGTTCAAGACGAAACGATTGACCTATAATATTCATACATTTTATTGAAGAGTAAGGAAGTTATGGTCATTTAAATTATATTGAAAGTAGATTTTTATAGTAAAAATGTTCTCATTCTCATAATTCAAAGTTGATGTGAGAATAGAAAAGATGTTTTCATTTGAGACGAATCGATTCACTTACAATATTGATACATTTTATTGAACAGTAAGGAAGCTATGGTAATGCACAATATTTGAAAACCCGATTTTTATAGTCAAATTTGTTTCATTAACATAATTCAAAATTGATGCAATAACGAAACAGGTTCCTTGGTTTAAGACAAATCGATTGACCTATAATATTAATACACTTGATTGAAAAGTACAAAATTTTATTTGTCTGATTTGTCAATGTATTTTAAAAATTGTTTGTATTATATTGTCGTTTTGCATTTTTAAAATGACCAAAATGAAAACCTTAGTTTGTCTATTATTAAAAAAAATCACAAATGCTTTCTCTATTAGGAAGCAGAGTGCACGTGGAATGAGCACCATATATTTATAAATACAAACAAAGTGGATACACTCGAGATCGAATTAACAGCTAGTTTGAAATTGTTGCTGGCTAGGTTCCTTTTTCACTCACCAGATTTCTGTGGCGTGTAAAGTTCAATTCATACCACCTTTCTGTACAATTACTGTGAGTTTCTTTTTATTTGTGTATTTCGAAAAACTACATAAATGAATAAAGCCCCCGGACAGACCATGTAGTTTTTGAACGGCCCCTTTAGAATACTTTTCGATAGAAATGGATAGAATGAAACAGGTTCGGAATACTGAAAAATAATTTCAAATAAAAAACTGCTGCTGAAAAGTCACTTGATATGGGATGACACTAAAATATCCAAATAGAGGGAAATAAATTCGAAAAAATATCGAAAGTCGTTTTTGCACTCAGCGCCCATTTCATTCTCGATTCCGATTTATCCCAGCGTCAGAAGGTGGCAGAAGGACCATTGCTCTCCTTTATCCAACGAAAGCCAATGCCAAGTCGGGCAGGAGCGATGGATTGTTTTCGCGAAATTTTCACTAGCACCGACACACGTTTGCCGCATTGAAAATCGGTCCGGAAGCCGGAAGGAAAAATATATCGGCGTGTATAGCATGCTTTAAGTGTGCCATGCTGAGTCGACAGGGACGAAGCAGAGTCATAAATTTCAGAACCGTGATCATACGTCTACGCCAGCGACGATTTCACGTGGGGTGGGGGCGGAGGGGGGGTGCTAGTGGTAGACTGAAGAGCTAGAAATGTAGCAAAAAAAAAGAACCTGAAGAAAATAACCAAACTGGAACATCTGCGAAACATGTGAGTGCCTATTTACTACCAGAAGATGAGAGTGCAGAACAAGGGGATGCGAGAAAAAAATGGAAGTAAAACTGTATCGGTACTTGTGCTGCAGAAAAGAAGGAAAAACAATATAAAGTTGATGGAAAATGATAATATACACTAGGGTGGGTCGAAAAAAGAAAATTATGGAAATCAAAGTTCAAAATATATATGGAATAGTAGTATATGAGGACCCTGACAAAGTATAATTAATTTTGTATCGATTGATGAAAGCCGTAAACTCAATCTTTGAAAATGTTTTTGGAGGTCCTTTACATCTCTCCATTTTTTCAACTTTTTGATTAAGCTGCTTCAAACGATAATTTATTTTTTGTGGATCCATGTTTTCTCCTAACAAATTTAAAATATGCAGGAATGACGAAAGAATTTTTCATGTGTTTGAGACTTTTCTATGGGTTAGAAAACATTGAAAAAAATTGGGTAAGTCTGGAAAATCAAAAATGTTTTTCGTCATTTTTGTAGATTTTTAAATTTTTTTTTGGAAACAGGGAACCACTGACCACAAGTTATCGCCCAGAGAACGTCAATCAAAGAGCTGCAAAAAATTAGAAAGATGTTTAAGACATCCAAAAACATTTTAACAGATTGATATACGAGAAAATATAGAAGCTATAAAGACAAAAATTCTTGAAAGTAGATTTCGTCAAGGCTCAAGTTAAAGCAGGGTTTCTTCAATATTTGCAATTTTGATTTTCATAATTTTGTTTATTCGACTTATAATATTTTTAATATATAATTCTTTATAATCTGAATGAAACCATTTCAGATTAGAAATAGAAAATACTAAAATTATTCATTTTACCCAAAAAAAGACTTATCTACCAAAAAAAGATGAATTGTCAATCCAAAAGGATGAATTTTCAACAAAACAGTTGAATGTTAGACCAAAAAAGTTGAATTTTTTTACAAAATAGTTACATTTTCAACAAAATAGCTCAATTTCTTATAAAATTGTTCAATTTTCAACTTATAAAGATAAAAACGGTTAATTTTTAACCAGAAATGACGAATTTTTTATCAAAATATACGAAAGTTCAATAAAACAGTTGGATTTTCGACCAAGAAAGATAAATTTTCAACAAAATAATTTAATTTTCAATAAATCACTTAAATTTTTCACCAAATAATTGAATTTTCAACATAAAAAGATAAATTTTCAACAAGAAAGGTAATCGTTTATATTTCAACAGAAAAAGATAAAATTTCTACCAAAAGAGATCAATTTTAAAACCAGAAGACGAATTTTCAACCGAAAAGATTAATTTTCAACAAAATACATACATTTTTGAACAAATAGTTTAATTTTCAACTAAAAAGATAAACTTTCAACCAAAAATGAAAAATTGAAATTTTCAGTGTAAAAATTAAATTTAAACAAAATAATTGAATGTCCAACAAAATTGATGAATTTTAAATTAAAATTATGAATTTTCCAACGAAAAAAAAAGAATTTCTTAACAAATAGCTGATTTTTCAATAAAAAAATTCATTCAAATTTTTGAAATTTCAAGTGAAAATACGAATTTTCCATAAAAAAGTTCAATTTTCAACTCGATCTACTGAATTTTCAATTAAAAAAAGATATTTTTCAATCAAAAATGAAAAAGCTAAATTTTTAGTTAAAAAAATTAATTTTTAACAAATAAATTCAACTTTTACCCAAGTAGTTAAATCGTTAAGTAGACTAGTTCAATTTTGAGTGAAAAAATTAAATTGCTACAAAAAAACAATATTTCAACGAAAAAATATATCAATTTTAAATCAAAAACCTTTGCATGCAACCAAAAGAGAAGAATTTTCAGCCAAATTGTTAATTGTATGTTTTTTCAAATGCCCGTCAGGCCTGTAGAAATAATGTGTAACTGCTAGTTATTTACTTAAGCCAATGGAGAACCTTTTTTATTTAATAACAAAATTATATTTTTTGTTTTTTCATCAATTTTCAAGTGTGCCACTATTCTAGAGATTCTGAAATTAAAAAAGGACTTGAAACAGTATCATAATAACTATATGTAAATAATTTTTGGAGTGTGTTGGAGGAAGAAAAAACTGTTTATAATGTTATAAACAACTTAATGAATAATTGTCATTTTTTATGATATGACTATGATTAGTTGCTAAAATTCATCATTTTTGCTCATTTTTTCGCAGAATAAACTGAAAATGTGTCTTGAGTGACTCCTTGTTGTCATATTTTTCTAATTTGACCAAATTTTGTATTTATTTAAATACTTAATATAAACAAATGCCCATGTTTACCATTCCTCCATGAATATAAACTGTTTATGCGAATTCGACTAACAATGTCTTGCCAGTGCCTTTTTGCTGTTGTATTTCATGAATTAACAATAAGAACTGTTAATTATTTAAATAATATATACATATATGAACAAATAACATTTAATTTTTTTTAATAGGCACTCACATTTTTTTAAGGAATCAACTAAAAATGTCTTGCCAACGACTTCTTGTTGTCATGTTTTTCAAGTTGACGGCTAATGTTAATTATTTGAACAATTTTCATAAACAAGTACCTATTTTACCTCTTTTTCAAGAATAGCATCAATCTTTTTTACGAAATCATCTAAGGATGTCTTGCCATTAATTCCTTGCTGTCATATTTTCCAAAATGACAAAATCTGTTAATTATTTAACAATTTTTATATTAAAATATTTTAATGAACAATAGTTAAGACTCTCCATCATCGTCAAAGTAGCAGTGTTGAAAAGTTTTTGTTATTTATTCCTTTATTACATACGTTTAAAAATTTTTAAAAATAATTTTTACATTTAAAATTTATTTTTAAACAGTTTCAAAACGTATAATATAAAACAAATTAAAAACTATCTTTTTCACTAAATGCTACCTTGACGATAGTGGAGAGGCTAAACTATTCTGCATTTATATTTGTTTACAAAGATTGTTTAAATAATTGCTAAAGAGCAGCAACTTTTAACTAATCGTAATCGTAAATTATTTTTTTTCTAATATTTCATGCAAAAATTATGAATTTCAACACCCAATCCTTGCAATTTAAGAAAAAGTGAAACTTGTTAATTAATTTGTTTATACGGTTATGAACAATTTTTTTTCTCACTTGAACACATTATCATTGAATATAATTTTATTGAATTTGAGAATCTTTAGAGCAGTGAAACATTTGAAAAGTCATAAGAAACAAAGAATGTAATTTGTTTTTAAATCCAAAATGTTTCTTTGGCTAAAATAAAAACTTACCAGTTTAACTTTATTTTAATTCCCCTGGCGGTTTTTGAAAAAAAAACTTTCACTTCGTTGTAAATTGAACTGTCGAGTTATAATTTTTTACCAAATATTATCAAGCACATATCATTTTTAAAAATATTTAAAGCAATTCAAATACTAAGGAAAAATCAGAGTCTGGAAAATAGGATATTAAAAAAATTTTGAAAGAAATTTCAGTATAACAATGATTATTGCTAATTTTGATAAATATTATTCAATTATATGTCGTTCCTGCATTAACGCGAAGCAGTTTTACTAATGAGACACAAATTTTGTACCGTAAATAAGGTAAAGGTACCTATCATGAAATATGTGCCAATTATGAAACAGTTTGACAAAAAATTCAATTTACAAATATAATTAAAGGAGAAATTTTTGCGTACAAATTATTATATTAATAAGTATAAAAGTTAGGCTTTTCATCTATATAAAAATCAAATATGGTTCTGAAGTTTTCAGCCAGAAGGCTTGATACCTATAACTTATTTTATCTCGCGCATTCACAAATTTCGATAATTTCACATGCGTAATAGAAATGTGTGTTATTCATTATGTTAACATACCTTATGTTATTGTTATATAGTAGTTGAACTTCAAGTAAAACAAATTAATTTTAAATAAAAAACGGATTTTCAACAAAATAGTTAGATTTTCTACCAAAGTGATAAATTTTCATATAAAATTATGAATCTTCAACTGGAATGGTTGAATTTTCAACCAAAAAAATTAATATTCAACCACGAAGATTAATTTTCTACAACAAAAAAACACAAATGAAAATGATAAATTTTTAACAAATAGTTGAATTTTACAAAAAAAAGTAGATAGTAGTAGTAGTAGAAAAATGGAATAGTTAAATGGTAAGTCAAACAAATTAATTTTTAACAACAAAAACAGGGATTTTCAACCAAACAGTTAAATTTTCAAACAGTGTGATGAACTAAAATGATGAACCTTCAACTGGAATAGTTGAATTTTATACCAAAAAGGTACACAAATTGTTCACCAAATAGTTCAATTTTTAAATAAAAAGGATCAATTATTATCAACCAAATAGTTGAACAACCATCCAAAAAGGTACATTTTTACTCAAAATAGAATAATTAAATTGTCTGTTTTAAAAAACTAGTTTCTAACAAACAAAAAAAAAAGAATTTTCAACAAAAAAGTTAAATTTTCAACTGGAATAGTTGAAGTTTTAGTTAGAAAAATTGATTTTCAACAAGGTAGTTAAATTTTCAGAATTATATTTCAATCGAAAGGATAAAGGATAAAAAAAAAAAGAAAACATTTTTTACAAAGGAGTTTAACCTTTCCCCAAGGAGTTGAATTTTCAACTAAAAAAGATAAATTCTCAACGAAAAATGTAATATGATTATACTTTCAACCAAAAAATATTTTTATTTTAAATAAAGAATAGTTGAAGTCAATCAAAAAAGACAAAAACAGAGAAAACAGATTTGAAACAAACTGTTGAATTTTCAAGGAAAAGTATGAATTTTCAACCATGAGTATAATTTTCCACCAAAAAGGACGGATATTCAACAAAACACATGAAGTTATTATTAAGGATAAGAAATGAAAAAAAAAAAAACGAAAAGGGTACTTAGCCTAATATTTTATTGAAGCTTCACTTTAACCATGTTTCTTAAGTTTCGACTTGATCCTTTATAGTTTTTTATTATTTTTAATCCACTGAAATAAAAGTCCATTGCCTACAACAAAAATTTTTGAGCAAAAGTAAAATTTAATCCACTTCGTTCACGAAAACTACCCTTTATAGCTTAGGTTTGTCAATTTTAACGAAAATTTTCATTCAATTTATTTATCTCTATGAAAATTTAATATAAAAGTTCATTGTACTATTTAGTTCGGTTTAATCTATAAAATAATATAAAATAAGCCACAATAATATAAAAAATACATTTCTTTGCTGTTCCATAATAGGGAAATGCATTATGGAACACCGGTACGAGAGTCCAAAAGTTGTTTCATAATATAGGTTCATATAGGTCGCTCAGCTTTTTCATAAATATAATAACTTTTTTAGGACTAAATTGAACTTTTAATAGGCATTTCGCATTCAGAAAAGATTAACCCATTTATTGATATAGAAATACAATTACTTACCATTATGTAGAGTGGTTAAAATCCACATTTGAAGTTGAATCTGAGAATTATGTCAGTTTTTTAAACTTGCAAATTGTTTTGAAAAAATCAAACGATATTATCAGGAAGTGGTTAAGAAAAAGTAAATATTTTGGTAGACTTTTGAATTTTTTGTCAAATAATCCTATACATCAAAAGATTGGTATTGTGAAGACTTTAGTCGATTCAGCTATTCTTCTCTCCGATGAATCTTTTTAACATGAAAATTTAATTTTAGTTGAAAAAATATGAAATTACAATGGTTATCCTAAACTTTTTATTGAAAAACACATCAAAATAAGACTTTCTTAAACTAATAAGTAAAAACCTTCTTCTGAGTTAAATTTACCAAATAATAATCAACATACAATTTTTTTCAATTTTTATCCAGATATATCTTATCCAATTCGTAGACTTTTTTCTAACTTTAATATGAATACTATTCTTAGAAATGATTCAAAATTTGACCGTTTTGTAAAATTGGGGATAGACCCACTGAAAAAATTAGAAAATTCTAATGTTGTTTATGAATTGGATTGTTCTTGTGGTATGTCCTATACTAGACACAGTAAAATATCGCTCAAGACTAGAAGAAATGAGTATTTCAGAAATATTAACCATTGTAGTAGAAACCGTAAAGAAATTGCTAGACAAATTTACTCTTTTCATAATGGAGATTTTACCTTTTAAAATTCGTTTAAAAAAATTTTAATTTGGCGCCTAAATTTTCTTTCTTCAGAATCAGTATGTTCGATCCTTTCAGTACTCATCGACTCGGGGCCTGCATGGTACATTGTATCATGCACCCCTTTTTAAAAATCTTTTTCTAGAAATCATGAATTTTTATCCAAACTCTAAATTCTTCATCGCAATGAAATAATTCCCAAAAACGGTTTTTTCAAAATGTTAATCTCATTTTTTCCTATATAATTGACTCTTTTATTTATGAAACCTTTACGTTTCAAACTCCACGATGTCAGATCGATTTTACATTGTTTTTGGAGGAAGCTCTCCTTTTCTTTTTTCGATATTTCAATGTATTTCGATATTTAAAAAAAAATTATATTTTAAAAAACTTTTACTTGTTATGTAATTTTCTATGTAATTCTTTTAATAGATTTAACCATGGATTTCTGATGAGGTTACTATGCCTAGTGACGAAAGGACAAACTTTATTAAGGAGGTACGGTCATGCATACTATCTGCAATAAGTTAATCCTAAGTCTATGTCGGAAAATGATACTGTTTCAGTGAAATAAGTTTTATTAACCCTTGAATGTATAAAACGTAGCTTATTTACGTCGAAGAAAGTCAAAAATTAGATAATTATGCAGGTATAATGTTTTATTAATTATTTCCTGTCAGACCTGAGAGAAAATTTTTGGCTATGATGGTACACTACGCATAGAGAAGTTGTGTATACAGACGAGTACACACTAACTCCTAAAGATCTGAACGTAGACGCGGCAACTTCGCATTTTTCATGGTGTCTACTTTGACAGTTGTGCTCTTTGACTGCAAATGAAAACGTGACATTTGTTGAAAATGACAGATTGATTAGTGGTTAGAAGGGAATTTATGAAAAAGAAAGTTTCTCACAAAAAAAATGAAATATGTTGCGTATGCGCTAGACCCGCTAGGCGATCCGACAGCGTTGCCGGATAGCTACCACGTGCTTGTTTCATTTTTCGAATAATTCAAAATTCTCAAACTTTGTATACCTCTCATTCTCAAATCAAGAGGACAAAAATTCTGAAATTTTTCTTAAATCTTCATGAAACCCCCTTCTAACATATATTAGTTTTTGAAAAAAACGATAAGAATAGTTTACGAGTGAGAGTTAGAAATGTAACATTTTCCTTTTCTTGGGATAGGCTTTACTTGTATAAGGGTTTAACTTTGATCTTAATTATCTCAGCTCAGGAGAGGACAATATTTTTTAAATTTCACAAAAGTTTAGATAACATTGCAAAGAATATATAGTCGAAGTTCAAACAAATCCGCAAGAAAAGTATGTTCGTGACCGTACCTCCTTAAAGACTGGGAAGTGGACTTTGTTGCAGACAGCATCCTCAACTTTATGTAAGTTTGACATACTCTCTTCGCTAAATTATATATATGTAGATTACCTTCTTCTGCTGCATCGTCATCCAAGTGCAATTTTATTGAAGGGAATGATACAGAAGAATTTAGCGGGTTGAAATCTCGTAGCAATTCATGTAAGACTTTTGAACAAAGGACGGCTGGGAAGTTTGGCTCATTAGGAATCATATTGTTAACTTTCGATAATGAATACCTGAATAATTGTTCAGTTCGCTGGCAAATTGTAACGACGGACTCACTTGGAAAAATAAGTCCACCGTGAGTCTTCGCCTGAATGAGGGCATTATCCTGAAACTGAGCTCTTTCTTGATTATTTTGAAATAATGCTGCACGGCATTTTTCGCACCTGATTTTCAATCCTGGTTTTTGATCGTTTACTAATTTTCTAACGACCCAGCCACTAATATAGCCAACGCTGGGTGCAGTGAAAGTCGATGTCGAATCCATGGCTTCAACATTTCCATTCGTGGCTGCTACTTCATGTCGTACCAGCAGTCTCTTATAAGCCGTTACAAGCTGAGTACAAGTAGAGTTAGGAGATCAACCATCACATTTTCTAATGGCACAGAAAAACAGCTCTAAATGGTCCTGACTCAGTTTATACGTCAATAAATATTTAATCTATGAGCCAGCTGGTTTAACGTACATGTCGAAAATGTTTCTCGCAGCCACAACAGCTGTGATCAAACCAACGAATGGAGCATATCGTTGAGTTTGGTACGTTGACCTACCTGATACGTCAGTGATGCCTTTTAAGTATTCCAAGTCGAGCAAAATTTTTTCTCGCCAGAACTGTTCGTTCTCCTTTTTCAATGGAGCCTCAAACGCTTGAGAAGAAAAGCGATTACGAGAATGAAGAAAATCAAAAACACGATCAATGCATTAGTTGAATCGAACCGTTGCCTCACTGCCTCGAAATTCTGGTAAATGTAAAATGTTATCGCAGAACTTTATAGCATCTGCAGTGCTATTGCCAAAATTCTGGGCTACTAAAAGGACTTTTATCTTCATTTTGAAGAAATCAATATGTGCTTTTCGAACTCTTTTACCCGACCTCAGACCTTCCTTTTCTTGTGAATGCACTAAATTTTCTATAAACCGCCATTCGATATTATTTCTCTCGCTATATTTTAAAATTTTTAATTGTCCTAAGCAATTTCGTACAAATTTGAGGATATGTCAAGGATCTAATATCACAAAAACTATTTCATTGGTCGAAGGATGAGAAAAAAAGTGCTCCGGATTTGGCATATTAAATTTATCTCCAAGCAATTTCATTGCGGCAAAATGTTCAGCGGGACCATCCAATGTGACTGAGATCACTTTTACACACACATCATGCAGGCAAACCAAAGCATCAGAAATCAATCCAGAAGTTCTGGTAGCATCCATTTCGTTCACAACTACGTATCCTATAGGAAGCTTCCAACCGCCATCCAGCGATTCAACCATTAATACAACGGCTTCTTTTGCTAAGTGCATGGAATCGGAATCCTCTGTCACTTCCTATGTTGACATAGCCGCGAACTTTACCATTCGGCAGATGTTGCGAGCCCTTCTTTATTGAAATTCCGTCAATCATTGAGCTGACCAGAACTTCTTTATTCTTTTTCTTCGCTTCCGACACTTTAGCTTCTAAAGCGTCAAAGCTTTCGGAGGTAAAACCTGGTTCCCCATTGAAGGAAGAGTACCAAGATCTAAGGGTATCCGGATGAGGCAGGGCCTTGCAAAATTTATGCCTCACAAAACCATACGCTTTCGGAGAGTAAAAGTGAAGAGTGATAGCAAATGATCGTAAAGCTAGTGGATATTTGTCCCTACAGATTCCCTCGTCCTGCTTATTTTTCCGTTGAGATTTGAACAGTTTTTTCCAAGCTCTAGTGCAGCGTAACTCACCTACTATTTCAGAGAGTGTTGTAATTTTCTTCTTAAGATGGCTGACATGTTGCTTTTGCACCTTCGATTCCCCCTGCAAATTTGCTAGCTTTCTTCGAACAACACGGTACCGTCTCTTCAAACCTCTTGGAGTAACATCGTAATGGCGATAGTGTTTCAAGAGCTGAATGCGTCGTGGAGCGCTAGGAACTTCAGATACCTTCTCTGCATTTTGACTGGATGACGTTTCATTGGCACTAGGACCCTCGGCCTCATTTTCGACCACCATACAGCCGACAGATTGAGAGGTTTTTGTCCCGAGATTCGGCATCCTAAAAGCGAAAAGCGCTTGGTATCTAAAAATATTTTATTCCAGAATTCTTGAGTAAAACGAGGTGATTTAATTTTGAGTTTACAGTTTCAACCTAACGTCTTATCTTGGAAAATATTTCGGTATCATTGAGATATTAAATAAACTAGGTGAAACATATTATTCTTTATTTCAATATTGACAGATGGATTTTGAATTTTTGTAAACTGAAACTTATTTTCCAGATATTTTATATTTCAAGAAATTGAAAATCATACCTTCAGAACTTCTCGAAAATATAGTTGGAAATGTATCGAAGTAAAGTTTTCAATTCTAAATTTTCCAAATTAAAGAAATTTCGAATTTTAAGCATCAAAATTAAAAAATTTAAAACTATAAATAAAAATGCTTCAATTTGGATGATTTTGGAAATCAAAAGTCAACTTTTCTATTTTAAGTCTCCCAAGTTAAGAAATTTCGAACTTAAATCATGAAAGTTACATAAATTTTTAACTGTAAATTATCAAAATTAAAAAACACTTCAATTTTGAAGATTTAGAATTTAAAATTTTTCATTTTGGGGAATTACAATGGAAATGTCTTGAATTTTGAAAATGTATAGAATCACGAAACATTTTTGTGCAACAGTTGAAATTAAAGAGTTTACAATTACATTTTTTTTTCAATTTTCACGAATAGCAACTTGAAATTCAAACAAGACGATTTTTGAACAAAATAGATGAACTTTTAAACAAGAAGATTAATTTTCTACCAAAAAGAACGAATTTTCAACCAGATATCCGAAAGTTCAACCAAAAACGAGCAATTTCCAATCCAAAATAGAATAAATAATTTTCAGTCGAAAAAATTAATTTCCAGCTAAAATGATGAATCTTCAACTGGAATAGTTGAATTTTAAACAAACAAAAAAATGATTTTTTAATAAAAAATGGCTTTTTAATAAAAAAAATGAATTTTCAATAAAAAAAATGTATTGCACATTTATTAGGTTTTTGTTTACTAATTTAAAATTTGGCTAACTTGCGAAAAGATTTATCCGATCCACGTATTTTGTCGTTATTGCAGCAGACGCATTTTAGATGGAAATTTCCAAATTTTGTTGGCTAACTTTCTGGTGCAAGTGCTGCTCGATAATTGGTGTTCTGTACGTAACAATCTTTTCTGGAATAAACCGAACACAATCTGCTATTTTTTGTACTTTCAAAATGTACTTCTAGGCCCATCTGATGCAACCACGCTTCATATACTTTCGGATCTGTTGGAAACCTTCAAACAATTGGTTAAAAAATAGACGAGTTCACCATATTTGATTCACCATACCATTCTTGACATAACCTATCTCGCATATCCCTAAATGTCCCGAGTGATCCCGAACCAAAACATCCTTAAAAAATGGCGGCTCCGACGCCTTCAAGCAGGCACAGATCGTTCCATTGAATCCTGCATCCAGTGTATTATATATATCAGTGTAGGGTAACCATATTCCAAATAGAGAAAACCAAGACTTTTCTCAGATCAAGCCGGGACATTCCTTGAAATTCCCCACCCCTCGCTCCATCAACATAAACCGCGTTAACATAGACCATTGAATTTAGGCAGGTATTTCCCCACGGCGAATTCCCGACTATTTTCTCGGGAAATTACGTGAAATACCTAGAAGCATTAAATGTCCGTGATGTCACTCGTACTCTCACAGCTGGCGAACTCCTGTGAGGGAAAATCGATAAATATATATAGAGATAACAATGTCGCAAGCCCGTCTGGACAAGATAACAAGACTGTTATGTAAACACTTTTAGAACCTGATACAATTCTAACGCATAAGAGAATCTTCTTTTACTCAGATTAGGATTCTTGTGGACTATACGTCCTTTCTGTCTATCCTAAAACTAAGTGCATTAATTGCCAACGCGCGTCTAAATTAAGAAACCTATCAGGTATCTCTAAGGTGGAACCGCAGTTCTTCCCTTAGAGTTGGTGATCTAGACGACGCATCGGAGAAAAGACGAGCTTTCTTGTCGGGTGGGGCTATTTAACAGCTCACCCCTCTATTAGCCAGGTAAGTCCCCACTCCCGTGTTACCTGTGCTACCTGTGTGCTCTGCTGCTGGTCGCAGATCGAAGAGGGTTTATCGCATACTAATTACTATGTCAGTAAACTCTATCGCTTCCTTATCGATCGCGATATGCTACGTTCCTCAAAGATGGAACTCCTCAAGTAATATAAAGAATGGTTTATTGTCACTTATCAAGCCAGTGGTTATGGAGGAGGCCCTAACATTGCCGTTGTGGTGGTTGCAGGCCTTCTTTGGTAAATCAATTTCAGAGAGAGGAGGAAGCACCAGGTGGGGTCGGCGGTTTTTCTTTCAAATAGAGGTGAGTTAAGCTAAGGGCCTATATATAGCTGTAGCTAAACACGCGGGAAATAAAAATAAAATAATACATCAAATACGTAAGAAACAAAGGTAATTATATTTCAAAGTGGCTTTCAAGCAATAGAAATTGACAATTTTCGGAAAGAAAGCATTTCAAAAGGTATAGCTTCAGTAAAAAGTAGTCATGTTAGCAATGTCGTCGAGCAAATCGACGGAAGTTTTCGCAGAATTTGTGGAGTTGTATTGCGAGAAACTTCAGGAGCGGAAAGTTCGAAAAACAGGACTAATTTCCATAGTATTACGATCGAACATTGTCCATTTTTAATACTAATTGCGACTGGAAAGGTGGAAAGGGCAACTGTAAACATGCTGCTGCTCTCTGTCTTTTGGTGAATGAAGAAAATACTTCTTCTAAAACGGATCAGCCAATGTATTGGAACAAGCCCACAGAGGCACAGACAGCGAAGTATAGTAAGGGATGTACTCAGAATGTTTTATATTCTTCGAAAAGAATTATTCCAGTTCTTTGTAAACCGTATACTATAGACCAAGCAGAAAAGTTAACGGATAAACATCTCGCAGAAGAGTCTAATGGGATTGGAGTTGTTAAGAATGAAATAAAATGAATTAATGAGAGAATAGAAAGAGAGAGAGAGAGAGAGACAGGCACTGGTTGCAGAAAAAGAAAAGATTGAGGATACAATTACATGGCTACTAAATTTGCAAAAGAACCATTTTTTTCCTATCCATTACGGTTACGTAGTCTTGCTTGCTGATACAAAAGAAAATCTCGATTAAATAAAGCTGCGATCAAAGTATAACTTTGAAAAGGAGCATCATATTTCCAAAATAACTGGAAGATCTGGATCTAAAAAGAAAGCAAATATTTAAGATTTATTTATTTGTCAATACTATACTTTCATATTGCATAAATGCAAATTGTTACATTACTTTAAAAAATAACTAATTGTTACGATTATGTAATTACTTTTTTCAAGCAGCTGCATAAATTGTAATGTATATTTTTGAGGAATTTATATAGACACAAGTAAATGCTTTATTTGCTGTATATAAACTGTTTTTATACTTAATGACATCATCTTGCAATTCTTTAAACTTTCTCTTTTCATTTCGAGCTTGCAACCTTTTTGCTTTCAGTGAATGGTTTAGAGAAGTTTTTCTTTTATAAATGTCAGGAAATATCGTTGGGTTGTGGGCCTCTTTTTTAAGATTTTCAGATTTTTCTCCAGGGCTGCCCATCGTTTCTATAATATTAAATTAAATAACGTACCGAAATAAAAACGTTCTTTCAATAATATTGAAATAATATTACCAAAGGGAAACGTTTTGCACAATTCAAATAATTATACGTTTGAACTCTTTTTCAGATACATAACCTACAAATTTAAAGCGAACGTCTTTTAAAAGATTTTAAGAGAAATTTTGATGGACAAATAATAATTGAACAATTATTGATTTGTAACAACTTAAAAGAAAAATAGTTATACTTCTAATTTAAAAAATTGTAATCTTTCAATTTTTATTGTTTCTCACTTAAAATGAAATAAAATGCTATAATTTTGAACGTTTGCATGAACAGCTTTTCAAGCTTTAATTTAAAAACTTAAAGATTGAAGAGTTCCACTGTGATTGTTCTCATTTGAAGCTCAATTTTTATACATCAAAAGAAAAAAAATTAGCGTCAAGAGTTCGATCTGAATTTGAGTGGCCGTGAAAAATTACAGGAATTTTTTCTCCTCGATTAAAACGATCACTCTGTCGAATTGTTCTACTCATGCAAAATATGAAAAGATTGTAGGAATTGAAATGGTCACACTCTGATTTAATATTGAAATCTTACAACACTTCTAAAAATTTGACATAATACATGTTAGCAATTTTCCAAAATCATTGAGCAAAATGTCCATTATTATACAGGTACTTGGAAGAACACAACGCATTGTTTGTCCCTAGATGTAAATCCCGGAATGTCCAAGTTTGCTACCTGCACTTTGCTGAAGGCTCGTGGGTACCGACCTGCAAAAAGCCTCGGCTAAGAGATAATGTTATTCTGGCTCAAAATTTGCCGAACAGTCCTGCTTTGAGATGCGTAGTGCTGGCGGACGTTTCGTAAAACGAACTTGAAAATACATTTGTTTCGGATCTGTTGCCGTCTGAGCTATGGCCACCAGTAAACTACACGAGGTCCACATGCGTTCAGAAATTGAAGAGAAGTTCCCTAGCTACCCCGCCAGGACCAAGTAATGGAAACCGTTCATCTCAGGATTCTCCGCAAATAATATCGCTTGATCCGCAGCAGAATTTCAATGCAGATAGGAGTGCGGTGAACTCTTCTCTTGAGGAGAAAGGTGATAAAAAACAGGCAGATGGCAGTTCAAATGAGTTGAACGACGCGTTTGTATTACGCAAGAGGTTTAGCCCGAGGAAGAATGCTACCGTATAAAAAGAAATTAAGAGTGTTCCCAATAAGGAGTATCCTACAACATCTTGTCCTGCTGAGAGCGTATTCTCTTCAGCCGAGAAAGAAGTTGAAAACGTCGTAAAACTCCCTTCGGAAAGAACAAGTAGTGTTGAACCTGCCCTTCTGAGGGAAAGGAAACGCTGAAGACTACAAAAACGTGGATATTTTGAACCAGCTCTTATTCAAGCGAGAAAACGTAAAAGGTTAGAAAGAAGTGCTGATGAACCCGCTCTTCTCCAAGACAGGAAGCGTAGAAGGCTACTCGTAAAGAAGACCGAAGTAGTTGATTTGTCTCCCAAAGCCCAGAAGATATTCGATGAGCTTCTTCGCGTTCGGCAAGCTTTGTACAAAAGTAATGGGAAACTGAAAAGGTACAAAGCTGGAAATGATTAGTTGCAAGATGAAAAAAATTTATTACGCAATCAGATAAATTTACGGCAAAAGACTTATGATTTCGATTCGTGTGGTTTATCTTCAGTTTCCACTACACCAGATTTATAAATCTGATAGAGTATACAGTGAGCCACTGAGTTTCTTTAGTATAATTTTGTACTAGTTATTATTTACAATCATTATTTACAATTATTGTTTACAGTTATTATTGTTTCCATTTATCAGGAATATATTATTTTTTGGGATTAAGTAAGTGCTTTTGCGTGCTTTTGTATGCTTTTATGCTTTTTATGTGCTTTATATTTACAATTATTGATATTTTTATTAAACTAATACTTTCTTGCGATAAAATATGAATTTTGGACTTTGAAAGAAAATTTAAATTTCGATCCATTCTGAACGTAATTTCCTCAATTTTAACAATTTTTGAATTGCTTTATTTTGAATATTTTAAAATTAAACTTGCGTAGGCTGAAGAGTCGTATTAAGAGTGTGAAGAAGTCAGAAATAAGAAACATTCGGGAGAATATGGAGAAGTTATCAGATTCTCAACAGGCAATAGTTAAGATGCAATTACGAAATTTCAATACAAGCCTTCAGGGAAGAATATTTAATGAAAACGAAACAATCCTTGGGCTATCACTGTACAAAGCTTTACCAGCGGCATACAGATTAATGCCCACTTTGTTGTTAATGCCTTCGGTAACAGCAGTGAAGCGAAGACTGTCTCAAATTGAGTTAGACACGGGGATTAATTCCAACATTAAAAATCTTTTAAAAACGTCTGCCGAAAATATGAAGGATCTAAGAGACACGGTTTAAATTGCGATGTGGGATGAGGCGTTTCTTTCTCAACATAACATACGATATTTTCATACAAATTCGAAACTGCCTCTTTTCTACTACTTCTGCAGCTCACAAACTAAATATGACTTTTTCCTTCTTTACAGAGAAAAATAAAGCAATCATCGAAGTGGATGGACAAAAAGTAATATTTTTATTTGACATGCCACATCTAGAGAAAGGGGATTGTAACAACAATTTAACGAAACATATTGAAGTTGACTTCTAAAGTGCCAAGTCTAAGACGCTGACTGATGCTGATCGGAAGCTCGTCAAGTGGGATCATTTTTACATGGCCTATCTCATGTATGTCAAGAGCAATACAACATACCGTTACTTGCCAAAGGCTACCGAATATCATGTTGTAGAATCAATGATTCCAAAGATGAAGGTATCGCTCGTCAGGCACGTGTACAGTCGCTCAATGAGCAAGATTATCCAAGTGGCCATAAAGTTTGATGGTGAGTATTGCAAATTACACGTCTGTAATACATATTTACTAATGACCTTAAAATATTCGTAAAAATGACCCTATCTTGATTAAAAAAAAGACATGTCTATTTTTTACCTTAAAAGCTATATAAACCGTGTTTAGACTCCTATAATCTACTTGATAATTTATCAATTTAATGTCTTCTTAAAAAGGTTTCAGCAATATTTCTCAAATCTTCTTTAAATATTTTCTGAAACCAATATTTTTTGAGCTACGATGATTCAAATCTTTGTACTTCAAAACTGATGCATCCCATAACATTTTTCAAGAAAACTCTTCAACTCATTTGTTGACGTACTAATTCCACTTCAAAGTTTAAAAAGTCATTTTTTTCCAGGTCCACTAATGACATCTATAGGACCCCTTGTAATGGAAAAAAGTGCCATCCATTCAGCCCACTATGCTGACTTTTCTCATCAAAGGTTCAATGCGTGTAATGCACGAAAATTGATTTTCGTTAAGGACAAGCCCTTGGCTCAAGTCGTTACAGACGAAACTCTCCACTTACAGTTCTGGGCGGATGCAGTAAAAAAACTGGAGAACATGCGCTTCGTATCCAAAATTAAACTGGAACCTCTTCCCAATCCGCCCTCTCTTGTACATTGGAGGTACAACTTCAATGCCTTGCCCGATTTATGCAAGACTTTGAAAAGCAAGGGTTTCAAGTACATGATGACCGGATATGTCAATCAAGACACAATAGAGAATTTTTTTGGAGGAATACAAAGTCATAGAGGACGGTACACAACTCCTAGTTTTTATCAAACAGAGGGACTTATGAAGGCGCTTCTCGTTTGCAGCCTTTCAGCAAAGCACTCCATTGGTGCAAACTGCATTGACGATGATGGCAAAGCGTTAGGATCGTTGAAACTTTTATGTAGAAGCGAAAATACTAATACAGAAAATGTTGGGGCTAAGTCTCACGAGTTTGATGAAATGCCACATCCAGAGAAATCACAAACCGTAAAAAGGTCTTCTTCAGGAACTGCCATCCAGGTTCAATGGCCAAAGAACATCTGTTGGAGACAACACGCGTTACTGCGCCGAAGTTTTTTGAACGAGGGTACACTCGAGCCGTACACATTGTCACACGACAATTAAAGATTTTGTGCTAGCTGCCGCATTTGCGGAGGCGGTTAGTTCTTCTTCAGAAAAGAATGGACTTTGAGTGGATCACGCGCAAGGAACATCGCGCGCTAATTTCCTAACAATTTATGGAGTGGATCGCTATCGACTGCATGTTTAGATGGTGCGTCCATATGAATAGGATATTAAGAGGACGAATCCTTGTCTATCACGGCAGTTTGATAGAGCAGAAAGCACGCGAAAAGTACCTTAATACGAAGAAAACACAGGAAGGAATTCAGAAATAGTAAGATATTGATCTAATATAAAAATTTATAATTGATATGTCTAAATTGTATCGAACCAATCCACAGTATTTTTTTATATGCACTTTTTACATAAAGAAACTGCAAGTTCCTTAAGTGGTTTATGATGAACATTTCGTAATTAATCAGCAAACCGAAGGCCTTGTTTAAAACCTCATCGTTCTGGAGGCTTTTGGCACTTGTGATGACGTTTCGTAAGTACCATAATACTTTTAAATCGTATTTTTTTGTACTAGAAAGAAAGTTTACGGGGTTTCCCTAAAAAATCTTGAAAGTAGAGGGCCAAATTAAATTTTTTATTGTGTACTTATATGCAGTTTAAAAAATTATTTAATGTCATAAATCGTTAAAAAATCATTCAAAATTATTCAACAATGTAACATTTCTTATGCAAAGATTGTCTGTTCTTTTCTATATGTAAAATAAGTGTTTAATCTTTCCCCTTTTTCTTGAAAAAATTACTTTTTTCCCCTTTTTGTGTTGTAATCCCTGTAACTAGAAAATTTTCTAATATAAAAAAAGCCAATGACTAAAATGTAGGTATTAACGTGGAAATTGAAAATTTCTGTTTCTAAATTGTAATTGTTTGAGTGTTACCAAAATCGAAATAGAAAATCAAACATTTTTAATCCTAAATTCAACACTCTACCATAACCATTTGTTTTATTGATAAACAGAGTCAATCAAAACCAATTTTTCAAATTCAACTGGATTTCATAATGCCAAAAAATATTTATTAAATTAAATTTTCTCATAGGCTGTAAACAATTTATTTTAAAGATTGTAATTATAAAATCTTAGAAAACGGGAGAGCCAGAAATTTTTATATTTCAAAATAAAAATATAGATATGCTTTCTAATATTACAATCTAAATTGTTTAAATTAAATTGTACGAGATAAATGATAAATTCCAAAATAAGTTCCTATAAATTAGACTCTTTCAGTAATAGTTCTTGAAGAAACATAAATCTCATACAATTTTTATCTTTCAGGCAAACAGAAGATCCAGGTGGAATTTCATGGCGAAGTGATAAACATAACTCGGAGGAGATCAGTTCAATGGTCCCAGGCAAAAATCAAGGAAAGAAAGGTGGCATCACTCGGACAATCAGTCAGAGATGCAGTCATGACAGTTCCTGCTACATGTTCCGTGGAATTGATCCGATTCTAATCTTAGAATCAATCTAATTGATTCGAAATAAATCTGTCATAAAGGTGATTAATTATGCCTGAATTATGTCCCTGAAGTTTCGCTCCCACTCGATAACACTAATATTTCAAGATAGAACTCTAAAAAAATCACTTTAAGAAATCTAAAAAAAAATAATTAATTTTATTCCTGTATAAGTGTTCAAATAAAATTCTATTTATACTTTTTTAATGATTACTGATAAAATACAAATAAAACTGAAAATATGGATACACTGCCAAATAGAGCTCGAAGAACAAATATTTTGCCGTATTTTTAAGCATTTTCACGTCCACTCTTTGAAATTTGTATACGCTACAAATAGATTTCTTGATCTCTGAAATTGGAATTTTCTTTCCCTTTTAGGGGTTTTAATATTGTGAACAAATATTTTACTTGCTTTTTTAAGGTCCCATTTAAAAAGGAAGTCCCAGTCCAAATTTCACAACTTTTACGCAACGACACATAAAGACTAATTTTTCGAAATTCTGATTTTAGTGGTCTCCAGTCAGGACATTATTTATCGATAAACATTAGAGAAACTTTATTGCATAAATCTTATATTCCAGTATAGATGCTTCAAGAAAATGTTAATATTTTAAAGAATAAATTGAACATTATCTAGCAGCCTACAAAAAGTCCTTACTACATTTTCAGATTTTTTTATACAATACATATAGTTTATATAGTTATAGTTTTATAATGTGGAAAACTATATAACGACCATTTTTCCCTCTGCAGAAAATTTGTTTAAAAACACGTGCTTTTATAATTTCGTCACAATTTTCTATTTTAAAGCCTGTAATTCCACACTGTTCTGTTCAACCTGTAGAATTCCATTTTCTGTCTTCAACCAGTTGTCAATCGCATGTTTCCATAAATCAATATCTAAAAAATAACATTTTATTCCATTTATGTTTCAGTTTCTCGACTTCACGGAATTCGAGTATTCAATTGTATTCAATGATTCGACAACATTGGTCGGCTTTGGAGCTTGGAGAAATACCATAATTTATTTTAATATATTTTCCTTATGATTATCAAAAGCTATAAGCAATTACGATGTACTTTAAAGTTTACATTCTCAAATATATTTTATTTTATGTGCAAAATACATATAATATCAAATGATTTCATCACTTCATAATTATATTATTTAGTAGGTTTGCAAATTTAAGAAATTTATGAATCGTTCTTCAACATTTCTTCATATTATTACAGGATATGCGAGAGCCATTTCATTATCTAGTAGATTCCATCCTGAGAAATGTGTTATGTATAAAAGTGAAACATTTATTTTCTAACGGCAAAATTTTTGTCTGGTAATATATTTCATGGTACTATCTTCTTTATATTTCAAATTTTTGTTTCATTTTTATACTTAACACATTTTTCCAGGATGAAATTTGATGGATAATTAAATGGTTTTCGTATATTTTCAAATTTCGCGCTCTTTAGGTCGGGGCGGGGGTTTCGCCGCCATTCACTTTAGTTCATTCTATTCCCACTTGGTGTCGCATTCGCTAAATGTCGTGTACAGTGGGTCCAGGGACAGTGTGGCAACCTACTTACAACTCACTGATTGGCTCCGCCATTTTTAGCTGGCTTCCGCCACATATATAGATATACTTAGTATAGGTCAGTAGCGGAGACGCGTAGTGTGCAGTATACATCGATGTAAACAGTATGCATCACGATGGGTTTTTAAGCATTTTATGCAGTGAAGATGTACAGAATCGTCAGGTAAATAGTTATTAATAATTTTTATGGTTAAATATACAAGAAGATAAAAAAAATTATCATAACAACTTTTTGAATTTTTTCGAAAAATCGAAAATTCAAATCTTGATCGCAGAAAAAATAATGAAAAAATGAAAATTCCATTTTGCGGTCAAACTATGCAAGATACAAAAAAAGATGAAGAAACAAAAATTGTGTACCCAAAAAAGATCTACAAATTTGTTATTAAATACTTTTTGATAAGACGCGTAATTTTTGTTTCATTCATGAAAAACAACATTAAAAAATGAATTAATTTGTTGGACAGATGACACAAGCTATGAGAAAAAATGAATGGGCAGAAGTTGCTCATCTAAAAAACAACTACAAATTTTTCATCGAAAATTTTTCGGTAGGACGCTTAGTTTTTGTTTTAATCGTAAAAAATAACAATACAAATAAAAAAATCAATGTTTTGGAAAACGACACAAGGAAATAAAAAAATAGGCAAACCTCTTCACTCAAAGAGGATGTACAAATTTGTTATTGATAATTTTTGGAGCGAGTAGTTTTTTTTTCAATCGTAAGAAATAAGAATAAAAATAAAAAAATAAAATTTCTGGAAAAACGACACAAGAGACGAAAAAAAATGAGAAGACAAAAGTTGTTCAACCAAAAAAGATCTACAAATGTGTTAAAAGCTCTTGATATAAAAATGCATCAAAAATTCAAAATTTACTTTTTGGAAAAACGACACAAGCTACAATAACTTTATTTAACAAATTTTTCGCCTAAATTATATCTACAAATTTTCGTAGAACTTTACACTAATAATAGTATTTTCAGCTTAAATCATGAAAAATAACGTTGAAAATAAAAACATGAAATTTATGGAGAAACGACACAAGTTGCAATAAAATGTATAAGAACAACATATGTTGAATAGGATGCACACTTTTTATTAATTATGAAAACAATATAATGAAAATACGTATGTTTCAATGAAACATTATTATTTATATTATGTTATTATTATTATTAATTTCTTTTTTATTATGAGAGAAGTTTTAGGCTCCTGAAGCTACGATCATGGTTCCTTAAACCAACCAATCCCGACGCAATTGGAACGTGTACGTCATCCACTTCTGCTCCTTCTGTCCTGGAAGGTAAGGAAGAGCGGAAAATATACGCGAAAAAACATCGTTCAACACTGTTCCTTGGAGTCAGGTCTCTAGCCGCGGACAGTGTTGTCAGGTCAGATAAAGTGATCCCAGAAGAACAGCCTTTTACATCCGGTTCGCGATGGAATGAGCCTGACGCTGGTAAGCCGGAATCTTGTTGAGTTGACTAAGAAATGAAGCTTTCATACCTCCAAGACATCCTATCATGAGCAATTTTATATACCCTAATATTGAGCATAAATAGGTTGTAGAGTACCTTAAAGATTTGTAACGCTGGAGAATCAGAGAGCATCGCGAGCTGACATCCCCTCTCCGCTCTATTTTCACAGAGTGGTTAAGCCGCAACGAGCTGTTGCACGCTTCCCGGGTCTTCATGCATAACGGAGCACGTTTCAACCACTGTCGGGACACGGCCTCCAGCCTGGACTGCAGACGTTCCGAGTCTAAAGTTGAAGCTTTTTAGCTTCAAAGACGCGTACCAGGAATTTAAATGAAGATAAATTATCACAATAATTCTTGGTTGAAAAGAAAATTTTCTGGTTAAAAGTTTACCTGTTTTTCATTTCAAATGAAAATGCTTTTGGTAGATGTATTAAGTATTACATTTTATGTTGAGAATTCATCTTTATTGTTTAAGTGCTTTATTACTTCGTACCGAGAGCTTGAATAGTGAAGGGGAGAAAACGGAGGACGATAAAAGGAAAAGAGAATGGGTGGGCGGAAGATTGGATGAGACTTGCGAAACTAAGGAATGAGCATGAGGTGGAAGAGAAAGGTAGTTTCGAAGAAGCGTGAGAGTGTAAGGGGGTTATGCATGAGCAGAATGAAAGGTGGCGCTTGAGACTGATTGAGGTTGAAATAAGAATGGAAGGGGAAGAGAGAGAGCGAAAAGGAAAAAGAATATACTAGTGAAGGGTTTGCAAGTGGACAGTGAAAAGGAAGAGAAAGAGATTGGGAAGCTGATGAGACATCGGCGCGCAAGTCAGAGTGGAAGGGATAAGAAGGCTAGGAGGGAAGGAAGAGGAGAAAGAAGGTATTTTTTGAGTGAAATTAGGAAGTGAGGAGAATAAGTATGAAGTTATGGAGAAGAAGAAGTTATTGAAAGGAAGAAATGAAAGAATCAAAGAAGTTCTGACGCGGCTGAAAAGGAGAAGAAAGTGGATAATCGAGCGAAAGGCACGGACTGAGAGGAGGAAATTTAATAGGGTAAGGATTAGCATAGAGAAGATATGGGTAAATGGTGATATATGGATTTGGGTTAAAAGTAGAAGATCTGGGGGAGGGTAGAAAACGGGTAGTGAATGAAGGGGCAAGAGAGAGAGGGAAAGGGGAATGCAAGTATCACGGGGGGGGGGCGGTTTAAAACGACAAGAGGACTTGAATACAAGAAAGAAAGGTGAGAAATGCACAAAGAGCGACGTGAAAGTAGCGTTCTGGAACGTGTCAGGAATAAAAAATAAGGAAAAAGGCTTTTGGCAAGAATTGCAGTGGAAAGGCATGGAAATAATATTACCGAAAGCATATGAGTGGAAGATGCAAGCAGCGAGAAAGGAGCATGTGAAAGGGAGAGGAATGGGTGGTATGTTCATAATGGAGATGTTCATGAGAAATTCGAAGAAAAAGGAAACGGATCGGGAGGGTAGTATGCTTCTGGACTTGTTCGGAGAGGCGCGATGGTTTATTTGTAATGTCAATACCAAGTGGGTTAAAGAAGGGGAATATACATACGCGGGTATAGGGGACACCGTCATATATTACATTCTGGCAGAAGAAAGAATAAGGAAATTGATGGTTAGAATGGAAGTATGCAACGTGATAGGCTCAGAACACTTTCCGATATGAGATATGGTGGCCCAAAGCTTTGGTGGGAAAAGAGAAAAGGAAAGAGGGAACAGAAAATGAAAGTATTCATTTGGGGAGAGGAAAAGTTAAGAAAATTTAGAGAAAAA
Organism: Andricus grossulariae; assembly: GCA_011634705.1. Lineage (NCBI taxonomy): Eukaryota > Metazoa > Arthropoda > Insecta > Hymenoptera > Cynipidae > Andricus > Andricus grossulariae. The sequence goes on along the minus strand of JAABKJ010000755.1, from coordinate 49,581,921 downwards.
ATAGGAAACGAGAAAATAGGGTGTTTTGAAGAGGAGGAAGTAGAAAAGCTGCTAGAAAATCTCAAAGGATTGATTGATTAGTTAAGGGAAGAGGTGAGACTAAAAGAAGAAGAAGAAGAGGGGGGTAGGAGAGGTTGGTGGGACGATGAATTCAGGGAAAGTAAAGATAGGACGAAGGAAAGTGTAAGAAAATGGAAGAAAGGGGAAATGGAAAAAGGAGAACTCAACAGGAGAAAGAGAGAGAGCGCGAAAAATTGATAAAGGAGAAATGACAGAAGGATAAAGAAAGGGACATAGAAGAGGTAAAGAAAGCGGCAAAGAAAGGGAGGGAATGGGAAGTGATAAACAGGGAAAGATGAGGAAGGAAGGGCATACATGAAGAAAGAGGAATGAAAGAGTTGGCGACGTACTTCAAGGGGCTACTAGGATGGGTGGAAAGTAGGTTAAAGGGAGAAGGAAGAAAAGCGGTAGAGGGAGACGACGACAGCAAAAACGAGATTAGTGGGGAAGAGGTGAATTAGGCGATTCCTCGGTTGAAAAGAATAAGGCAACAGGGAAAGATGGCTTGGAAAACGAAGCACTGAAAAATGGAGGATTAGAAGTCAGAGAAAAGATGTGAAAAATTTGCAAGAAGGTATGGAAAGGAGAAGGGTGGCTGGAGGAATCGAAGACAGGGCTGGTAGTACTGTTTATTAAGAAAGGAGAGGGCAAAAGTTTGACTTGGTTAACAGACGGGTGTTATGAGCAGTCATGAAAGAGAGAGGAGTAGACGAAGGATTAATGGAGAGGATAAAAGAAATATTAGTGTAAACTAAGATAAGGGTGAAGATATGAGACAAGAAAGGAGAGGAATCCTGGACAGAAAGGGGTCTCAGGCAAGGATGCCCATTGAGCCCACTTACGTTTAGTATTCTTCTGGCAGATTTAGAGGAGAAGTTCGAGAGGAAAGTGAGAGGAGGGACGACGTTAGGAACATGCAGAGTTTAATCACTAGCATATGGAGATGATATAGTTCTAGTAGCGGATGATGAAAGAGGCGTGAATCTGATAATGACAGTGTTCGAAGATTATGTGAGAGAAAAGGGTTTAACAGTGAATGTCAACAACACTAAGATTATGTGTTTCAGAAATAAAAAAGTTCGAAACGAGAGGAGGGAGCGAACTGCAGGTGAGAAGGAGATTAGAATGCGCGAGAAAAGTAATGGGACAAGTATGGGGTATAGGAAAAAGAATGTTCAAGAACGACTGGAGGATGAGAGTGTGGATATCTGATGTGTTTGTATAGTCAGTCTCAAGCTATAGAGTGGAAATTTGGGAATGGAAAGAACATGAGTGAGTGGAAAGTTTGCATGAGAGATTTTGGAGGTGGGTTGTGGGAGTGAGCTGGAGCTGTCCAGGTTATATGCTAAAGGAAGAAACAGGACGAGAAAAAATAGTGGTCCGGCAAGTTCAAAATGGGAGAATGAGAGATATGAAATGAGGATTAAATGTGGTATGCGAGGGAGGGTTAGAGAGTGGGAGGAAATAGAGGAAAAGATGGAGGCAAGGCTAGAGGAGGAAAGATGAGAAAAAATCGCAGATTCAAGGTCCAATAGCTGGTATAGAATGGTTAAGTGGCAGGGGGAAAGGCTGGGGTGTAAGAGCATGTAGTTATTGGAAGAATGAAGAAGAGAATCTATCTAGAGTATGTAGGTATGAACAGGAAACATGGTGGCATGTGTTCGAGAGGTGTGCATGTGACGCAGTGGGAGAGGAGAGTATAGAAGAGAGAATGAAATGGATTCTGAATGAAAATGGTCAGGGGAAGAAATGGATGAAGAAGCTGGAAGATCTAAGAGAGAAACGTGGTTGCACAGGGTAGAAAAAAAGTCATAAATGACTCCTAAAGAAGGAGAATTACGATGTAGTGTTGCGGAATAGAGTCCACTTTTGAGATTGCTAATGATAAGAGGAAATAGAAGCCCAGGGCAAAGTCGCAAGTGCTTAGAAATTAGAATAATAATTTAAGACGATATGTACCAAATAGTTAGTAAGGTAGTATAAGGCTTGTTTGTAAGAATATATGTAATAGTTGTGTAAAGACTCTCAAACCCGTAAAAGGGAGAGAGTAAAAACAAAATAAGGATCTAATCAGATAAAACTTGAACTATTTTGTAGAAAATTAACTTTTTGTGTTAGAAAATTTATCTTTCATGGTAGAGAAGTCATCTTTCTATGGTTAAAAATGCAACTTTTCGGGATGAAAATTTAACTTTTCGGTTTGAAAATTAATCTTTATTTGATAGAACGGTAATCTTTTTTTTTTATTTCAATATTATTCACATCTTTTTTGTTCAAAATTCGTTTTTTTTTTCGTTTAAAATTAATTTTTTTTTATCTGAAAATTTAACTATTCCATTTTTGGTTAGGATCTTATAATTTATAAGTTGAAATTACCACTATTTGTTAAAAAAATTAATGTATTTCGATGGAAATTCGTCTTTTGGATTAGAAAACAAATCTTGTTAGTTGAAAATTCATCCTTTTGGTTGAGAATTCAACTAATTTGTTATTAATTCCTTCTTTTCCTTTTAATCAAAGTGGTTAATAATTCGTCTTGTGATAACAAATTCACCTTTTAAGGTAGAAAATTCAAATTTTAACTGTATTCTAAAAAAATTCGTATTTTTTACTTGATTATTCAGCTGTTTTTGGTTGAATTTTATTCATTTTTGTCCCTAAGCTTCGACCATTTGGTTGACAATGCATCTTTTTTTCAAGTCTTTTGACAGAAAATTAATCTTTTGATAGAAAATTCAGCATTCAGAATATTCGTCTTTTGGTAGAAAATTCATCTTGTGTTGAATTTTCAACTATTTTGTTGAAAAATTAATTCTTTTGTTGAAAATTTAATTATTTTGTTAAAAATGTAATCATCTGGTTAAAAATTTAATTATTTTGTTAAAGAGTCCACTTTTTTGTTTGAAAATTCAACTATTTTGTTGAAGACTTTTGGTTCGACGTGGAGACAAGGTGGACGTGTGTCAGGTACCAGAGCGAGTTTTGTAGTTTTTGGATGGAAAAAAGGGAGAGAAAAGGTGAAGAAAAGTATCTGGGTCAGTGGAAGTGAATGCGAGAGTGGAAGTGAAGTAGAAAAGTAAAAAGTGGTTGAAAAAAAAGAGGCACGCCGAGATAGTGTAGAGTGAGGGAACCTGGAGTTACTAGTCTGACTCGAGTAGTGACGGGAACAGTTATGCCGAGAAAGGGTTTGGAAGATCAGCTGGGCTGACTGAGATTCAGACGGTCTGGGAAAAAGTGTGAATTGTGAGAGAAGTGCTAGCACACGGACAAAGTGAGATGTGTGAGGAATTGAAGCAAGTGAGGGAAACGGAAGAGTTGATAGTGGAAGCTTGGAAGAAAGCAGTGGGAAGGTTGGAAGCGAGGCAGGACAAATTTAACGAGGAAATGAAAATGAAATGGGAGGGAGAGAGAGAGAGCGATAAGGAGAAGCGAGAGGGAGATAGATAAAAGAAGTTTGGAAGAAACATTAAATAAACTGGTCTCGAACTTGGAGAAGCTTGGCAGAAAAATCGGGAACGAGCAGGAAAAAAGAGAAGTAAGGGAAGTAGGCTGCCAAACAGGAGAAGAGGATAGAACGTGGAGGGGCCATCCAAAGAAGCTGACGGAGTAGGAATAGGAGAGAGAAGAAGCAGAGAGCGGTGGGACTCTTGGCCGCCCATACCAAAATTGTGGCGAAGACAGAAGACTCAAAGAAAATAGATAGTGGAATGCGGCTCCAGTTAAGAATGTGGGAGAATAAGAGGGATCTGTTAAATGCAAAAGGGAAATTAAAAGGCTCAGGTCTGTGGATGGTGGAGGATTTGGCAGAAAGGGAAAAGAAAATTCAAGATTGGCTGAGAAGAGAGAAGAAAAGGATAGGAAAAGAGGGTTTGGAAGTAGATCTGAGGTCTATGACGGCGAGAGAAAGGGATACGATTTGGCAGTGGAGCGAGCAGGAAGGAGAAGTGATAGTAATGGGCACCGTGGCAAAGAAGACGGAAAGAGAACAGGACGAGAAGAGGACCAGCTCAACGGAGTGAGGTGGGGGAAAAGAAGAAGTTAGTGAGTGTAGACTGGAAGAAATGAAGAGCAACGAGCGGGGAGTTGGAATGAGAAGGAAAAGTTCTGGGGCACAATATATTTCAAAGGACACAGGTGGAGACTGTGAGTTTCTGTGAGTATAGCGAAGATTGTAAAAACTTGTACTGGTTTTTTAGAAGACTCTCAAACCCGTAACAGGGAGAGAGTATAATAAATACATACCAACCATTTTGTTGAATTTTTTGTTCTTGGTAAAAAAGTTCCTGACTGAAAATTTATTTCTCTTGGTAGAAAATTCAACTGTTTTGTAGAAAATTCATGAATTTTGTTGAAAATCCGTTCTTTTTGGTACAAAATTATTCTTGTGCGCTGAAAATTCAACTATTTTGTTTCAAATTCAACTCTTTTCTGGAAAATTTAATAATTCTTTGAAAACAAACTATATTGTTAAGAAGTCCTCTTTTTTGTTCAAAACTTCAACTAGTTTGTTGAATATTCATATTTTTTAGTAAAAAATTTCTTGCTTGGAAATTCAACTGTCCTCTAAAAAATTAATTTTTTCATCCGAAAATTTAATTTTTGTTGAAAATTCGTCTTTTAAGGTAGAAGAATTATTTTATTTTGTTAGAAATTAATAAAGACATTCCGAAATTTCAAATTTGCATCTGAAATGTTGTTTTATTAGGTTTATAAAAGATCCTATGTTGAAAATATTAAAATCCTAAAATGCTGGTTTTTGAATGTCAGATAAAATAAAAAATCGGTCGAGGAAAAATCAGGGAATTTTGAAAATGTAGTTTTCACCCTGCAAATCATGAATTACCTTGATTCCAAAAATTTCAATTAGTTTTAGGTCTCATACCTTATTATTTCTGGAAACCATGAATTACGTACAGTAATAGGGGGGGGGTATAAATATTTTGTTACGGTTCGTTACAGGGCGAGTAGGGGGAGGGGGGTCGAAGAGGGCCTACAACCTGTAACGTAATTTAAGTATTACATATTAATATATATTATTAAGTGTCATATCATGTAGTGTCAAGTGACATTTAAAGCGATTGGATAGATTTTGTTTACTAAAAATGTGATTTTTTTTCAAAAAACACTACTTTCATTTTCACCGCTTAAAATTTCAGAAATTTAAATATATATTCTTGGGAAACTATGTTTGATAATTGGAAATTGTCCAAATTAATGAATTCCCACTTGAGGAGTTAGAAATTAAGCAATTCCAAACTTTTATTGAAAACTGAAGAATTGTTAAATTAGAATCGTGAAACTAATCTTAAAAATAATTGATTTTTAAATTATGCATCACGATTTGTTGCTTCAAGTAAATGGGAAGACAGAAAAAATCTCGAGACAAAAAACAGGCAAAAGGCGAGCATAAACATACAATTATAAATTATAAATTGTTTAAACAATAAATATATAACTGAAATAAAAAATTGGTAGGAAATGTAACTATATGGTTGAAAATGGATATATTTTGTTGAAAATTCGTCTTTTTTGGTGGAATATCAATTTTTTCAGTAAAAAATGCAACTGTATGGTAGAAAATTAAGCTCTTCTAGTTAAGGATTTGGCTGGGAATTCAACTATTTCATGGAAAGCTTTTTTTTGATTAAAAATGAAAATAATTGATTGATTGAAAAATCATGTGCTTTGGTTGAAAATTCAGCAACTTGTTTCAGAGTCGAACTACTTGATTAATTAATAAAGAACAGGAATATCTTACCCGACCTCATCGTTTAACGTTATTTTTCAATGAGTTGGGGGGGGGGGGGGGAATTATACGCATCCTAAAATGAGAAATTTTCAGTTCAAGAAATAAATTATCATCCAAAACCAAACCGAATATTCAAGTAAAAAAGAAAAAATTTTAACTTTAAATAGGATAGTTAAATGCTCAGTAAAAAAATTTAATTTTCAATTTAAGATAAACAAAAAATTCAGCTAAATAAATTTTGAACCAAAAAGACAAATTTTTAACAAAATACATGAATTGCTGCAAATATTTATATAAATAATAATAATAATAATAATGATATAATATAATAAATAATATAATAACAAATTATATATATATATATTTGATAATATTTGGTCAAATATAACAATTAATATTTTCATAAACAAATTAGATGAACAAATTCCAAATTTTTGAAGTTCAAGTACAACGAATTTATTCCTGCCATTCAAATAGCTTGAAAAAGATGAAAAAGATGAAAATCTAAGCCTAATTGTACAATATTCTTTGAAAGTGTTGGTTCAATCCGACTTGGAAAACTTGTCAAATATTTGGGGCTTTGCGAGATCCTTGGATCAATAAAATATAGAGAAATTAAGTCTTTTGCTGAGGCAATTATTATTTTTACTGAAATCATACATTTTTCGAAAGGGAGCAATCTCCAGAAAGCAGAAGACCGCATTTGAAGGGCGAGAACCGTTCACAAATGTATTTTTTTACTCGTAATTCTGACATCACAGAAGCATTCTCAGGAGCTATCACGTATTCGAAGACCCACGACTTGATGATGGTGAACCTAAAGGATGCACATAACTTTTTTTTAGTAACGCCTCTCTCTTATGCAAAAATCAAAATGAACGACGAGTAAAAAAATAAATACATAAATTTTATAAATAAATAGTTTCAAGAATGGATGTGTTAGTCTAAATTTTATTAGAATAATTTTTTAGTTTGTATTTCTTTCGTTTCTAAAATTTTTCAACTAAATAATTAGTTTTCCAACTAAAAAAGATCAATTTTTAACAAAAAATGAAGTAGTAAAATTTTAATTTCAAGAGAGGTGATTTTCATTTAAAAAAAAATAATTTTCTACAGAACAGTTTAAATTCTAACCAAATAGTTGAATTTGCTAAAAATTTGTTGAATTCTTAAACCAAAAGACGAATATTTTACAAAACAGTTGAATTTTCAAACCAAAAAGATGAATTCTTAATAAAGAAGTTAACTTTGTACCAATCAGTTGTATTATCAACAAAACAGTGAAATTTTCAGTTAAAAAAGAAATGAATTAAAAACAACAAAAAACAAATTTTCAACTAAAATTATGAATCTTCAACCAAAAAGGTGAACTTCTAAGAAAGTAGTTCAAGTTTCAACGAAGGGTGGAATTTTCAAACTAAAAAAAGATGAATTTTCAACGAAAAATATAATAGTTAATATTCCACAAAAAATATTTTTATTAAAAATGAAAAAACAGTTGTATTTAACCAACAAAAATGAATTTTCAACCAAAAATTTGAATCCTTAGATAAGACAAATGAATTTATAACCAAACAATTTTCAACAAATTACATACATTTTTAATCAAATATTTAAATTTCCTACCAAATTGTTCAATTTTCAAGCCAAAAATACAAGTTTTCTACAAAAGAGTAGAATTTTCTACAGAAAGGGTTTAATGTTGAACTAAACAAATGTGTTAGTCAAGAAAGAACAAAAATTTCAATCAAATTGTTGAATTGTCATGCGAAAAGAAAGAACAAAAATTTCAATCAAATTGTTGAATTGTGAAGCCAAAAGACGAATTTTCAATAAGAGAGTTGAATTCTTGACCAAGAAGTATAACTTTTTAACAAAACTGTTTTGAAATTGAAACAAAATAATTCAATTTTGAACCAAATAATACATTTTCTAACCAAAAAATAAAATTTTTAACTAAAAAAGATGAATTTTTGCCAATAATTTAGTAGTAGACTTTTCAACCGAAAAGAAGGAACTTTAAACCAAAAACATTTAGATTTTCTTATTTGGGTTCTATTAATGCAGTTCAAATTTAAGTGGAAAGAACGAGAAAAATTAATAAAAATTTTGAAAATTCAAATAACATTGAAGTTCATTATTTCATACAGTATGATTGATTCTTATTTAAATTTCCACAAATAGAGCTTTTTTGAGGTTGAATAGAAAACAGATACTCATGAATAATTTATTAATTACTTAAAAGTTAAATAAGAAACAGCATCGTTGCATAAATAAAGAAAACAATAAATCATTGATTTATTATTCATTTCTGGAAAGTTATATTTTATTTCAAAAAGGTGGTTAATGAGTCCTAGTTATTTTGATCTTTGATCAAAATAATAATATAGCGATATTCTTCCAGCAGAGGTAAGTAAATACTCGTCAATAATTAATAAATCATATTCCATAAATAGTATGATGAATAAAATATTTTTTCAAAATAATTTTTGAATTGAATGATATTTTGGTGATTTTTTTTTCACTATAAATTTTATATCTAAAACGCAGCCAAGATATTATATATTTATGATAAAGTAATTGAAATGATCGGTTCAATGATTCGTGTTAGCTGCGTTTCGAGATAAGGGTATATCTTCCAGAACCGATTTCTTGTGACCCCATAAATCGATGCTTGAGTTTACCCTTCATCAATTGTCAAATAAGAAAATCAATTGTAGTGCTCTCAAGCTAAACAAAATGTTGCAAAAGAATTGGAAAAATGACATAAAAATATTCTTCAATGTATATTAAAATTGATCTGTCTGTTTAGCCACAATAATATAATTTACCAAAAATGGCGCTCATGACCTTTTGCAGGGTTTATCTTACATTAATACTGTTCTAGTACTTGGGGGAAAATTGTTTGAAACAATGATAATTGTAAATATGGTTCAGAAAAATGCAGGGACCGTAACGAGACGAAATATTAAGTTTCATTTAGTTACGTTACGGTACCGGATTCCGAAAGAAAATTAAACTTTCTTTGCATTATGACACTAATGGTTAGAAATAAAAACCGACCATCGGCTACTTTAGGTTGTTAACAACTTAACGAAAATAAGATTAAATATACTTTGTATTCAAGAAAATTAAGAAAAAATAGTTCCGTTTCTTACTCACGAAACAGAAATTCATCAAATGTAGTTACGATCTGGCATAACAAGACAAAAACTTGAACCGAACATTTTTTAAGACTGAGAGGATTTTTGACTAAAAAAAATTCCATAAGAGTTAACGCTCATGTTCCTGATAATAGTTTACTCTGTTCTGGATCATTCACTCTCAACATTAGGTCGATGGGATGTTCACGTAATGGTCAGAGAATGACAAATACTTATTTGAAGCAAAGAATAATATCTTTGTTTGAAGCCAAGTTTCCTCGAGGAAAATACATTCGACACACCTGGATCATTCACTTTTAACATCATATCCAAGGGATGTTCAGGTGATGATCAGAGAGTGGCAAATTCTTTTTGAAGCCAAATTTTTTCGAGGAAAATGCGTTTGGCACACCTGGATCATTCACTCTGAACAGTAGGTCGATGGGATGTTCACGTAAGGATCAGAGAATGACAAATACTTATTTAAAGCAAAGAATAATATCTTTTTTGAAGCCAAATTACCTCGAGGGAAATACATTTGAGACACCTGAATCATTCCGGGCTGTGATACTGTATTCAAAAAAAGCGTAGGTAGAATAAAATTAGTAAGTGATGAAGTTGAAGCAAATGCCTTTCCTCGCTGCCTTAAAAGAATAATAGCTGTAGACATTTTCTGTAATAAATACCGACTCTCTATTTATAGAAACATTCATTCTGACAAAGATCCTGATTGAGAAACTGAAACAGATCTTCTCCCTCTGATGCAACTTCTGATAAACCAACATTCGAAGTTTAGTTCAAATCGAAGGAAGCTCTTTCTGAGGCTGAATGCTTTGAAATTCCTATTCAGACAACAGTTGCTACTCATAAATACTGTTGTATTTGTTCTTCCAAGAAAAATATAACTTGTCATTCCTGAAGAAGCACGAATCCAATCGTATATCAAAATGAAAACCATCACATCACCTGGAAATCGGTGTTGTACAACTCATATATTCTAAAAAATCGAATATATGGGGAAGATCTTGGTCCAAAATAATGGAAACTCTTTCCATCAAATGTGATTCGACATTGCTTGACAAAATCGGTGAATTCAGCCTTTCAGAAAGAAAGATCAAAGTTTTTACTGTGTTATCTTGGGAAAATCTTCTTGAAATAATAGAACTTAATGACTTCATTGCGAAATAGTAAATCTCGTTCAGTGATCCAAGCTCTTGTTGTGTTTCTGTTGAGAATACGTACAGGGAATTCCAATAAACTATTAGCATCTATATTAAACATAGATGAAAAACAGTTAATTTCGGGATATTTTAAAGTTATAACTCAATATTTTGAATAAAACGTCCTGCTACTTCGTTTTGGTTTAAATTGTGTTAACAGGGATAATCTTGTTCAAAATCAAATAACGGAACTTGCAAAAAAGTATTTTGATGTTCAAGATAGTTTGTTATGCTAACCAAAATGATGCGGATAGCATGAAACCCATCATTGAAGATTCAAATAGTTTATGCAAGTTTTTGAGGATGTGTTTGTTCTTCATCGAGGTTTTTCTGACGTAGTTACTGATTTGGTAGAAAAAACTTCAAAGTAATGATGCCCGTTTTGCAAGGTAAGAGAAAGCAATTATCAACAGAAGAATCTAACGAATCGCGCTTTGTGACTAAAATTCGCTGGGCAGTTAAAGCTGTTCATGGTATGCTATAAAAAAAGTATCGTCGTTTGGACTATAAGATTGATAATAATTTGGTACCAAAAGTTGTAATCTATTTTAGAGCGGCATCATTTCTTAATAATACATACGGTGAAAGGCTGCAGTCTGACAAAGAACTGTCAAGTGAAATATTACAGAGGATGCATGCTTAAAAATATATCTGAACAATGTATTAAAATACTCTAGAAACTGACCTTTTAAATGAGCTTCAGAAATTTAAAAAAAGTTTATTATTTCCAGAGTTATTCAAATTTTTTGAAAACGTCAAAATTTGACGTTTTTTCGCAAAAGCTTAAAAAACAGGCTTGTAGATCATTTTCGCCGGTATTGTAGAAGAATTTGCTTGGAAATTATATTGCAAACAGTAGAATGCTTTGAAATGGACTTGGGTTCAAATTTTGAATAGAATTTTTGTAAATTTGTCCTGAAAATTTTTCGAAAGTTAACCTGGAAAACCTGGAATTTTGAAATGCGACTTCTGTTACAACTCTGATAATGTAAAATTGTGCAAAATGTAGCATTTTCTATTAGTTTATAACATTTTTTAAATAATAATAGTAAAATTTATTGGAAAATAATTTATAGTGTCACATTTATGCTGAACTGGTGGATTAAAAATACTTATATTTAAAAAATCAATTATTTTCTCAGAAAAATCCCGAATGATGCATTTGTTTATAAACTTTGTTTGAAATAATTATAAAGTTTTTTTGTCGAGTAATCTCTAGTGTTGAAATTTTTCTGGGCTGGTTGATTAAAAATACCAAATTGAAACTTAAATATCCGACATCGGATTAATTATTATTTATTTGTATCAATTATTAATAATGAATGTTAATATTTATTATTAAATTGTTTACGAATTGAATTAAATATTGGGGAAAAACAATAATATTATTTATCATTATTATTATAGAATTATTTCATTATTATATATTCATTGTTGTTGAAAACCTGATTGGATATTATTGGCTATTTATGCTTTTTAGCATTTTACCCAAAGAAGTTAGTGTTTTAAAACCAAATTAATTCTAATATGAACAAGATTTAGAATCTTTTAATAGTTACTGGTTATGTTATAGAGTTTTTATTGAAAATTGGCATTTTAAAACAAAAATTGTGATATTTTGAAGAATTGCAGTTTTTGAATTTTTTAAGGTTATATTAACGTTTTTCACAGAAAATCAGTTTTTTTTTAAACAAAAAATCATTAGATTTTAAGAGTTCATAATTTTAATTTTTTTTAGTTTAATTTTAATTAAATTTAATTTATAGTTTCAATTTTGTAATAATTTCAGGTTACGTTGTAGTGTTTTACACCGAAAATTGGTATCTAAAACAAAAATCATAATTTGAACAATGTTTAGAATCTTTTAATAATTTTTTTTCATGTTAGTATTTTTCGTCGGAAATTGGCATTGTCAAACAAAAATCCTTATAGTTTGAAGAAGAATGAAAATTCTTTAACAGTTTAAGGTTATATTAACGTTTTTCACAGAAAATCAGTTTTTTGAAAACAAAAAATCATTAGATTTTAAGTGTTCATAATTTTAATTCAGTTAGTTTAATTTTAATTTAATTTAATTTATAGTTTCAATTTTTTGTAATAATTTCAGGTTACGTTGTAGTGTTTTACACGAAAAATTGGTATCTAAAACAAAAATCATAATTTGAAGAAGCTTTAGAATATTTAATAATTTTTTATTATGTTAGTGTTTTTCGTCGGAAATTGGCATTGTCAAACAAAAATTCTTTAAATTTTGAAGAAGAATGACAATTTTTTAACCGTTTAAGGTTATATTAACGTTTTTCAAAATCAGTTTTTTAACAAAAAATCATTAGATTTTAAGGTTTCATAATTTTAATTTAGTCAGTTACATTTTAATTTAGTTTAATTTATAGTTTCAATGTTGTAATAATTTAAGGTTACGTTGTAGTGTTTTACACAAAAAATTGGTATCTAAAACAAAAATCATAATTTGAACAAGCTTTAGAATCTTTTAATAATTTTTTATTATGTTATTGTTTTTCGTCGGAAATTGGCATTGTCAAACAAAAATCCTTATAGTTTGAAGAAGAATGAAAATTCTTAACAGTTTAAGGTTATATTAACGTTTTTCACAGAAAATCAGTTTTTCAAACAAAAAATCATTAGATTTTTTAGGTTTCATAATTTTTTAACAATTTAAGGTTGCGTTGTAGTGTTTACACCCAAAATTGGTATTTTATAACAATAAATATTATAATTCGAAGAAGATTTAGAATATTTTAACAATTTTTGATTATGTTAGGATTTTTCGTCGAAAATGGGTATTTAAAAAAAAAATCGTTATAGTTTGAAGAAGAGTTGGAATTTTAAAACAGGTTTAGCTTATATTGACGTTTTTCAAAAGAAATCCGTTTTTTTAAAATAAAAATCGTTAGATTTTGAAGGTTTATAATTTTTGAAAAATTTTAGGTTACGTTATATCGTTCTACAAATATTGAAAAAAAAATTCAAAGATACACAAATTTCAACAATTTTAGGTTATTTTAGTGTTTTACACCGAAAATTGGAATTTTAAAGCAGAAATCGTTATAGTTTGAAGAAGAGTTGAAATCTTAAAACAGTTTCAGCTTATATTAACGTTTTTCACAGGAAATCCGTTTTTTTTTAAACAAAAATCGTTAGATTTTGAGGGTTTATAATTTTTGAACAATTTTAGGTTACACGTTATAGCGTTCTACAAATAGAAAAAAAATTCAAAGAAGATTCACAAATTTCAACAATTTTAGGTTATATTTGTGTGTTTCACCTAAAATTTATATTTTTAAACAAAAAAACTACACTAGATTTTAAAGAAGATTAATAATTTTTTAACAATTTTAGGTTATGTTGGCGTTTCACGCCGAAAATTGGTATTTTCAAACAAAAATAATTATAATTTGAACAAGTTTTAGAATCTTTTAACCATTTTCGACTATTTTATTGCTTTTCATCAAAAATTATTATTTTGAATAAAAAAAATTTTTCAATAAAAAGAAGAAAAAGATTAGATTGAATAGAAGATCTATCATAGAAGGTCTAAAATAGTTATTTCTAATGAAAAAAAACATTAGATTTCAAAGATTATTTACTATATATGAACAATAATACGTTATAATAGATACTAGATGCTATGAATAACAATAATGTTTTATTCTAATTTATTTACATAATGATATTTCCATCATTATTTGTTTTAAATTCTGAAATTTATATTCTTTCATCACATTAAATTACGGATAAAAAAACACAACGATTGTATACAATTATCTGGCAATTTTTTTAATTCAGTAATCTTTTAATCTGAACAAGCTTACAACTAAATCAATTTAAATAAAATAAATGTATCCTTATTCGATAGATTTTGCAGGATGAGCTGTATTATTATTAACCATCACGTTTTTCCAGATTTTTTGGCATTAGGGGCAGTCACTTTTTCAAAATTTCTGCTTTTTTTCTCGGTTCCCAGAAATTCTGTATCTAATAGCAAGTAAACAATTTTAATAATTACTTTTAAAGTATTAATTTTCATTTGCTGTTATCTCCAAGTTTAGGGTATTCTTGTGATTTTTTCTGTGACGTATTCGGTCGCATATTTTCTAGTTTGCCAAGTTACGGTCCACTTTCTCGAGTTAAGGGAGTTCTTGCAATAATTATGCATAACAATAATTATTTATAATATTAACCATTTTTAAAACTGGTTTACATAATTAGGCTATCTTTCTTTCACGATTTCATTGATATACAATACAAAAATTTATAATAAACTCAAAATAAATATATAAAAATAATAATAAATATATTAATAATAAACCTAAGGAACTGGTTTTTCTGAACGGTGTAGGTTAACGGTGTTCTTCAAAAACATACATATCTTTAAAAGATAACGAAAATGTACAAGATTACAAAATTTACGACCTACATATATCATAAATATTGTAGTATTTTAGTTTCTCCTCTCGAATCCACTTTACAAATATTTGTAATAATTTCGAAAGTTAAATGAGGTAGAATAATATTGTATACTGAATATTCATGTAGCTTAGTTGTGCGAAAAATTTGTCATAAGACAGCTTTTTCCACTTAGAGAAAATGAAGAGCATTATTGGTACTCTGTTCTTCGTTATAGGGGTTTTCCTCAATTCTATTGGTAAATATATGTTTAACAACCTTTATTTTAATTACACTTTTATTCGAATGTATTTTTTAGTACAAGGAGCCGTGCATAAATTATGTAACTTGAGGGGGAGGGGGGAGTTAAGGATACTGTTTTCTTGACTAAAAAGTTTTCTTTTATTAAAAATTTAGCTATTTTGTTGAACAATTGTCTTTTTGGTTTGAAAATTCATTTCTTTTTGCAAAAATTTCATATTTTTTGTTTCAAAATGCGAGTGTATAATTAACAATTAACTTGGTTCGGTTAAAAATTCAAATGTTTTGTTGAAAATTCGTTTCGCGTTCGTTTGAAAAATAATTTTTTCAAATGAAAATTTAACTATTTCATTTTAGGTTGGGTATTTATCACCTTTAGTAGAAAATTCATGCATTTTGTTAAAAATTTATCTTTTTTGGTAGAAAATTAATCGTTCAGGTTGCAATATAATCTGCTTTAATTAAGGATTCAAGTCTGTTTTTTGATTTTAAATTGAAATGTTTTTTTTGTTGAAATGTCGACTAGTACATTCTTTTGTTTGAAATTCATTTTTTATGTTAAAAATTAATTGTTTTAACTGAAAATTCAACTATTTTGTTGAACATTAATCTTTTTCGTTCGAAAATTCATTTCTTTTTATACAAATTTCATATTTTTTGGTTAAAAATGTAACTGCATGGTTAAAACTTAATCTGTTTTGGTTGAAAATGAACTTTTTTGTTGAACATTCAACTGTTTTGCAGAAGATTTTTATTGTCGGCTCGAAAATTCAACAATCTGGTAGAAAATTCAACTGTTTGGTCGAAAGTTGAACTACTTTGTTGAAAATTGATTTTTTTATTTGGCGATTCATCATTTTAATTAAAATTTATTTCTTTAGTTGAAGATTCAACTATTTTTTTGAAAATTCGTTTCGATTTTGATTTAAAATTAATTTTTTAAATGAAAATCTAACCATTTCATTTTTGGTTGGAAATTTATCACCTTCAGTAGAAAATGAATGTACTTTGTGGAAATTCGATTTTTTCGGTGAAAAATCAAATTTTTTTAGTTGACAGTGCAACTGTTTGGTTGAAAATTATCCTACTTTAGTTGAGGATTCAAGTCTTTCGTTGAAAATTTATGTTTATTGGTTAAATTTAACTGTTTTTTATTTTAAATTGGAATCTTTATAGTTGAAAGGTCAACTATTACATTTTTTGTTAAAAATGCATGTTTTTATTGTAAAAGTTAATTGTTCTAACTAAAAATTAAACTATTTGATTAAAACTTCAAATGTTTCGTTGAAAATTAAATTTTTTGTTGAACATTCATATTTTACGTTTGAAAATTTAACTATTTTGTAGAAAATTCTTTTTTTTCTTGTAGAAAATTAATCTTTTTTGTTGAAAATTCAACTGTTTTGTAGAAAGCTCGTCTTTTTGTCTTGAAAATTTAACATTTTGGATGCATTTTTTTTCTTTATTGACTGAAAAATCTTTCTTTGGTTCAAATTTCAACTCTTGATGAAAAATCATGTTTTTGATTGAAAATAATTTTTCTTATAGAAAATTTTCCTTTTCTAGTTTGAAAGTCAACTGTTTTCAGAAACATTTGACTTTTTAGCTTGAAAATGTAACTATTTTGTTGAAAATTCATCTTTTTGGTTGAGGGTTCAACTATTTTATTAAAGATTCGTCTTTTTTCGTTTGATTCAACTGGTTGATGATTCGTTTTCTTGTTGTTGAAAAATTATTTATCAAACTGAAAATTTAACTTTTTCATTTTTGGTTGAAAACTTATCTTTTTCAGTTGGAAATTTAGCAATTTAGTAGAAAATTGGACTATTGGGTTAGGTCTGCTGAAAATTCGTAATTTTACTTAAGATTTCAACTATTTTGTTAACAATTCGTATTTTTGTCGAAAAATTTAACAATAACATTTTTTTGTTTGAAAATTCATGTATTTTGTTGAAAATTCGTCCTTTTGGATTTAAAATTTATCTTTTATGGTAGAAAAGTCAACTTTCTTGATTGAAAATTAAACTATGTATTTGAAATTTTAACTATTTTATTGAAAATTCCTTTTTTTTGTGGAAAATTAATTTTTTATCTGAAAAGTGAACTATTTTATTTTTAGTTGATAATTCATCCTTTATAATTTGATAATTTAACTATTTGGTATAAAATGCATGTATTTTTTTAAAAATTCGTTTATTTGTGTAGAAAATTAATCTTGTTTGTTGAAAATTAATCTACTTGGTGGAGGATTTAACTATATTGTTTAAAATTCAACTATTACATTGAAAATTCATCTTTCATGATAGGAAATTAGCTTCCATGTTGAAAATCCTTATTTTCTGATTTAAAAATCAACTGTTTTCAGGAACAATAGAGTTTTTAGCTTGAAAACTTAACTATTTCGTTAAAATTTCATCTACTTGGTCGAGGATTCAACTATTTGGTTGAGGATTCAATTTTTTTTTTAAATTCTCCATTTTTGGTTGGATTCAATTGGTTGATAATTGTTTTTTTCCTTCTTTTTAATGAAAATTCAGCTATTCCATTTTTGGTTAAAAACTTGTCTTTTTTAGTTGAAAATTCTACAATTTAGTAGAAAATTGGACTACGTGGTTGAAAATGAACTTTTTTGTTGAAAATTTATATTTTTGGTTGAAAATTGTACTCTTTATTTGAACATTCAACTATTTTAATAGAAATCTGTATTATCATCGGAGAAGGTAACGAATCGAGAAGAGAAATCCACACATAAAATGGGAATCTACAATATCGACCAAAGTTATATTCTCCTTTACAGAAAATATTTTAACGTCATTTCAGACAAGATGAAGAATAAACATTTTTAATTAAATTCAATTCAGAAAAAATATCTTATCCTTTCATTCCTTTCACTCACTTAGTATTTCAGAAAAAAGAATTCTTCCTCTGGTATCTCTGTAGCTCAGTGGTTAGAGCACCTGACCGGAAATCAGTTGACCTGGGGTTCGAATCCCAGCGTACGTATGCTTCTTAAAATTAAAACAGATCTTTATGATAACAAATTTTAATTAAATATTGGCAGGATTTTTTTATAAATAATTGCAAATTTCTCAAATAAAAATAATAATTATTATAATTATATATTTTTAAAAATTTAATATTATTTCTAAAAATAATTAATGCTATAGTTACGCCTGTGTTTTCTGTGCCACGTGCGTTTGCCAGTTGAATGCCAGCAATGCACTATTTGAAGTCTTGAACTTGAAGTAAGAAAATAAATGCCTCGATAACCGGTTCCTTCTCAGTTACAAAACCCAAGCATCGAATGTGTAGCACTACTCGTTTAACGGTATAATGACTTTAAAATTTGTATTCATTTTTTTTTTATTGAACAAAAAAAAATTTATTTTATTATGTAAAGTGAAATTTCTGGTATTTTTTAAAAATAGTTTTTATTAACAATCACTGATTCATTCAGTAAAAATATACCACAGAAATAAATATAATATACATTAGATATAATAGTGTTGAGCATAATGTAGAAAAGTTCACATTGGTGACAAAATCGAGTGCAAAGCACGAGATACGTGATAAGAATGTGTTCGTTAAAGCCGAAGGAGCTTTAACAAAAGAGAATTCACAATCATCAAATTACAGTTGTTAACGCTTTGACGTTCAATTTTAAAAGGTCTGTGCACAAATGTGTGAAAAATACAAAGACCGAGTGAAAAATATTTAGTGTTTGTTATTGAACTTTTTTTTTCCTGTTTTTAAGAAACTTTCCCTTTTTCTCGTTTTTTCGCTTAAGAAAATCCAACCATTTTTCGTTGAAAATTCGTTCTTTTCAATTGAAATGTCTACTATTATACTGTCGGTTAGGAATTAATCTTTTTGGTTAAACAATAAGGTATTTGAATATCAATATTAAATATTTTGTAAAAAATTCAACTATTTTGTGAAAGACATCTTTTTTCGTCAAAAATTTTGGTAAACATTCCTTTTTTTTTAGTTTTAGATTCATAATTTTAGTTAAAAATTCGTCCTCTTGGGTTTAAAATTCAATTATTTAGTTAGAAAATGTAACTAATAATTTGAAAGTTAAATTTTTCTTTGCAAATTAAAAGACTGAAAAATCTTTGTTGAAAAATCGTTTTTTTTTCTTCGAAACTGTATCTCTTGGTAGAATTTTTTTTCTCGAAAAAAATGCATCTTTTTGGTTGAAAGTTAATCCGTTTTTGTTTAGGGTTTAACTATTTGGTTGAAAATTCGCCTTTTTGGTTAAATTTAAATGTTTTTGATTTTAAATTAAAATATTTTTTGACTAAAATGTCAACTAATAAATTTTTCATTAAAAATCCTTCTTTTTTTATTGAAAATCGAACTTTTTTGTTGAACATTTGTCTTTTTGGCTAAAAAATTCGTCATTTTGGATTGGAAATTCATTTTTGGTATAAAAGTCATCTTTTTTTATCAAAAATTCAACTGATTTGTTTAATTCGTCTTTCTACGTTGAAAATTCAACTATTTTACTTGAAAATTCAACTATTTGGGTGAAAATGAACTTTTTTGTTAAAAATTCATATTTTTAAAATGAAAATTCAACATTGCGGTTGACAATTTTTTAAAATTCAGGTCTAAAAAATCTTTGTTGAAAATTCAATCTTTTGTGGAAAATTCGTCTTTTCGATTTAAAACTGTGTCTATTGGTAGAAATTATTATTTTTTAAATGAAAATGCAACTTTGTTTAAATTTCCATTTCGGATTAAAAATTCATTTTTGGTAGAAAATTAATTTTTTTCGTTGAAAGTTAATTATTTTTAATTGAAAAGGCTAATATTATATTTTTGGTTCACAATTCATCTCTTTAGGTTGAAAATATAACTATTTTAATTAAAATTAATTAATTTAAAGAAAATTCAATAATTTGTTTGAAATTTGTTTTCCTTCTTAACTAAAAAATCTTTCTTAGTTGCAAATCATCTATTTTGGTTAAAAATACAACTATTTGGTTGAAAATTAATCTGTTTTTTTTAAGATCTAACTTTTTTTAATTTTTCTTTTCTGATTGAATTCGATAGTTTTTCATTTAAAATAAAAATAATTATTTATTAAAAATCTAACTAGCTTGTTGACACTTAAACTACTTGATTGAAAATTGAACTAATTTATTGAGAATTCTTTTTTTTTTTGTTGAAGATTCATCTTTTTGGTTTAAATCTTCTTGTTTGAAAATTCATCTCCTTTGGTAGGAATTTTGACTTTTTTGGTTGAAAAGTGAACTGTTTGTTTGAGAATCATTCTGTTTTAGTTGAATAAACAACTGTTTGTTTATAAATAAAAATTCTGTTGAAAATTTATATTTTCAGGCTGAAATTTCTAATTTCTTGTAAAAAAAGTCATTATTTAGCTTTAAAGTTATTTTTGTTTTTAACTAAAAATGTAAATATTCCATTTTTAGTTGAAAATTTATCTTTTTTAGTTGAAAGTTTAATTGTTCGCTTAAAAATTCATGTACATTGTTGAAAATTCTACTTTTTTCTTAGAAAATTATTCTTATTGGTTAAAAAGTAACTTTTTTGTTCAAACCGATTTGTAGAAAATTCCTCTCTTTTGGTAGAAATTCGATTTGTTTTGTTGAAAATTCAACTGTTTGTTTGAAAAATCACCCTATTATAAATTGTTGTTAATTTACCGGAATTTTTATCGCAAAAAGTCAGTCTCCACTTTGAATATAAAGTGTTTAAAAACGAATTCAAATATCTATTGACTCAATCTTTTTCTATCTCTGTTGATCTAAATTCTCGTCTATCTTTTTCAATCTCCTCTACATTATTTCATCTTAAACTATATCTATCAACGTCCATCTTTTTCTATCTCAATCTAAATTTACCTTTTTTCAATGCCCTTTTCTCTATCTCATCCTATCACTTGTCTATCCACATCAATCTTTTTCTATCTCTTTAGCAAAACAAATTGACGTCTATTTTTTTCAATATCTTCTTCCCTATCTCATCCTATCCCTTATCTATACACATTTATTTTTTTCTATCTCTTTGTCAATCTAAATTCACATCTTATCTTTTTCAACCCCCTCTTCTCTATCTCATCCTATCCTTCATTTATTCATATGAATCTTTTTCTATCTCTGTTGATCTAAATTCCCGTCTATCCTTCTCAATCTCCTCTTTCCTATCTCATCTCATACTATATCTATCAACATCCATCTTTTTCTATCTCAATCTAAGTGGACCTTTTTTTCAATGCCCTTTTCTGTATCTCATCCGTTCATTTGTCTGTCCCCATCAATCTTTTTCTATGTCTTTATCAAACTGAATTAACATCTATCTTTTTCAATTTCCTCTTCTCCATCTCACCCCATACTACATCTATCAACGTCCATCTTTTTCTATCTCTTTGTCAATCTAAATTTACGTCTATCCTTTTCAATCCCTTCTTTTCTATAACATCCTATCCTTTATCTATTCATGCCAATCTTTTTCCATCTCTGTTGATCTAAATTCCCGTCTATATTTTTCAATCTCCTCTTCTCCATCTCATCCCATACAGCACCTATAAACTTCTATCTTTTCCTACGTCTGTGTCAATCTAAATTGAAATTTTTTTCAATACCCTTTTCTCTATCTCATCCTATCATTTTTCTATCCACGCCAATCTTTTTTTATCTCTATGCCAAACTAAATTCACATCTATCTTTTTCAATCCCCTCTTCTCTATCTCACCCTATCCTTCATCCATCCACGTCAACCTTTTACTATTTCTCTGTCAATGTAAACTCCCGTCTATCTTTTCCAATCCCCTCTTCTCTATTTCATCTAATCCTTTATCTATCCACATCAATCTTTTTCTATCTCTCAACGTCCATCTCTTTCTATCTCAATCTAAATTGACCTTTTTTTCAATACCACTTTCTCTATCTCATCCTACCATTTGTCTATCCACATCAATCTTTTTCTATCTCTTATACATCTATAAACCATCTTTTTCTATCCCCTCTTCTCTATCTTACCTTATCCTTTGTTTATCCACGTCAATCTTTCACTATCTCTGTTTTTAAATGTAAATTTCCGTCTATCTTTTTCAATCCCCTCTTCTGTACCTCATCTTATTCTTTATCTATTCATATGAATCTTTTTCTATCTTTGTTGATCTGAATTCCCGTCTACCTTTTTCAATCTCCTCTTCTCTATCTCATCTCATACTACATCTATCAACGTCCATCTCTTTCTATCTCAATCTAAATTGACCTTCTTTTTCAATGTCACTTTCTCTATCTCATCCTATCATTTGTCTATACACATCAATCTTTTTCTATCTCTTATACATCTATAAACGTCTATCTTTTTCTATCTCTGTTTCAGTCTGAATTCACATCTATCATTTTCGATCCCCTCTTCTCTACCTTACCTTATCCTTCATCTATTCACGTCAATCTATTACCATCTCTCTATTTTAATGTAAATTCTCTATGTCAGCCTATCATTTATCTATCCACATCAATCTTTTTATAACTCTTTGTCAAACTAAACTGACATGTATCTTCATCTATCTATATTTCACTCTGAATTCACATCTATCTTCTTCAATCTCCTCTTCTCAATCTCACCTTATCCTCCATCCATCCACGTCAATCTATTACTATCTCTCTTTTTAAATGTAAATTTCCGTCTACCTTTTTCAATCCCCTCTTCTCTATCTCACACTATAGTTTATCTATCTACGTCAATCTTTTTCTATCTCTCTGTCAATCTAAATTCCCGTCTATCTTTTTTAATCTTTTTTTCTCTATCTCATCCTATCCTACATCTATCAACGTCTATCTTTTTCTATCTCTTTGTCAAAAAATTCACCTTCATCCTGATTAATACCCTCTTCTCTATCTCATCCTATCCCTCATCTATTCATATGAATCTTTTTCTATCTCTGTTGATCTGAATTCCCGTCCATCTTTTTCAATCTCCTCTTCTCTATCTCATCTCATACTATATCTATCAACATCCACCTTCTTCTATCTCAATCTAAATTGACCTTGTTTTTGATGTCCTTTTCTCTATCTCATCCTATCATTTGTCTATCCACATCAATCTTTTTCTATCTCTTATACATCTATGAACGTCTATCTTTTTCATTCCCCTCTTCTCTATCTCACCTTATCCTTCATCTATCCACGTCAATCTTTTACCATCTCTCTTTTTCAATGTAAATTCCCGTCTATCTTTTTCAATCCCCTCTTTTTTATCTCACCCCATCCTTTATCTATTCACGTCAATCTTTTTCTATCTCTCTGTCAATCCAAATTTACGTCTATCCTTTTCAATCCCTTCTTTTCTATCAATTCCTATCCTTTATCAATTCATGTCCATCTCTTTCTATCTCTATCTCTATCAATATAAATTTGCATCTATCTTTTTCGATCCCCTCTTCTCTATCTCAAACTATCCTTTACCTATCCACATCAATCTTTTTCTATCTCCTTTTCCCTATATCATCCTACACTGCATTTATCAAAGTCTATCTTTTTTTTATATATATTTTTCAATCTAAATTTCCGTCTTTTTCAAGATTCTCTTCTCTTCATCTCAGTCGATCTTTTACCTATCCACGTCAATCTTTTTCTATCTCTGTTAATTTAAATTCCCGTCTATCCTTTTCAATCTTCTCTGTTCTAACTCATCGTATTATTATTCCCTACCTCATCCATCAACGTTTATCTTTTTCTATTTATTTTTCAATCTGAATTCACGTCTATCTTTTTCAATACCCTCTTCTCTATATCATCCCATCTATCTTTTCTAATCTCCTCTTCTCTCTATCATTTTCTATTCATTTTTTAACTTAATTTAAGTCTATCGTTTTCAATTATTTCTTCTCTAACTCATATCCTTCATCTATCCACGTCAATATTTTTATATCTCTCTGGTAATCTAAATTCACGTCTATCTTTTTCAATACCGTCTTTTCTCTTTTGTCCTATCCTTTATACATCTACGTCAATCTTTCTCTATCTTTCTATCAATCTAAATTTTCCTACATCTTTTTCAATCTCCTCTTCTTCATCTCATCCTATCCTTTAGCTATTCATTTCAATCTTTTTCTATCTCTGATAATCTAAATTCCCGTCTACCTTTTTCAATCCTCTCTTCTATATCTTATCCTATCCTTCATTTATCCACGTCAATCTTTTTCTATCTCTTTGTCAATATAAATTCACGTCAATATTTTACAATAACCTTGTTTGCGTCTCATCCTTTTATACATCTGTTAACGTATATATTTTTCTATCTATCTTTCAATCTTAATTCACGTCTGTCTTTTTCATTTCCCTCTTCTCTATCTCAGCCGATCTTTTACCTATCCACGTCAATCTTTTTCTATCTCTGTCAATCTAAATTTCCGTATATTTTTCTTCAATCTCCTCTTTCTTACCTTATCCTATCCTTTATCTATTCACGTCAATATTTTTTTATCTCTCTGTCAACCTAAATTCACGTCCACCTTTTAAAATATCCTCTTCCTTATCTCATCATATCATACCTCTATCAACGTTTATCTTTTCTTATTTATTTTTTAATCTTAATTCGGGTCTATCTTCTTCAATCTCCTCTTCCCTATCACATCTTATCCTTTATCTATCAATGTCAATATTTTTTTATCTCTCGATTAACCTAAATTTTTGTCTATCTTTTCAATACCATCTTCTCTATCTCATCGTTTTATATATCTATTGAAGTTTATATTTTTCTATCTATTTTTTAATCTAGCTTTACGTCTATCTTTTTCTATATCCTTGGGAATCTAGATTTACGTCTACCTTTTGAATAAATTTCCGTCTGTTTTTTTCTATATATTTTTCAATCTAAATTAACGTCTATCTTTTTCAATTCCCTCTTCTCTATCTCATCCTATCTTTGACCTATTCACGTCAATTTTTTTCTATCTCTGTTAATCTAAATTCCCGTCCATCTATTTAAATCTTCTCTTCTCTATCTCATCCTATGCTACCCTCTTCTCCACCTCATCCTATCCTTTATCTATCCAATATCATATTTGACTATCTCTTTGTCAATATAAATCCTTCTCAATAAATTTCCGGCTACCTTTAGCAATCTCCTCTTCTCTGCCTCATCCTATACTACATCTAATAATGTCAATCTTTTTCTATTTCCTTGCGAATCTATATTTACGTCTATCTTTTTTTTTAAATGTCCATCTATTTATTTTCATCTATTTTTCAATCTAAATTCCCGTCTGTCTTTTTCAACCTCCAGTACTCTATCTCATCCTATACTACATACATTTATCAATGTCTATCTTTTTCTACCTCCTTGTGATTTGAATTTACGTCTACCTTTTTCAATCATCTCTTCTCTATCTCATCCTATCCATCATCTATTCACGTCTATCTGTATGTATCTCTTTTTTGATATAAATTCTCGTCTATTTTTTTCAATCTCCTTTTCTCTATCTCATACTATCCTTTATATATCCATGTCAATCTTTTTCTATCTCTATCTCTATCAATCTAAATTTCCGTCTATCTTTTTAAATCTCCTCTTCCTTATCTCTTATCTATCACATCCTATCTTTTACCTATACAGGTCAATATTTTCCGATCTCTGTTAGTCTCAATTCCCGTCCATCTTATTCAATCTCCTCTTCTCTATCTCATCCTATATTAATCTAACAACTTCTATCTTTTTTTATTTCTTTGTCAATCTAAATTCACGTTTATATTTTTCAATACCCTTTTCTCTATCACATCCTATCCTTTGTCTATTCATGTCAATCTTTCTCTATCTCTCTGTCAATATAAATTTACGTCTATCTTTTTCAATCTTCTCTTTTTTATCTCATCCTATACTACATCTGTCAACTTCCATCTTTTTCGATCACCTTGTGAATCTACGTGTATCTTTTTCAATAAAGTTCCGTCTATCTTTTTCACTCTTATCTTCTATATCTCATTCTATACTACATCTATCAATGTCTATCTTTTCCTATCTATCTTTTAATTTAAATTCACGTATATCTTTTTTAATACACTCTTCTATCTTATCCTATTCTTTATATATTTAAACCAATCTTTTTCTATCTCTATATCAATCTAAACTCGCATCTATCTATCAATCTCCTCTTCTTTATCTCATTTTATCCTTTATATATATAAGTCATTATTTTTTTATCCTCGTCAATCTTTTCATATCTCCCTATCAATCTAAATTCATGTCCATCTTTTTTATATTTTGGTCGATCTAAATTTACATCTATCTTTTTCAATACCATCTCTTCTACCTCATCCTATCCTTTATTTATCCATGTCAATTTTTTCCATCCACTTCAATCTTTTTATACCTTTCTATCAATCTAAATTGCCATCTATCTTTTTCAATCTTCTCTACATCTTATCCTATTCTATTTCTCTCAACGTCAATCTTTTTCCATATCTTTTTCAATCTAAATTCATGTATAACTTTTTCAATATCCTCTTCCCTATCTCATCCATCAACGTTTAACTTTTTCTATCTATTTTTCAATCTGAATTCACGTCTATCTTTTTTAATACCCTCTTCTCTATCTCATACCATCCCTTATCTATCCACGTCAATACTTTTCTATCTCTTTGCCCATCTAAGTTCCCGTATATCTTTTTCAATCTCCTCTTCTTTATCTCATCCTATCCTCTATATTTTTCTATCCATTTTTCATTTTAAATTCACGTCTACCTTTTCGATCCCCTCTTCTCTATCTCATCCTATCTTTTACCTATCCACGTCAATCTTTTTCTATCCCTGTCAATTTAAATTTCCATATATATTTTTTCAATCTCCTCTTTCTTACCTTATCCTATCCTAAGACTATCAACGTCTACCTTTTCTATCTCTTTGTCAATTTAAATTCACGTTTAACTTTCTCAATATTATCTTCCCTATCTCATCTCTCTATCAAAGCATATCATTTTCTATCAATTTTTCAACCTAAATTTGCATCTATCTTTTATAATCTAAATTCACGTCCACCGTTTAAAATATCCTCTTCCTTATCTCATCGTATCATAACTTTATCAACGTTTATCTTTTCTTATTTATTCTTTTTATCTTGATTCGGGTCTACCTTCTTCAATCTCCTCTTCCCTATCACATCCTATCCTTTATTTATCAATGCCAATATTTTTCTATCTCTCGATTAACTTAAATTTTCCTTTATCTTTTCAATACTATCTTCTCCATCTCATCGTTTTATATACCTATTAAAGTTTATATTTTTCTACCTTTGGTAATCTAAATTTCCGTCCATCTTTTTCAATACTCTCATCTCTATCTCATCCTATGCCACCATTTCTCCACCTCATCCTATCCTTTATCTATCCAATATCATCTTTTACTATCTCTTTGTAAATCTAAATTCACGTTTATCGTTTACAATACCCTCTACTCTATTTCATCCTATCCTTTCTCTATCCACGTCAATCTTCCTCTATCTTTTTGTCAATCTAAATTCATGTAAATCTTTTTGAATATCCCCTTCCCTATCTCATCTTACACTACATCTATCAACGACTATATTTTTTATCTATTTTGTAATCTAAATTTACGTCTATCCTTTTTAATAAATTTCCGCCTACCTTCATCAACCTTCTCTTCTCAATCTCATCCTCTACTACATCTAATAATGTCAATAAATGTCTATCTATTTATTTCTATCTATTTTTCAATCTAAATTCATGTCTATCTTTTTCAATCCCCTCTCCTCTATCTCATCCTATCTTTTACCTATCCACGTCAATATTTTTTTATCTCTGTTAATCTAAATTCCCCTCCATCTTATTCAATCTCCTCTTCTCTATCTCATCCTATACAATATTTGGCAATGTCTATCTTTTTCTATCTCTTTGTCAATCTAAATTCACTTTTATCTTCTTCAATTCCCTTTTCTCTATCTCATCCTATCCTTTGTCTATCCATGTCAATCTTTCTCTATCTCTCTGTTAATCTTAATTTACGTATATCTTTTTTAATCCCCTCTGCCCTATCTCATCCTATCCTTTATCTATCCATGTCAATATTTGTATCTCTCTGTCAATCTCAATTCTCGTCTATCTTTTCCAATCCCCTGTTTTCTAACTCAACTTATTATTATTCCCTATCTCATCTATTACGATTATTTTTTTCTATCTATTTTTCAATTTAAATTCACGTCTATCATTTCAAATACCCTCTTCTCTATCTCACCTTATCCTCCATCTATCCACGTCAATCTTTTACTATCTCTCGTTTTTAATGTCAATTCTCGTCCATCTTTTTCAATACCCTCTTCTCTATCTCATCCTATCCTTCATCTATTCATATGACTCTTTCTCTACGTCTGTATCAATTTAAATTGACGTTTTTTTCAATACTCTCATCTCTATATCATCCTGTTATTTGTATATCCACATCAATCTTTTTACATCTCTTTGTCAAACTAAATTGACGTCTATCTTGATCTATTTTACAATCTGAATTCACATCTATTTTTTCAATCCCTTCTTCTCTATCTCATCATACCATACACCTAGCGACGTCTATCCTTTTATATATATTTTTCAATCTGAATTCACATCTACATTTTTTAATATTCTCTTCCCTATCTCATCGTATCATGCATCTATGAACGTCTATCCTTTTCTATATCTTTTTCCATATAAATTCACGTCTATCTTTTTCGATCCCCTCTTCTCTATTACATCCTATCCTTTATCTATCGACATCAATCTTTTTCTATCTCTTTGTCAAACTTAATTCACGTCTATCTTTTTTAATCCCTTCTTCTCTATCTCAATCTACCCTTTATCTATTCATATATTTTTCTATCTCTGTTAATCTAAATTCCCGTCTATCTTTTTTAATCTACTCTTCTCTGTCTCATCCTCTACTATGTCTATCAACATCTATCTTTTTCTATCTCTTTGTCAATCTAAATTTACATTTATGTTTTTCAATACCATTTTCCTTTATCTATTTACGTCAATCTTTCTTTCCGTCAATAGCTTAATATAATCTCGTTCAATATAAATACCCGTCTATTTTTTTCAATTTCCTCTTCTCTATCACATCCTCATCTACTATGTCTATCAACGTCTATCTTTTTCTATTTCTCTGTCAATCTACATTCCCATCTATATTTTTAAATCTCCTCTTCCCTATCTCCTCCTACACTACATCTATCAATGTCTATCTTTTTTCCAGTCTAAATTTCCGTCTATCTTTTTCAATATTCTCTTCTCTATCTCATCCTAACTTTTACCTATCCACGTCTACCTTTTTCAATAAATTCCCATCTATCTTTTTTTAACCTCCTCTTCTCTATCACATCCTCATCTACTACGTCTATCAACGTCTATCTTTTTCTATCTATTTTTTAATCTAAATTCACGTCTATCATTTTCAATACTTTCTTCTCTATATCATCCTATCTTTTACTTATCCACGTCAATCTTTTTCTTTCTCTGTAAATTTAAATTCTCCTCGATATCTTTTTCAATCTCCTCTTCCCTATCTCCTCCTACACTACATCTATCAATGTCTATCTTTTTCCAGTCTAAATTTCCACCTATCTTTTTCAATATTCTCTTCTCTATCTCGTCCTAACTTTTACCTATCCACGTCTATCTTTTTCAATAAATTTGCGTCTATCTTTTTCAATCTCCTTTTCCCTACCTTATCGTATTATACATCTATTAACGTTTATATTTTTCTATTTTTCAATCTAAATTTACGTCTATCTTTTTCAATAAATTTCTGTCTATATATTTCAATCTCCTCTTCCCTGTCTCAACGTATCTATATTTTGTCTATCCACGTCAATCTTTTTCTATTTCTTTGTCAATCTAAATTCACCTTTATCTCTTTCAAACTTCTCTTCTCTCATCCTATGCTACATCTATAAAGGTCTATCTTTTTCTATATCTTTGTCAGTCTAATTTTTTTTTCAATCCTATCTGTTCTATACCATCCTATCCTTTATCTGACAATGATTCAAATTCATATTAAAGAGATGGAATGGAATCAAGAAAAAAAAGATACTCGGTAACGAAGGATAGAAAAAGGGATTGAAAAAGATTGAAACTCGTAACAGATAGATAGACTAAGAAATAGAAAAAGATAAGAGTCCTAGGTCACGAAATTTGGAGAAAGAGATTGAATTCCAGCAGGGTGAATATAAAAAATCAATTAATGAGTATATTTGATGATATTTGTGTAGATTTTTATCATCAGAATTTACTTTTTCTACTTCTCTACAGTTTGAGCATGCCGACCTCTTATTTTAATAAAAATATCCCATGTAACACAAATTTTAGGTACTGAAATTGACTTTTTTCTTAGAAATTTTCATAGAAAAATGGTAAATAAGGAATGAGAAAACTTCTATCATACTTTATGTATCTGATTTTTCTAATTTAAATTTAAGAAATTATATTTAGAGTAAGTCAGAATTTAAATTCTTCTTTGATGACAATAATTCAAATTTAGCTACGAAATTTTTAAAAATTGAAAAAAATAAGAAGAATCCAGCGATAAAATTGGGACTACATACGCTTACATGTTTAAATTGAAATAAAAAAAATAAATAAAAAAAAAGAAGGGAAACCTCCTAATCCCTTTCCTTCTTTTTTTTCTCCGCTTTTTATATTTTTATATATTTCCTTCTCATATATCCCTTTTCTATTTTCGGTTTTAAAATTTTAATTGAGACAATTAAGGGCGTGCTGTACAAATTCGATCGTTGCATTCTTGGGTTTTTAAATTCTAAGTATTTCATAGTTCATTGTTTAATTTTTCCTATTATTTCACTAGTGATGATTTTTGAAACTAAAATTTAAAATACAAAATAGTTCAGATTTTTTTTATATCCAGGGCTGCAAAAGTCCTATTTATTGAAAAATGTGAAAAAGTAACCTATTTATTTCGAAAAAGTGACAAAAAATACTAACAATTCAAAAGAGTTCATAAGAATACAAAAGAATTCAAAATAATTAAAATACATTCAAACGAATTCGAAAAAATTCAAAAGAATTCGATGAAATTGGTAAGAATTCCAGGCAAATTTTAACGAATTAAGGATAAATTAAAAAAAAAACAATGAATTGAATAAAATTCAAGTGAATTTGAAAGAATTTAAGGGCAATGTGAAGACTTTGATGAAATTCATAAAAATTCCAGGTGAATTTTCAAAAAATTCAATTAAATTGAAAAAATAAAATATTTCAATGATTTCAGTAAAATTTGAATGAATTGAGAAAAATTCAAGAAAATTCAGAAGAATTTGATAAAATGCATTAGAATTCAAGGTGAATTTGCAAGACTTCAGGGTATATTAAAAAAAATACATATAATTGAGTGCATCTAGATGAATTTAAGTGAATTGAAAAAAATCAGGGTAAAATAAAACAATTGAAGAGAATTCCAAAGAATTTAGAGGAATTCAGGATAAGTTAATAAGAATTCAGGATGAACTCAAAATTAATTCAATTCATCGAATTGAAAATGATTAAAATTATTTCACTGGTTTCAGTAAAATTGAAGTGAATTTCGAATAATTCAAGAGAATTCAAGAGACTTTAATGAAATTTATTAGATTTGGAAATAATATAATTGAACAAGGTTTTAAATATCAAAAAATTTCCACCGAATTGAGTAAAATGGATGGGAATAGAATTTATGGCAAATTAAATAAATTCCAGAAATTGCAAAAAATTGAAACGAATTCAGGATAAATTGATGAGAATTCAGGGTGAATTCAAAATTAATTCAATTAATCGAGTTGATGAAAATATATATATTTCACTGGTTTCAGTAAAATTGAAGTGAATTCATAATAATTCAAGAAAATTCAAGACTTTTATGAAATTCATTAGATTTTGAAAGAATATAATTTAATAAAATTATATATTTAAAAAATTGTCCACCCAATTAAGTAAAACAAATGTGAAGAGAATTCAGGGCAAATCGTATACAATTTAATTAAATCGAATTAAAAAAATATATTAAAAAAAAAATCAAATCTGAGAGAATTTAGAGAAATTCAAAGGAAATGAGAAGAATTTCATGAAATTCATAAAATTTCAATGTGAATTAAAAAAATTAAAGTCAAAATTTGCAAAAAGTTTGAAAATGAATTAAATTCATTAAATTTTGAATGAATTGAGAAAAATTCAAGGAAATTCAACAGAATTTGATTAAATGTCTAAAAATGCAAGTCGAGTTTAAAAGACATCAAGGTGAAATGAAAAAAAAAACCATTGAATAGAATTGAGTGCATTTTGAAGAATTAAAAAAAATGCGGTTTCAATAAAAAAAAATCAAGAGAACTTCAGAGAATTTTCAGAGAATTAAAAAAAACGGATAAGTTATTAATAGCTCAGGATGAAGTCCAAGCAAATTCAAATGAATTGAAAAAATTTTTTTAATCCAAAGTATTTCATTGAATTCAGTAAAATTGAAATCAATTTAGAATAATTAATGAATATTAAGAAAATTCGATGAAATGCATTTTTATATTTCGGCAATTTTATAATTATGGGATATTTTTTATCCTGGAATTTTTCACTTCGAGAATTTAACAGTGTCAGAAATTTAATTTTTCGGGATTTTTAAGTTCGGCAAAATTAATTAATGTAATTAATTAATTAGACATTCCCAAAATTATAAAATAGCCGAAATATACAAATCCCGAATTGGAAAATTCCCGTCAGAGTAATTGCCGAATTATAAAATATCCGAACTAGAAAATTCCGTAATTATATAATTCTCAAATTTAAACAATTAAATTTTTTTTATAAATATTATTTATTGATTAAAAATAGAATAACCGAATATTTTTATAATTTTTTTGATGTTTAAAGTTTCTAAAACCATTATTTTAAGTTAAAATAACAACAATTTTTTAAAAATTGTATCCAGAAATACATTTTTTTCAATTATTGTTATTTTAAATTGGAAGAATAATTTTAGAAACTTGAGCATGACAATTTTGTTTTCTCATCAAAATATTTTATTATTATATTTTTAATGAATAAATAAATTTATAGAAAAATGTATTTGTCTCAATTCGGGAATTTTCTAGTGCGGATATTTTATAAATCGGCAATGTTCTGTCAGGAATTTTATTATTCGGGAACTCAAATTCGGTAATATTATAAACTGCCGGGAATTTTTTCATTCGGCATTTTTATATTTCGGAAATTTCAAAATTTTGGGAATTTTCCACTTCCCGGATTTTACAGTGTCGGGAATTTTATTTTTCGGGATTTTTCAGTCGGCCACAAATATTTTCGGGACGGTTGAAATATTCCAAAAAACAATATTGCTGACAGTGCAAAATTTCAGAATTTCCAACACTCCAAAATTCTCGAAGTGAAAAATTCCCGAACAATAAAATTCCCAAAATTATAAAATTTACGCAATATAAAAATCCCGAATTAGGAAATTCGCGAATAATAAAATTCCTCACAGAATATATGCCGAATTATAGAATATCCGGACTAGAAAATTCCCGAATTTAAACAATTAGATTTCTTATAAATATTATTTATTTATTAAAAATACAATAATCAAATATTTTCAAAAAAATTGTTTAATGCTTAAAGTTTCTAAAATTATTATTTGAATATAAAATAAGAACTTAAAAAAAATGTCATCCAGGAAGAATTTTTTTTCAATTATGGTCAAAGAATAATTTTAGAAACTTTAAATAATAAAAAAAAAATTTCTGATAAAAATATTTGATTATTGTATTTTTAATAAATAAATAATATTTATAAAAAACATTAATTGTTTATATTCGGGAATTTTCTAGTTAGGATATTTTATAATTCGACAATTTTATGTCGGGCATTTTCAAATTCGGCAATATTATAATCTGTCGGGAATTTTATTATTTGGAAATTTTTGAACTTGGTAATATCATAAACTATTCGGTAATTTTATTATTCGGCAATTTTGAAAATTGGCAATTGTATTGTTCGGGAATTTTATAATTCAATAAATTTATTAAATCGGAATTTTCTAATTCGGGAATTTTCCAGTTTTGGGAATTTTATTTTTCGGGATTTTTCAATTCGGAAATTTTATTGTTCGGGAATTTGATAATTCAATAATTTTATTATATCGGATTTCTCCGAATCGGGAATTTTACAGCGTTGGGAATTTTATTTTTCGGGATTTTTCAATTCAGGAATTTTATTGTTCGGAAATTTGATAATTCAGTAATTTTATTATTCAAGAATTTTCCAATTCGTGAATTTCACAGTTTGGGAAATTTTATTTTTCGGGATTTTTCAGTCGTCCCTTATTTTCTTCCCCTGGAATTTTATAATTCAGTAATTTTATCATACCGGAATTTTCCAATTCGGGAATTTTACACTGTTGGGAATTTTATTTTTCGGGATTTTTCAATTCTGGAATTTTATTGATCGGAAATTTGATAATTCAGTAATTTTATTATTCCGGAATATTCCAATTCGGGAATTTTCCAGTTTTGGGAATTTTGTTTTCTGGGGTTTTTCAATTCGGAAACTTTATTGTTCGGGAATTTGATAATTCGGAAATTTTATTATTCCGCCATTTTCCAATTCGGGAATTTTACAGTATCGGGAATTTTATTTTTCGGGATTTTCTTATTCGGAAATTTAATTGTTAGGAAATTTGATGATTCAGTAATTTTATTATTCTGGAATTTTCCAATTCGGTAATTTTCCAGTTTTGGGAATTTTATTTTTCTGGATTTTTCAGTCGTCCCTTATTTTCTTCCCCGGGAATTTTATAATTCAGTAATTTTATTACGCCGGAATTTTCTAATTCGGGAATTTTATTGTTCGGGAAGTTGATAATTCAGTAATTTTATTATTCCGGAATTTTGAAATTCGGGAATTTTACAGTGTGGGAAATTTTGTTTTTCGGGATTTTTTAGTCGTCCCTTATTTTCTTCTCGGGGAATTTTATAATTCAGTAATTTTATTCTACCGGAATTTTCCAATTCGGAAATTTTATGATGTTGGGAATTTTAATTTTCGGGATTTTTCAGTTCGGGAATTTTATTGTTCGGGAATTTGATAATTCAGTAATTTTATTATTCCGGAATTTTCCAATTCGGGAGTTTTACAGTGTCGAAAATGTTATTTTTCGAGATTTTTTAATCGTCCCATATTTTTTCCCCCTGGAATTTTATAATTCAGTAATTTTATTATACTGGAATTTTCCAATTCGGGAATTTTATAGTGTTGGGAATTTTATTTTTCGGGATTTCACAAATCGGAAATTTTATTGTTCGGCAATTTGATAATTCAGTAATTTTCTTATTCCGGAATTTTCCAATTCGGTAATTTTAGTGTCGGAAATTTTATTTTTCGGGATTTTTCCGTCGTCTCATATTTTCTTTCACGGGAATTTTATGAATCGTAATTTTTTAGTAATTTTATTATATCGGAATTTTTTAATTCGGGAATTTGATAATTCGGTAATTTTATTATTCCAGAACTTTTCAATTCGGGAATTCTACAGTGTTGGAAATTTTATTTTTCGGGATTTTTCCGTCGTCCTATATTTTCTTCCCCGGAAATTTTATAATTAAGTAATTTTATTATACCGGAATTTTCTAATTCGGGAATATTATTTTCGGGATTTTTCAAATCGGAAATTTTATTTTTCGGGAATTTGATAATTCAGTAATTGTATTATTCCGGAATTTTCCAATTCGGGAATTTTACAGTGTTGGGAATTTAATTTTTCGGGATCTTTCAATTCGGAAATTTTATTGTTAGGAAACTTGATAATTCAGTAATTTTTTTATCCCTGAATTTTCCAATTCGGTAATTTTGCAGTGTCGGAAATTTTATTTTTCCGGATTTTTCCGTCGTCCCATATTTTCTTTCCCGGGAATTTTAGAGTCAACAATTTTATTTTTCGGATATTTTATTTTTCGGGATTGAAAATTAAAAATCCAAAAATGATCCATTGAATTCAGTCGATTTCAAGTGAATTTCAAAGAATTCAGAAAGAAATCCTTGACTTCTCTATTTTTGTTTATCGAAAGAAGTGAATAAAGCAATCTTTTTCTTTTAAAAAGTGTCTATAGTGACTTTATCTTTAAAAAGTGACCTCAAAATACAACCTCGCTAATTGTGTTACGTGGGAAATAAAAAAAAGGGTACTATAAACTATCAGTGAAATTTTAATGTAAGTCGTCAGTTATTGTACCTATATTGCAAACGTAAAATGCACCTTTGTCGTAAATGGCACCCCAAAAAAGGGTTTCTCTTTGGCAAGAACCTCGACAGAGGGAGCATCCGGAGATTTCAAAAATTCATCGCATTTTCTAGCATCCTTCAGAGCATCCTCGAAACGATTTTCGATGACAGGATTCAATATTGGTTGGACTTCTTTTATCCTATCGATATAAGATTGCACCACCTTCTCAGACGTCAGCTGTAATCAAATTATTTAAATTAATGACAATTGATACTATTTTATAAGGTCAGGAAAAAATAAATAAAGTGAAAATTCTGTTTTGCAATTTGAAATTAAATTTTATATTTTTTAAAGGTTCAATTAAATTTATTCAAATTTATACACGTTACTAGTTTAAAATTCTGAAAGTTACACGAAATATTTTGATCTTTTTGAAATAACCATAATAATAAATATATTAAAAGGCTTTCAGTTATGATTCTGCAACTTCAAACGATTTAAAGTTAAAAGCAAACCATTTTTAATGCTTAAATCTTAAATTATTAAAAACCTTCCATTCGAAGGTTCAATTTTAAATACAGAATCTTAAATTAAAACAAAACTTGAATATTTAATTTGTTTCTTATTTTTAATTTTTAAATAAGTTTCTTAAATTGTTTAGAACAATTCAGGTCATTAAAAGAATTTCGAAAAAAAATTCAAAAAATTAAAAGGCTTTCCGTTTTTTCTTTAACTTGAACGATTAAAAAAAACAGTTTGAGTGTTTCAATCAATAATTATTTGATACTTTCAATTTGAAATGCAGAATCTGAAAGTTAAATTGAAAAAATTAATTTTTTAAGGTTTTAAATTGAAATGCATTTCTTAAATTCTATAGAACGATTCAAGTGACAAAAATATTTCCGTTTTAATTTTTTTACTTTGAACGATTAAAAAAACCAGTTAGAATGTTTCAATCAGTAATTATTTAATACTTTTAATTTGAAATATTTTTTTGTAAACTAATAATTTTGAATGCTTCAATTTAGAATTATTTAACACCTTCAATTTTAAGATTCAATTTAAAATGAAGAATCTTAAAGATACTTTAAAAAAATGTTAAATGTAATTTTTTAAGATTTTACATTTTTCGGGAATTTAAAAAAAAAATTTGAATTCGGGAATTTCATAGTGTCGGGAATTTCTTTCTCAGGATTTTTCAGTCGTCCTTTCATTATTCGGGAATTTTTCCGTATCAGTATAATAAAATAAATAAATAAAAAATAGAATAAATAATAAATATAAATCATAATCATAACTGAAAATTTAATTATTTTGTTGAAAATTCATATTCTTGGGTTGAAAAATCAAAAATCGGGTTGAAAAAAATTAAATTCTATAAAACAATTCAAAAAATTAAAAGGCTTTTCGTTCTAATTCTTCAACTTTAAACAGTTTTTTTAAAAAAGAAACAATTTCAAACTTTTCAATTAAAAATTATTCAATACTTTCAATTTTAAGATTCAATTCGAAATTCAGAATCTTAAAGCAAAATTGAATAAAGTTTAAAATTAATTTTTTAAGATGTAATCTAAAATAAATTTCTTAAATTCTATCGAACAATTCAAGTAATTAGGAGGCTTCCATTCATATTTTTCAACTTTAAACGATTTTTTGTAAACAATAAATTTTGAATGTTTAAATTTAAAATTATAAAACACTTTAAAAAAGATCCAATTTGAAATGCAGAATCTTGAAGGTAAATTTAAAAAGCGTAAAAATTCAATTTTTCAACGGTTTTCAGTGTGAAATAAATTTCTGAAAATCAAGTAATTAAATGGCTTTTAGTTATAGATCTTCAACTTTAAACGATTGCATTGAAAATAAACAATTTTGAACTTCAATAAAAAATTATTCAATTCTTTCAATTTTAAATGCATAAAATAAAAGTTCAACTTAAAAACTTCAAAATTTAATTTTTTTTCTCAAGATTTTCAATTTGAAATACATTTTTAAAATTTTATAGAACAATTCAAGTAATTAAAAGACTGTCAAATATAATTCTTAAACTTACAACGATTTTTTAAGAATAAAAATAAACCATTTTGAACGTTTCAATAAAAAATTATTCAATACATTCAATTTCAAATGCAGAGTCTGAAAGCTAAAATTAAAAAAACATTAAAATTAAAATTCTTCAACTTTGAACGATTTTTTTATAACAAGAAATGTTTAACGTTTAAATATAAAATTATTCAACACTTTCAATTCAAAGATTCAATTTAAAATGCAGAATCTTAATGCTAAATTTAGAAAACCTGAAAATTCAGTTTTTTAAAGATTTTCAATTTGAAGAAAATTTTTGATCAATTAACTAATTTTTAATTTGGTAAATTCTATAGAATAATTCAAGTAATTAAAAAGCTTCAAGTTCTAATTCTTCAACTGTAAACGATTTTTATCAAACAAAAAATTTTGAATGTTTTAATCTAAAATTATTAAAAATTTTCCGTTCAAAAATTCCATTTGAAATGCAGAATCTTAAAGCTAAAATTAAAAAACTTGAATATTCAATTTTTTTAAGGTTTTCAGTTCAAAATAATGTTCCTAAATTCTTAACAACAATTCAAGTACATAATTAAATGGCTTTTAGTTATAATTCTTCAACCTTAAGCGATTAAAAAAAAGAAATTTTGAATGTTTCAATAAAAATTATTTAATACTTTAAAATCAAAGATTCAATTAGAAATACAGTATCTTAAAGTTAAATTTAAACAAATTGAAAATTAATTCTTGTTTAAGATTTTCAATGTGAAATAAATTTGTTAAATTCTACAGAACAATTTAAGTAATTAAAAGGCTTTCACTTATAATTCTTTAACCTAAACGATTTTCTTAAATAAACAATTTTGAATGCTTCAATTTAAAATTATTCAACACTTTCAATTTAATGATTCGAATCAAAATTAAGAAAATTAAAGCTATATTTAAAAAGCTTGAAAATTCAATTTTTTAAAGATTTTCAACGTGAAATAAATTTCTTAAATTATATAGAAAATAAATTAATTTCCCGGTTTTGACGGTTTTCGGATTCAGTGGTCAGTAGCCGCTCTGAAAATGTCTTTTTCTACTTACTACGTGACTATGCGAAGTAGAAAAGGTATGTTCGTGCAAGCCCGATCGCAATTCTATTTTTTCAGTGGAAAATGCAGTTTTGGCAAGACACTATTTTGAAGTAAAACTGAATGCTTTTTCAAATTTTTTTTTTCATACAAATATTGAAGTTTCATAATGTAAGTACTAATGGATATTCACTAATTTAAAACATTTTTTCAATACCATCAAGAATACGAAATAATATTAATTATTCAATATAAAAATTTCAAATAACTATTTATTTGTTGAAAGTTTTTGAATACTTCAATTCGAGCTGAAATTGAAATCTAAATATTGAGAAAAAGAAAATAAGTAATATCAGTTTTTTTATATAAATATAATTTTTATATGATTCTTGAGAAAATTAAAAAAGATTTTTAAATATTTCAGATGTGTCAAAATACGATCTAAAAGATTTTATGAAACTTTTCTTATTTTGCAGGATTTTACAAAATATTAGGAAAAATTCGAGTTTTTTTAAAGATGTTTAGGACTTTTAGAAGTTTGGAAGAAATCAAGAAATATTTGATAAATTTTCAGAAATGTTGCCAAGTTTTAAAATATTTCTAATCTATTTAAAAAGTCTTAAGTTCCTAAAATATTTTGAACTGACTCGAATTTATCCTAAAATTTCGAAAAATCATTCAAAATGTAGAAAAATTGCCTTATAATCTTCTAAATTTTCCCAGGAATTTTAAGAAAATTTTTTCATTCTCTTGCAACCTTTCGAATTTTTTTTTTAAGCTTCTAAAATTTTTTTTTAATTTTTAAAAATTTAAATTTCCAAAAATCTTTGAAAGTTTACAATTCTTTTGGAATCTCTATAATTCTTCTAAATATTTCATGAATTCACTCGTTTTTTTGTTGTTACAAAATTGAAACATTTTGCTTTAAAATCTTCTACACTCTTTTTCGAAAGTTTAGAAAATCGTTTGAAATGTTTAAAAACCTTTTTTATTTTTTTCTTAAAGTTCATTTTTCAAAATAAAAATCCTCTAAAATTTTCACACGAATCTTAAGAAAATTCTTTTTTAAATATTTACAGACTTTCTAAACCTTCCAATCTTTCAAAATTATTCAAATTTTTTTTAAATTCTGCAAAATTAAAAAAATTGCCTTAAAATCTTTCAGATTCTTCTTTGACAATTTTAGACACTTTTTTAAATGTTTTGGAATCTTTTTAAATAATCTCTTAAAATTAAATTTTCAAAATGAAAAATCATTTTTATTTTTCCTAGGAACCTAATTTTTTTCATTTTCGTGAAAACTTACAAAAATCTTTGAAAGTTTTAATTATTTTCGAATCCTTTCAAAACTTCTGAATATCTCTTAAACTAACTCGAATTTTTTTCTAAAATTATGAAAAATGGTAAAATTACAACATTTTGCTTTAAAATCTTGTATACTATTTTCAAACATTTTACGAAATAATTAGAAATGTTTTTTTTTCCCCAGAAATCTTGAAAAAAATGTAATCTCCTCAAATCATTCATAATTATTAAAAAACTTCAATTTTTTTTTAATTCTTCAATATAAGTTTTTGCCCATAATTTAATTTTTCTTATTTCTTTGAAAATGTAAGAAAGTTTACAAATTATAGTGTTGTAGCGAAATGTTATGAACAGAATTATTTCTGATTATTAAACAATAATTTACAATTTAAATTTTCTTTTCTATCAATAATGTTTAGTAACATTTAGAAATAAATTTTATGATGAAGTAGAATTATTTATTTAGAAATTTTGATATACAAAGTTGATGTTGCAGAAAATTCATGAAATTTTGCATGTATTAAAAGTTCCTAATATTTGAAAAGCATTCAAAATGAATGTCAGTTTTTATTTAAAATAATATTCTTGAGTCCATGAATTATAAAAAATTTTATTTATTGAACTACTTTTTCTAGTTAAATGCGGACTGAATTAATGGAAGCCAATAAGAAAATCTAACTTAAAAAAAATTAATCAAATACTATTTGGACTAACATTACATTCATTGTACACAATTTTCAGTTGAAAATTTATTTAATTAGATTTAAAATTTTTTTTCTGGTAGAAAATTAAACTTTTTATTTGAAAATTCCACTATTTGGTTAAAAATGTATGTAGTTTGTTCAAAAATTCATCTTTTCTGATAGAAAATTAATCTTCTTGGTTGAAAATTCGACTAATTGGTTAAAAATTGATGTATTCTTTTAAAATTCGTCTTTTTGGTAGAAAAAAAAATTGTTTTGTTAAAAATGCAAACATTTTTTTTAAATTCAAATATTTTTTGTTGAAATATCAACTATTACATTTTTTCCTGAAAATTCAACTCTTTTGTAAAAAATTCGCATTTTTGGGTCGAAAATTGAATTACTTGATGAAAAATTGAACTATTGGGTGGAATATTGATGTATTTTGTGGAAAATTCGTCTTTGTTGGGTTAATCCAACTATTTTTTATTTGAAAATAAAAAATCTTTTTGTGATCAAATAACAAAAAGGCTTAAGGTTGAAAATTCATCTCCTTGGTTCAAAGTTTAACTACTTTATAAAAAAATCACTTTCTTGATTAAAAAATGATAATTTTAGTTGAAAATTCGACTTTTTTTGTTAAAAGATACGTTTTTTAACTGAAAATTTTAATATTTTGTTGAAAATTCATATTCTCGGGTTGAAAAATCAACTATTTAGTTAAAAAATTAAACTGCTTTGTAGAAAATTAGTTTTCTTAATTGAAAATTAATATTTTTTGTTGAAGATTTAATTATTTAATCAAAAATTTATGCATTTTGTTCAGAATTCATCTTTTTTGACAGAAAATTAATCTGCTTTGTTGAAAATGCGTCTTTTTATATGAAAATTCATCTCTTCTGGTGGAAAAATCATCTTTTTCTTACTAAAAATACAATTTTGGATTGAAAATTCAACTCCTTGGTTGAAAGTCGAACTAATTTCTTAAAAGACTATTTTTTTATTCAAAGATTCATAATTTTAGTTGAAAATTCATTTTTTATTGTTGCAAATTATTTTTTTACATTGAAAATTTAATTATTTTGTTGAAAATTCAACTGCTTTGTAGAAAATTCATATTTTCGACTCGAAAATTAAACAATTTGTTGTAAAATTCAACTATTTGGTACAAAATTGAACTGTTTTATAAAACATTCATTTTTTTATTTAAAATTAATGCTCCTCAATAAAAATTTAACTACACCATTTTTGGTTGGGAGATTTTTGTTGTTTAATTCAAAAATTCAACTATTTAGACAAAAATTAATCAAATAAAAATTGAACTGACATCACATACATTGTTCAAAATATTTAGTAGAAAAATTTTGTAATTTGTTGAAAATTCGTGTTTTCTGTAGGAAAATAAACTATTTGGTTAAGAATTTACGAATTCTGTTGAAAATTCATCTTTTGTAGTAGAAAATCATTTTTTGTTGTTAAAAATGCAACTGTATTGTTCAAAATAGTCGCTAATTTTCACTATCATTTTCGTAATCAGCGCATCAAAATACATAAATATACATAGTATGAAAGAAATCGTCAGTTCACGGCTTTCGGAAGTTTATCCTAAAATAATTCGGATAATTTTGGTGAATATATTATAAAGCTGGGAAAGGGATAGGGTGCGACAGAACTATTCCGTTCCCTTTTCCAGCTCGAAAAATTACTATTTCAAATACAAAATTTTATTTGTCTGATTTGTCACTGTATTTTAAAAATTGTTTGTATTAATTTGAATTTTGTATTTATTGCAAATTTGTATTTTTAAACTGATCAAAATGAAAATTTTCGTTTGCTTATTATTAAAAAATCACTAATGCTTCCTCTATGAGGAAGTAAATACATTTGCTAACGGGAAGCCAAGTGCTCGTAAAACGAGCACTATATAATTATAAATACAAACAAAGTGGATACACTCGAGATAGAATTAACAGATAGTTGAATGGACTTCAGAACCCAAAATTCTCAAAAAATAGGGGAATAATAGGGGAATAAATTCTGTCAAATATAGTTAATGTAAAAGTACCATATTGCATTCAATATGAAACACTTAGGATTTCAAGTCGAAACATATTGCATTTTCAATAAAATAGTTCAATTTTCTATCAAAAAAGATATCCAACAAAGATGATATTTCAACCAACAAAATATTTTGATTGTAAATAAAAAACAGTTAAATTGAAAAAAAAATGAATTCTCAACAAAAGATATAATAGCTTCAAAAACAGTTGAATTCTACCAAAAAATATGAATTTTCAACAATGTAGTTGAATCCTCAACCAAAACAAATTAATTTTTAACCAGGAAAGAGTTTTCAGTCAAGACAGAACATAAATTTTAACCAAATTGTTGAATTTTCAAACCAAAAAGACGAATTATCTAGAAAATAGTTGTACTTTCACATGAATGTCAGAATATTGCAAGGTATTTCAGTATATTTCAAGGTACTTTAGGATATTTCAAGGTTCTTCAAAATATTTTAATGTAATTCAGGATATTTCGGAGGGGTTAATTACTCGAATTTTTTGTGTATACTAGATTGCAACATTGCAAGATTGCATGGGATTTCAAAATATAGCATGAAAGTGAAAAATATTTGATGGATTATAGAAAATTCATTATAGAAAATTATTATACAGAAAACAACAATTAAAAGTAAACAAAAATATCGATTCTGCACAAATAAACTTCACACAGCAAAAAATTGTGAATTCCCTTGATATATCTAAAATCTGTTAAACTTTAATTTTAATCTATGTGAGAAGCTTTTGGAATCTCTTGAAATCTGTCAATACTATTAGAAATATTCTTGAATCCATTAACATCTGTGGAAATCCATTGAAATTTGTAAAATCCTCCAAAATCTTAAAAATAATTGGTGGTCTTATGTAGTTCTTAATCTTTTCTGTTATAATTTTTGAAATCTGTAGAAATCTCTTGAAATCCTTGAAAATTAATAAAATCCTCCTAATCTTGCAAAATTCCTTGAAATATCTTAAAATCTCTGGAGATCTATGGAATTGCGTAAGAATCCCTTAAAAATTAATGAAATTTCATTTATTTTTCAAGGTTCTCTGGAAATCCCTCTAAATATTT
This sequence comes from Andricus grossulariae, assembly GCA_011634705.1. NCBI lineage: Eukaryota > Metazoa > Arthropoda > Insecta > Hymenoptera > Cynipidae > Andricus > Andricus grossulariae. The sequence goes on along the minus strand of JAABKJ010000755.1, from coordinate 49,537,635 downwards.
TTGAATTCTAAAAAATTCTCATTTAAATTAAACTTATTCATTAAAGTTATCTAAAAAAATCATTTCAATCCCCTGAAATATTTGAAATCCCTTGAAATCCTTAGAGATTTATTAAAAATCTTGTAAAATTCCTTGAAATACCTTAAAATCCCTTGAAATCGGTGGAATCCCTAAGAATCCCTTGAAATTCAATGCACTTATTTTCCAAAGTTCTCTAGAAATCCGTTGGAATATTTGAAAATCATACGAACTTCTTTAAAATTCCTTGAAATTTTGTATATTTTTTAAAATGTTTTACAAATTGCCTAAAATCTTTCGAAATTTTTTGAAAGCGTAATAGTGCATTTAACAAAAGTATAAATCATTTGAAAATCCTTGAATATCATTTAAATTAAACTGTTTCATCAAAGTTATCTCAAAAAATCGTTTAAATCCACTGAAATCTTTGAAACCCTTGAAGATTCAATAAAATCTCTAATTCTTATGAAATTCTTTGAAATATCTTAAAATCCCTTAAAATCTTTGGAATCGCTAGAATTCCCTTGAAATTTCCTCTAATTAAATTTATTTTCTAAAGTTCACTAGAAATCCTTTGTATCTTACGAAATCCGATAAAATTCTTTAAAATCCCTTGAAATTTTTTTAGGTTTTTGATATCCGTTAAAATCCCCTAAAATCCATTCAGATCTTTTGAAAACGTGAAAGTTAATAAAAGAAAGTATACATTTATTGAAAACCCTTGAATGTCATTTAAATTAAACGTATTCATTAAAGTTATTTTTATAGAAATCTTTGAAATTCCGTAAAATCTTAGGATATTTAATAAAATCCTTGAATCTTGTAAGATTCCTTGAAATCTGGAATCATTTGAAATTTCCTTTAATTTATTTCATATTCCAAACTTCTCTATAAATATCTTGAAATCTTTGGAAATCCTAAAAAATTCTTTGAAATCCCTAGACATTTTTTAGAATTTTTTACCATTTCAGAAATGTTTGGAAATCTTTAAAATTCTCTATTTTGAAATTAAATGAAATATTTGGAAAACCTTTAAATCCTTTTAAAAGTTTTTAAATCATTGAAGTCCCGCAAAATTTATTGAAATCCTTTTGATTCCATTAAAACCTCCTGACATGTTTGGAAATCTAAGTTAAGTAAATAAATCATTCGTTTCTACTTTCTCTATTTTTGGCACCAACTCGTTCAATATTTTAACATTCTTTATTGCCATACTCATTTTCTTATAATGAGTTTTTCATTGATTTTTGTAGAGTCGCGAGAAAATTATAACAAATTCATGATAGGAAAAGCATTGTAAACCTACCCTGAATTTCCTATAATATTTTTTTGTAAGAAGGGATGACAAGGTACACTCGGACCCCGACTTAGTAACAGTATCGGGAGTTGCCTGCAAATAGCCTTTTTACTAAATCGGGAGAATCGAAACGTAAATACTCAGGGCCGCCTGAACCGTTTACAATTGAGATGCATAATATTGCGCAATATACTCGACTGAGAACTCACGCACTGCGGCCCCTCCGAGGCTGGAGTCGCAACAGTCTCACGCCATGCCCCCTGAGAAACCGCGTGGGCCAGCAGTTCTAGGATTTACCAAACCGGGGGTTGCGAAATCGGGGTTCTGGTGTATTGTGAAAGATTGCATGGGACTGCATAAGATTTCAGAGAGAGTACGGTTTTAGGCACGGTCCTAAATGATCTTCACTTATATCGAACACACATTCGCTCGCTCTGAACGTGGAAAGGCAGGGCCGCATGACGCAACCTGATGCAACTAATGGCTCTACTGCTGATTGTCTCGCTTGACTGAGCACATCCTACCTTTCTCCTCCCATCACAAAACCGCCGAGGCATCATTGTTCGGAACGACTTAAATGCGAGATACTTGAATGGGATTCCCAGTGTACTTCGAAAACGGAAAAGCGGTGCGAGGCGTTGAAACGTTCAACGCTCAATGAATGATTCAAATTGAGATTCATTGGCCCCTAATTTCAATCCCTCGTGCTGCAAGAACAATTGCGGCTAGCGTATGGCACACATGGTGAACATCCCGGAAGTCTGGTGTTACCGCGCCGGCGTACGTAAATCTTCTGACGTAATGTGTCGTTACGTCAGGTACAATCGTGCAACACGCGATAGGGGCATTTCACGCGTGGGTGTGAGTGTGGGTGCAAATGGGGTGGGTGCACTGGAGTTTGCACGTCAATAGGAGAGGCCTTTGGCAGTACGGTGGGGGCGAAAACCGCTGAAGGGGGTGACCACGAGTCTAGATACTATCAGGGGGTTGGAAGGCGACGGGGGTTGTTTCTGTGAAAGCTGGGTAGGGCGGATTTTCTGGATGCGAGGGAGACTATATACATTTTGCAGGAACGGCTCTATAACCTTTTAGGCCCATTCATTTTTTTTTCCTATAATTGTCAAAAATTTGCTGACCATGATTAATTGCAGAATATTATTATAATAATTGCAGTTATTAATTCGCGGTTATAGAATTTCAACGATAATACGTCATAAGTGACCGTGCATACATGACGTTGTCTTTTTTGTGAGCGGGGGGTACGTGGTAAACATTATTTCTAACGTAAAATATTTTCATGTCTGTAAATCAATAAAAACGAAAACTTTAACAATTTGGTTTACTATTCCATTCCATGTTTCGATGAAAATAAATGTTTTTAGTTAAAAATTAATTTTTGCAACTGAAAATTTAAATATTCCATTTTTTGTAGAAAATTTATCTTTTCCAGTTAAAACTTCAACTATTTGGTTCGAAATTTATGTATTTTGTTAAAAATTCGTCATTTTTGGTTGAAAATTTATCTTTTTTAGTTTCAAATTCAATTATTTAGTTACAAATTTATGTAATTTTTTGAAAATTCGTCTTTTTCAGTACAAAATTATTCATTTTGGTTAATAATTCAACTATTCGGTTGAAAATTGATTTATTTTGTTGAAAATTCGTCTTTTTTGGCTGACGACTCATCATTTTAGTTAAAAATTCATCTTCTAGGTTGAGATTTATTTTTCGCTTGTTAAAACTTGATTTTTTCAACTGAAAATTTAACAATTCAGTTGAAAATTCAACTATTTTGTAGAAAACTTGTCTTGTTAGCTAAAACATTCAACAATTTAGTTGAAAATTCAACTATTTTGAAGAAAATTCAACTGTTTTGTAGAAAATTAGTTTTTCTTTTGGTTGCAAATAAATTTTTGTGATAAAAATTAATTTATTGCAATTTTAGTTAAAAAGTGATCGTTTTAATTTTTTAAATTCAACTATCAGGTTAAAAATTCATTTATTTTGTTGAAAATTCGACTTTTTGGATAGAAAAATATTCTTTTTGGTTAAAAATTCAATTACTTCGGTTCAAAGTCGATGTATTTTTTTTTTAGAATTCGTCTTTTTTGGTAGAAAATTATTCTTCTCGGTTGAAAATTTAGCTTTTTGGTTTGTAATTTATGTATCTTGTTCCAAAATCTTTTTTTTTTATTGCTCTAGAAAATTATTTTTTGTTTGTTAAAAAATGCAACTATTTGGTTGGAAATTAAACTGCGTTTTTTTAAATAAAAATATTTTTTAGTTGAAATATTAATTGTTACATTTGGTGTTGAAAACTTTTTTCAGGTTGAATATTTGTTTTTTGTTTGTTAAAACTTAATTTTTTAACTGAAAATGTAACAGCAAGAGAGCAATTTATTCAAAATTTAGAAATAAAAATGAATATTAGAAAATATTGATTTTAGACCAGTAGACAAAAACAGTGAACATCAAATTATTTGAAAATGGAACGATTTTGTTGAAAATTCAACTGTTTGAAAATTAATTTTTTGTTATAAAAATTTAATTATTGCATTTTGGTTGAAAATTGATCTTTTTCAGTTTAAAAATTCAATTATATGGTTAAAAATTTATGTAATTTATTGAAAATTCGTCTTTTTCAGTAGAAAATTATTCATTTTGGTTAATGATTCAACTATTCGGTTAAAAATTGATTTATTTTTTTTAAAATTCGTCTTTTTTGGCTGACGATTCATCATTTCAGTTAAAATTCATCTTCTAGGTTGAAATTAATTTTTCACTTGTTAAAAATTAATTTTTTCAACTGAAAATTTAACAATTAAGTTGAAAATTCAACTATTTGGAGGAAAATTCAACTGTTTTGTAGAAAATTAGTTTTTCTTTTGGTTGCAAATTAATTTTTGTAAATTTTTTTTGTTTCATCATTTATTTTATTGAAAATTCGACTTTTTTGATAAAAAAATATTCTTTTTGGTCGAAAATTCAACTAATTTGGTTCAAAGTCGATGTATTTTCTTGGGAATTCGTCTTTTTTGGTATGAAATTAATCTTCTCGGTTGAAAATTTAACTAGTTTCGTTTATAATTTATGCATCTAGTTCCAAAATCTTCTTTTTATTGCTCTAGAAAATAATTTTTTGTTTGTTGAACAATGCAACTATTTGGTTGGAAATTGAACGGTGTTTTTTTTTAATAAAAATATTTTTTAGTTGAAATATTAACTGTTACATTTGTTGTTAAAAATTCATCTTTTTAGGTTAAAAATTCATTTTTATATGTTAAAAATTTATTTATTTATCTGAAAAATTAACAATTTTGTTGAAAATTCAACTGCTTGGTTGAAAATGAACTTTTTTGTGGAAAATTCAACTTTTTTGTAGAAAAATCGTCTTGTTGGCTGGAAAATTAAAAAATTTAGTAGAAAATTTAACTATTTGGTTAAAAAGTCAACTTTTGTAGAAAATTAGTTTTTTAATGAAAATTTATTATTCGTAATAAAAATTTAACTATTGCATTTTCGATTAAAAATTGGTCTTTTTGAGTTCAAAAATTCAGCTATTCCGTTGAAAATTTATCTATTTTTTTGAAAAATTCATCTTTTTTAGGATAAAATTAATCTTCTTGGTTGAAGATTCGATTTTGTACAAAATTCGTCTTTTTTGTGAGGAAATTAATTTTTTTTCTCGAAAATTCAACTTTTGGTTCAAAGTTGATGTATTTTGTTAAGAATTCGCATTTTTTGTAGAAAATTAATCTTCTTGTTTGATAATTAATCTTTTTGGTTGAAAATCCAACTATTTAGTTGAAACTTAAACTTTTTTATAGAAAGCTCGTCTTTCGGTTCGAAAGTTCAACATTTCAGATGAAATTGTTTTTCTTTATTTCTTACTTGAAAATTCGTTTTTTTTTAAATTTCAAAATTCATCTTCTTTTGGTAGAAATTTCATCTTTTATGGTTGAAAATGCAACTTTTTTCTCTGAAAAAGAATCTGTTTTGATTTATAATTGAACTATTTTCTTAGAAAATTCGTCTGTTTTGTTTGAATTAAACTGTTTATCATTTAAAATTAAAATCGTCCCTTGGTTAAAATATCAATTATCACATTTTTTTGTTGCGGGTTGAACTACTTTGTTAATTCATAAGAAACAAATAGGCTGAAAATATTAAGTGAGACAGGATGGAAGGGGTGGGGGGGGTTAAAACTTACAGGCACTAACAAGGGGGGGGGGATGTGGTACGAAATTTCAGAAACAAGGTTACCTTATTTATGCATGGCCCCGAAATCAATAGTGTTATTTATAACGTACAAAATGACGCGGCTTGGGGGTAAAAGTTTACTTTTGATTTATTTATAGGAAATCTTGCATTAAGCCCTCGGTTTCAGGATCAGCAGATACATATCTTCCCTAAAACTTGGGATCTGCCTCTGTTTTCCTTGAGTTTTAGAAGTTTAAAATATCTGCTCTGAACCCAGAAGCTCAATATGTTTAAAAATAACTTTTTATCTTTAAAAGACGGTGAGAAATGTTGTAAAAATGATAACAAATCGTGTTTCATAAATTCTGAAGACTTCTTGGGATTAGTCTACAAATTTTGACAACAGTTGCAAACGATTATTCGTTAAAAAAAAAAACTCAGTTTTCAATGATACAATGGACAAACTGATTTTATTTTCAAGATATCCTAAAAATCCTAATTCTAAATTATATAAGATCATATTTATATGGTGGTGAATTAAATAAGTTACTCGCACTGAATTTTCAATTATTTAAACAGCCAAAAGTGCATCACTGATTGTCAGAGAAATTCTACTGATTTAAATTCAGATAGAAAATTTGTGACGTTTTTATTTCCGAAGAAAATAAATGAAATTTTCATCCCCAATATTGTAGGAATTGATATTTATTTTATCGTTTGCGAACCAAATGTTACCCCAAAAGGGGATCACTATATAAAACTTAATATATTATTGGATCGTCCCTCGAGGCATTAAAATGTACGAAGTGTCAGGGTTCTTTTTCGCTGAATCGTGTGTTGCATCATAAGTAAATAAAGTTTAAATATAATTTAAATAAGGTTATCACTTTGCAACAAAAAGTGAAAGCAGTTTTAATTGAAATTAAGTTAATATATAGTACAATAGGTGTCTATTTCGTAGATAATTTAAAATTTTCGGTTTCAAGGTAGACTGACCACTTCACTTTTCAAAAGCTAAAATTCATCCTGAAGTCCCCTGGGAATCATCGGTAAATTCCGACTGTAAAACTTAGGCCAAACGGAGAAGCCATTTTGTCTAGTTTTTTGTATACATAATCTGAAGAGTAGTAAGATTTGCGGCACAGGCCGCTTTTTTGGAGAAAATTCTATTTTTTATGTAAAGATCGGAAGAAAAAAATGTGCTCTATAAGCCCGAAGACGCGCACTATGGCCAAGCTTGAGTCATTCAGGGGCGAGCACATCATAAGTGACCGTCCGCGAAGAAAGGGACCTTATGCGGAAAAAATCGATTTTCATTTTCTTACGCCAATCGATAGTTTCTGGGTTACTTTTGCATTTCCAATAATCAGAAATTGTTTAAGTTAATTACTATTATTGTTATTAAGCTACAAACATAGGAATGATAAGCGTACGCAGAGACCGAACGAGAGGCCTACGAAAGCCAGCCCCACCACTTACCACTACAAATATACGCGACGTATCCGTGAGCTCCACTGGCTCGTGCCTATATATGTAGTGCTAAGTGGAGGGAGTGCTTTTCGCAGACGCATCCTCACTGCTGAAATGCTGGCTTGCGGACTCTGCTACGATCGTCAGTCCTGTAAAATTCAGCTTTGATGCATTAGGTCCCTTTCTTCGCGGACGGTCACATATACTGGAGGAGATCCAGGGGTAATCCTGTGTACCGTTCGTTGTCCGTCAGACTTTTTAAACTGAATATTACGTAAAATGTTGTCCTGATTTCGCAAAGTCTCGTTTTCAGCTTCTAATATGCACAGAGAATTGTAATAAAGCTGAATAATTTTCATACAAATTAAATAATAAAATGGGTTTATTTTAAAGTTTCTATTACCTATTCGTTGTCTATTATTAGAGTTTATTTCGTGAGGAGCTGAAGTAGATCCAAAAAGGAGTATATTTTATCTCTGGAAATTTTGTGACTCGATTTTGTCAAAAATGCGAACTTCTCCACAATATGCAACACAATTATATCAAATGTATATTACATTTATCATCGCCTGAAACTTGACCTTCACCTTTACCGTGCGCATGCCATGCGTCAATTAAAGTTTCAGTCCATTTCGAGGTTATTTTATTGTTTCTATTATTCATTGTTTACAGTGTACGCCCAACTACCACCTTTATGCGAAAAATTTATTTTGCGAGTCGAAATCACGTCCGAATTAGGAGTAGTGAGTCGTCATAGGTTGGAGAGTCTAGTTATGACGTCAGTACCACCAAACTTCGGTTGATTAAGGGGGCGTGTGAAGACAGAACTGGAACCGAGAAAGTCATAGCTTTTTAGTTTTTTATACTGCGGTCACCAGCCTTCAGCAGTGTTCTTTCCAAAAATTGAATTTTTTATTTTCAACGCTACTTTTTACGAAGAAAACCAAAACTACGCATCCTATCAAAAAGTGATCAATAACAAATTTGTAGACCTTTTTTATATGCACAATTTTTGTTTCATCATCATTTTTCATATCTTACATATTTTGACAAAAAAATGGAATTTTTGATTTTCCATTATTTTTTTGTGCCATCAAAATGGGAATTTTTTATTTTTCATAAAATTCAACAAGTTTTATGGCAATATTGTAGGGTGTTCAAAAAGCAACGATTTTTGCCTCGTGTCTTTTTTTTATATCATGCGTGTTTTGGCTAAAAATGTTCATTTTCGTTTGTTTTTTGGAATATTGTAAATGCTATAACTCCAGTAATTTTCCTTCTATCAAAAAAAGTCATGAGAATATTTTGTTCGCCTTTTTGAGTACTATTATTATCCGTCCATAGAATTTTCAAATAATAAAAAAAGTGTTCTCTAAAATGTTCAAAATGTGCTCACATTTTGAATTTTCATCCAAAATCGCTGGCTAACAAACTTGACCTTCATTTTAGGACACTTGAAGAGTATAGCAAAGCCTAATCCAATCTATCAATTCTTTCGAAAGTTATCGTGCTAACAGTCTAAAAATCTCAAAAAGTGGACATTTGAGAAAAATGGGGGGGGGGGGAGTCAAATTTTACACAAATCTAATACCTTTTCTTTTGAGAATGTAAAAATCCAACGAACATAGAATGGTACAGAAATACGTGAAAACCAAAAAGACTTCAAGGATTTTTAAGAGGAGGTTTGTTTTCGACCCATGCAAAATAACCCAATAAAAAGATTTTTAAATAAAAAATTTGTTTCGTTGTGTTTTTTTTTAAACCGTGAGAGATACGCGAAAACTGACAAAATCTTCAGGATTTTTTAAAGGGAGATTGTCATTGGTCACCCCGATCTAAACCAGTAAACAGATTTCCGAAATTTAAAAAAATCTAAATTTTTAATCATCTCGAAAACGGCCAGAGATACGTGAAAACTAATTCAATTTTGAACATTTTGCAGAGAGGAGTTTGTTTTCAAACAACTCAAACTAAATCTAATAAACTTATTTTCAAAATTAAAAACAATATAAACATTTTTGAATTATATCGAAAACGATCAGAGATACGCGAAAACTGACCAAATGTTCAGGGCATTCCAAGCCGGGATGGTCCTCGGGCACCCCGAATCAGCCCAGTAGAAAAATTTCAAAAATAAAATTTTTGAATAATCTCGAAAATGGTGAGATACGTGAAAACTGAAAAAATTTCGGGATTTAGTACAGGGTGGTGGTCTTCGGCCACCATGAATAATCCCAGTAAAAGTATTTTCAAAATTATAAAAGAAAAATGTTGAATTGATCTCAAAGCCGGCGAGATATGCAAAATTGACCAAATTTGTAGGGTTCTATATGGGGTGGTCCTCGGCCACCACGAACTAAGCTAATAAAAAGATTTTCAAAGGAAAACATCAAAATTTTTATTTACCTTCGTAACGATGAGACAAACGCGAATACTTGAAAAATTAATAATAAATAACAATTAGTATTAATATTAACGAAATTTGATATACTTTGAGATTTCCAGTAAACGTTGAAAGATACGGGAAAACTACCAAATTTTAAACATTTTCTAGAAGGAGACAGATTCATTCCGATTGAAAATAATTGCATGGCGAGCTCAGACTTTTTGGATGAGACTCGGATTCATCGGATTGAGCGTACGGATTGAAAAGGATTGAAAGGTGTGTTAGGATTCAGGTTTATGTTAGCGCTCTAATTAAAAAAGGACTGAAAGTTGGGTTCGAATTGGTTTCCTATTAACTCGGATTGAGCGCACGGACTTAAGAGCATTGCAAAGATTGAAACTTGCTTGGGGTGATTCTTGGATTCATTTGGATTGGGCACCGCATTGAGAAGGAGTGAAATTTTGTTTCCGATTGGTGTGTGATTCATTTGGGCTGGTTCCGGATTCACACTTTTTCATTCGGACTGGTGTCGGATTCATTCTAGTTGAATTCAAGAAGTCTCACGGATTAAAAAGGATTGGAGGCACGGACTGAAAAATGGATTCGGTATGGGTTCGGATTGAAGTTCGTGCTGATGCATGAATGGAGAAGGATTGATAAGTAAGCCTCGGATCCATTCGTATTGAATTTGGCATTGTGACGAGCTTCGGATTGTTTTGGATTAATTCGAATTGGTTCGAACTGCAAAAAAAATTCAAATGACGAAAACACGAATTTGTTATCGAGCAAGATTAAAAAAAAACTCTATCGTACATTTGAAATCACGCCTCTCTTGTCAACTCTAATCAAATTCGTTTCAAAATTCAGCAAAAATTTTCTCACTGTTTACTGTTGGAAATGCAGATACGGTGTTTGCACAACTGCCTTATCTATTCCAGGAGAATATTTGTAACCGCCGACCCTCTCTGCCCAAACACGAAGAATTTAAACTCGTTCTCTGATTTTTCATCATGATATTTTGATATTCAAGTCTGAGGTTATAGTTCTGAAATCGAATCTCCAAGGCAGTAACAATAAGATCCTTGGGGATAAAGTCGACGCACCACCCTCGGAATTAACATACGGTCGTTGGCGTTCATTTGCATTATATGACCCTGATGCTCGTGGAAGCAGTAATACAAACATTTCCAAGCGATTTGATGCCTTTACTTGACATGAAATTACAAAAAGTTTAAATACATCAATCATAGTACGCATAGGAAGAAAATAACGATATAATTCCAATTCCTTTCACTATATTAGAACTAACTACATTTTTTATAAAAAAATACTTTTTTCATATCGTTGGATTCGTAAGGAAAAAACGAATTCGTATGTACAAATTCTCTCAAAACCATATTGAATTTAATATTGAACGCTTAAGATTTCAAGTCAAAATATATTACATTTTCATTAAAATAGTTGAATTTTCAAACAAAAAAGATCAATTTTTTACCAAAAGAGATGAATTTTCAACGAAGGAGTTGAGTTTCAAGCTAAAAAGTCGAATGTCTTAGAAAGTAGTTGACTTTTAAATCCGAAAAGACGAATTTTCAACCAAATGGTTGAATTTCTTAACAAAAAAGAATTTACTTCTACCACAAACAATTTCATTTTCGAACAAATAGTTGAATTTTTAAGTTAAGAAGACGCACTTATTAGAAGACAGTTGAATTTTCCATCCAAAAAGACAAATGTTCGACAAAATAAATAAATTTTCAATAGAATTGTTGAATTTTCAACAAAATGATGAATCTTCAATCAAAAATTAATTTTCAACATAGAAATTCAACCATCAAATTTCATTTTTATTCAAAAAAGATTAATTCAAAACGAAAAATACATGACTGACGGAAATTGTCTGTACGACCAGCACGAGTACTATTAAAAATTGCTGCTGATTTTCAAACGTGATTACTCGTTCAAAAGAGGAGCGAGGAACTTTTTAATGAACCGTTGGAAAGCTTATTAAATTTCGTCATACGATACAGTCTTTGAAGTCTTATTTTTAATTTAGGCAAATAAAATTTAAAAAATCTTGACATACTTGAACATTTTTTGTCGTATCTCAAAAACCCGTGAAGATTTTTCAAGTTTATCGGCTTAAATTGAAGGTAAGTCTTCAAAGAATGTGTGGTATGGATTTCAGATTTTTGCCTAAACCTTACTAGGTCATGCCACAAGTTAAAATCGAAGTAAAAAATTAGATACATTCTTGCATTTAAAAAAAAAAAATTTCACGTAGTCTATTTTTTTTAAAAGGTCAATATATTTGGATACTTTTTGACCCCCCATGTAGCCAACCGGGGCATTCTCGTTGCCCCCCCCCCCGCTTCTAGGATGCTACGTGGTTCATGGAAGGCCCCTAAATGATAATTCATGTATTTTGTTGGAAATTCGTTTTTTTTAGGGAGTAAAAAATTAATCTTTCTGGTTTAAAAATCAACTCAGACTTGGACCCCCCCCCCATGTATACAAAGGTGGCCTTTAATAGTAGTCGCGTTGGCCCTACCGACAATTTCCGACGATAGTTCATAATAGTTGATATTTGAATCAAAAAACATTTTAAATTTAAAGTAGCTTTTTCGTTTACGCTGCATTTTTGTTGCATTTTTTGCACACTCCATTTTCTGTATTAAAATTTTAAGGTCCTCAAACTCCTGGATTTTTCAATTTTATTTTTGTAGAACAATAGATTAAAAAAATAGTGACATTAAGAAGGTTTAATATTTTAGCTACGAAATTCTTGGAAATTAAAAAGATCAAGAATCCAACGATCAAATTTAAATGTTGGACGTTGAGGTAGAATTTAAATTTCGTTTTATTATGAATTTAATTTCTTAAATGTCAATATTTTAGAGTAAAGGGTTTCGAAAAGCATTTTAAAGTCTGTTCCGATTCGACAATTAGTCATTACAATTCAACAAGATTTTAAATTAGAAGCGCTCGAGCTCTGAAATTTTAATTGGAATCGAAGCCATGTTAAAGGTTTTCAAAATGATCTCGTTGAACCTCGCATCATGCAATTTAATATGCAGTTTAATTTAATTCGAATGAATAACTTTTTCAATTGAAACTAAGAATTGAAAAATAATCTCGATTAACAAATACCTCCCCTGTCATTTCCCGATCAACGAAATTTCCGACCTAGTAAATACCATTTAAGAAAAAAAAATCACAAGCAATAGCACCAGGTAACCAACGTAATAGACGCACAACGGGCAAAACGTACAACGTGCGCGGTGCTACGGAAAACGTTCAATGCGCACTTACAGTTCTTCGTAAGCTGTCGATGGATTTCTATAAGCCCATATTCTCAATTCTTCAATTGTACATTTCCTAACTTCTTTTTCAAAAATCATATAAAAAATCGTTTACCATCTAATGAAATGTGATAGTTTTCTGAAATACTTTTTAATGAGAATTAGTAGACTTTTTCGAGTGAGTCTGTTTTTGAAAATTAATTGACATCAATTGTCAAGTTCTGAAAAAATAAAATACTCAGAAAATAAATTAAAAATTAACCAATTCGATACTGAGCCTTTACAATTGAACAAAAATTTATATTAGAATTGCTTGAAACTCTAAAATTTTCAGTTGTTACGATATCGCAGCAACAACAAAAAATTCAGAGAGAACTCGTTCAATCTCATACTATTTTATATTATATGATATAATTTAATGTGATAATTATAAGTTTTCATTATTACAGTGTTGGTGGTTACTGGGGATGTAAACAACGTAACAAAGGCGCGCGACGGTTGAAACGCAACATGCGCGGTGCTATGAAAAACGTTCACTGCGCATTTCTAATTTTCAGTGAGCGTCTACGAAATTCTATGAGCTTGGGTGACAATTCTTTGATTATTCATGTCCTAAATTCTTTTTCACTAATCATATAAAAAGTCGTTTACCATCAAATGAAATGTGATAGACTTTTTAATATAATTTATCAACCCTTGGCTTGAATCCCTTTCCTTAAAAATTATTTGACTGTATCTTAAACTCTAGAGAAATGTTTATTAATTATCAGAAATGAAGCTTAGTTTTTGAAATACATTTTCCTGAGAATTAGTAGACTTTTTCCCGCGACTGTTGTTAAAAATTAATTCACTTTTCTTTTACCATTTAATAAAATTCGTTGGAATCTCATCAGACTTTTCTCTCTATCCTTAAAAAAATTTAAAATTTAAAAAAAATTTGAGAATATTTTTTTCCGTGAAGGAGATATTTTTCTGAATTGAGAAATCTAGGACGACGGTCCTGCTATCAGACACGAACTTGGTACGCAAGTCGGGGAGCGCCGATCTGGAGATGGAAGTCGTGACAGGGGTGAAGTTTGGAGGGGTTGTTCAGAGAAGGGGTGACTGAAGAGGGGATAACACTAGGTTGGCACGATAGGGGTGGTAAGCGCGGATAAGAACGAATGACTGCCCTAAAGCGCACCGTGTCGCACTAAAATGTGACTCGGGGTAGAACGGGAGCGTACCGTGCCGAAATTCCATTAGTTTAGAAGCACGTTTTAGTGCGTGAGGTACGCATCGCTCGGGGCTGCGAAAAAATATATAAATTAGAAAAAAAAGAACTAATAGAATCACAATATCCAGGATTGCATGTATAGCTTTACTTTCTTGTTTTCTGAAAATACATATCATTTTATTGTAGTGGGAGTGTGAAATCCTGGGGCGAGAAGGCTTTTCAGGAGGAGCTTTAAAAACCAGGAAGATCGCAACTTTTTAAGGATCAAACAACTTGTCTGCATGCATGTCGCGTGCAGGGTTGATCAACCACTTTATTAGGTTTCGGATTTTGCAGATTGAGTGAATTTGTTGTCCGGAAAAATGCACGCACCGATGACCAAGCGCGGTTGGAAATAGTTTCGTTGTTAGTTAGCTGGTGTCAGTTTTATCGTGAGCTGTGATTCTTTTGTCGGTGGAGAAAGGAACCAGTGTGAGGGAGAGAAAAAGATAAATTGAGGTGAGTTGACATTTTTAAAGGTACGGATAATTGAAGGGTTGCAGTACAAAACTAGGTAACCAACAATATCGGAATTTTTCAGGAGAGCGAAATAATATTCTGTAAAATTGAAATCACCATTTAAAGATGAAACAAAAGTTTACTCCTGAGCTGAAATGTTTTTGCATTGAGACTAAAAAAGTATGAATAATAAAAATTATCCAGTTTCGAGAAATAGAATATGGAACTTTACAATCTCAAAGTGACAGGGACGTAAAATTGGAACAGGCTCGGTTGCGGATCATGATAAAAAGTGCAATTTTTAGTTTAAACAAAAAACAAAAACTTACTACCGAAATGTTGAGTGGCTTAATTGGGAGAAAATGTGTTTGACTAAACTGATGATAGCGACTGAAGATCTATTTTTCAATTAAAAAAAAAAAAATAAATAAATAAAAACTTGCTCTCAAGATATTGGGAGGCTGAATAGGAATAGATAAGTTTTCACCCAAAAAATTATTCTTTTCTGGGAAAATAAAGACATAGGGCCTTTTCTTAAAAAAAAAAGTATTTCATTATTTTACTTTAGTTGGTTATATAGTTCTGTACTGCAAAACATTTACTGTAGGGAAATGTTTTCTCCACTTTGGATAATTCATTCCAAGTCTTCAATAATGCGCTGAAAAGTTAAAAAAAAATACATTGCCCATAAATTCTATGATCATCTCTTTCTTTAAATCTTATTCAAAGAAACTAATTCCCTAAGTTATGTTATATTCTCTCTGAAACTGACCATTATTATTTTACTTCATTCGATTACAGAAATTCAAGTATAAACGTCAAAAAAGGATACTGTCAAGTTTTCTTGAAGTTATAAATTAATAAAAAAATTTTGTTTTTTCTTTTTGGGTGAGAGGAGGGGGGGGACTTGAACTTGAAAGCAAATTCTGAATAACATCAATTGAAATTTGCTTATAGCATAAACGAGCTTCTGCTATTTGAAAGTAAATTATTGTGCACTAGATAGTTTTTGAATTAAATCCAAAATATATTGTTTGAAATCAGTATTTGAAATTATATTTAAAAAATTGAAATAATAAATAAAAATACCACTCTGTTTTGGTAACATTCTTCCTATTATTTAGAAAAACTTTTTATGAAAATTCTATTGGAAAGCGTATCCAAACACCCTATTTCTAAAGGCAATTATAGTCCACAAGAGCTTCCTCGATATCTCGACCTTATTTCCATATTAAGTTACAAAAAATTTTAATTCCGTGAAAGTAGATAATATTAAATAACTTTCTGATACGTTTCATTTTTCAGAATCAATGACCACTATTTCATTTACTTACAATTGATTAAAATTAGCAGATTATTTTTTTCATTAACAAAATATGATTCGCCGCGTGTATCCGTTTATCCAACACCGCACTTTTAATATTTTCAAACAAAAATTTAAAACATAAAAAATACATTTTTAAGGTATTTTCGGATGAACTATTCATCAAGGTAGAATTAAATTTGACTATACTTAAATTTGATTCGAATTTTCTACAAGATTCCATTCACGACGATTTCTAAACATATTTGTTATATAAAAGTATTACATTATTTTATTTTTATATCAACTGAAATTTAAGATCTATAATGTAACATTTTATTTAATCAAGACAAACGCATACAACAGTATTTCAATTCATATTTGACTCGAGCACAAGTAACTTTATTGTTAAATAACAGTCACATTGGTATTTTTGCAATAAATAAAAAATAAACATTTTTCTATATTTTCATCTTGATCCTGTAATATGACAAATTTCAATTCAAAACTTAACACTTTAGAGGTTTTATATATTTTTTAAGATGAATAACTCTTTAGAAAGTAAACCGGAAAAATCTGGAATTCACAGGGGAATGAAATTAGTTCTTGCTTAAATCATTCTGTCAATTTTATGTTGGGCCAAGGATTTTTTCCCATTAAATAACAATTTGATTACATTTTCAAAATTTTCGCTATTCGTGAAGAGTGAGTGAAAAACCTCCTTTGGTACAAAATGGAACTACTTAGTTGAAAGTCGAACTACTTTGTTAAAAATTCATTTTTTTAGTTGATAATAAATAATTTTTTTAGTTGGAAAATGTTTTTTTTTTGTTTAAAATTTACGTATTTTGTTTACATTTTGTTGTTATCAATTAATGTTTTAACTGAAAATTTAACTATTCCATGTTTGGTTAAACATTTATCTTCTTCAGTTGAAAATTCAACTATTTGGTTGAAAATTTCTGTGTTTTGTTGAAACTTTCTCTTTTGTGATCTTCTTGGTGACTAATTCACCTTTTTAGTTAAAAATTTATTTCTTTGGCTGAAAGTTTAACTATTAGGTTGAAAATTCCTTCAAAAATTCAAAATTTGGTTGAAACTTGCTCGTTAAAAATTCATATAATTCATCTATTTCGTTGAAACATTTTTTGTTGTTTAAAAATTCATCTATTTTATCGAAAATTCTTTTTTTTTGTTGAAAATGAATTTTCCTAAATGAAAATTTAGCTATTCCATTTTTGCTAGAAAATTGATATTTTTAAGTTGAAAATTTTTCTTTTTTGGGTTGATAATTTAATTATTTTGGTAGAAAATGTATATTTTTGGTTGTAAATTCAACTTTTTTGTTAAAAATGCGTCTTTTTGTTTTAAAAACTAAACATTTTGGATGAGATTTTTTTTTCATTATCGACTGAAAAATATTTCTTAGTTGAAAATTCAACTCTTTTGCTGAAAATTCCTCTTTTTAATTAAAAATTTTTGAGCATTAGGAAAAATAATGATATTTTTCTACTTCCCAAGCGACATTACAAAAACCATATTCTAATAGTGTGCCATGTACATATTTGTCAAATGTAAAAATATGATATTATAGGTTTTTATTACAAATCGATAATGTTTCAATCATGATTACAGCTTTAAATTGAAAGGGCTCAATTTGCAAAAATTGGCTGTAAAACATTGGTTGAGCCTCATGAATTTTTATAAAAGCTTTTCCGACGTAAAAGTCTCTTCGAGCTTTAAAACCCGTGGAAAATAGACTGCATTTTTTAAACATTATACATAAGAATTTCCATGAAAATAGGAAGAATACATACATTTAAATTGCTTATAAATAAAGTACATTAAAAATTAACTGATTAAAAGTGGAAAGTTAGGCAAACTGAAAGCCGAAAATTTAGTTAGAAAAATAGAATTAGTGACTATTCTAGCTGAGTTTTCTGAAACTTTTCCTGAATCTGATTTTCCGGAAAGTTTTGTGTTTTTCCCTGAAGGTATTAAAAACAACGACCTAAACCAGAGAAATAGATTATAGTTAACTCATTTTTGTTTTGAAAATTAGTTCATGAAACAAAAAGCATTGAATCATACAATAAAATATTAGAAATTATAAATTTATAATATTCTCGAGCAGAAATGTAGTCCCTACTTTAAACCTGTAACTCCTACCTTGGTAGGCGCTGGGAGCTGTAAAGTACTATAGGTTTCAAATAAGCAGCAATTTCAATATAATTTAGACCCTCTGCTTTGACGCTAAAAATGTCTGAAAATAAAATAATAATATCTGTAACATAGAAATCAAGGATATTTGCAATTATTTAATAGATATTTTCATTGTTAATAATATTCTAATCATATTGCCAACTCATGGTAATTTAAAAAATCTGCATGTACCGAGGATTGAACCCGCACCAAACGTCTAACGCCCTAACCGATTGAGCTAACGGAGCACGTTAGGATATTTGGGATAACAATGATTAGCACTTATCCAATGCTTTACGGTCCAACATCTTTTTGAATGTGAAACAATTATTTGAATAATAACTTTTTTTACTTTTTGTGCCGTTAAATATTTGAAACTATTTTTAAGGAATTCAACATAAATGTAAGTGGAATTAACGTTGTGAACGTAGATAACATTTAGTTTAGGTAAAAATTCTACCATTCGGTTAAAAATTTATTTGGTTGAAAATGTAATTATTTTGTTAAAAAGTCATATTTTTTGCCAAAAACTTAAATTCTTGGTTGAAAGTTGAACTACTCTGTTAAAAATGCATTTTTTAAATCATAGATTGATCTCTTTCATTCAAAATTGACCTATTCCATTTTCTAAGAATAAATTTTTGTATTCAAAAAATTATCTTTTGGGTTAGACTCTTTTGTTGAAAATTCATTTTTTTGTTAAAGATTCATCATTTTATTTGAAAATTCATCTCTTTGGTTGAAAATATAAGTGTTTTGCTAAAACATCTTTTTTTTTATTAGGAATGAGTTTTTTGAACTGAAAATGTAACTACTCAATCTTTGTTCGTATATGATAGTTTTCATTGAAAATTGATCTTTTCCAGTTGAAAATTCAACAATTTGAATCACAATTTATGTATTTTCTTGAAATTTCATTTTTTGTTCATAGAAATTTAATCTTTAATCCGTTTTGGCTGAAAATTCCAATGTTCGGTTAAAAATTAATCTGTTTTAGTTGCGAGGATTCAACTATTCTGTTAAAAATTCGTATTTTTTGGTTGAAAAATCAACTACTTGGTTTAAAATTCATCTTTCTTGATTGAAAATTCATCTATATGTTTGAGAATTGAATTCTTATGTGAAAAATTTATCTTTTGGTAGAAAATTTATAATTTATGGTAGAAAATTCATCTTTCTCGGTTGAAAATGACCTTTTTTGTTGGAGATTCAACTTTTCAACTTGAAAATTCAATTGTCTTCTAAAACATTCGTCTTTTTGGCTTGAAAATTGAACTATTTTTGGTTCAATTTCTAAATTTTTTGTTGAAAATTTCGACCATTTGGATTGAAAATTCATCTTTCATGGTAGAAAAGTCATCTTTCTTGGTTGAAAATTCATCTCTTTTGGCCGAGGATTCAATTATTTTGTTGAAAATTCGTATTTTTTGGTTGAAAATTAACTACTTGGTTTAAAGTTTCAAAAAACTTCTGCAAATGATTCATCATTTTAGTTGAAAATTCATCTGTTTTATAGAAAATTCCTCTGTTTAACTTGAAAAATTAACAATTTGGTAGGAAGTTACACTATTTGGTTAATAACTCATCTCTTTTAGTTAAATTCAACAGTTTGAAAATTCATTTTGTTTTAAAATTAATTTTTCAAACCGAAAATTAGGAAAATTCAATTTCTTGTCTAAAAAAAGCTTTTTTAGTTGAAAATTCAACTATCTGGTTTTAAATTCATTTTTATTGATTGAAACTTCATCTATTTACTTGAGGATTCAACTATTTTGTTAAGAATTCGTCTTTTGGTGAAAAACTCATCATTTATGGTAAAAAAGTCATCTTTCTGGGTTGATTATTAACTTTTTTGTTGAAGATTCAACTTTTCGGCTTCAAAATCGAACTGTCTTCTAAAAATTTCGTCTTTTTGGCTTGAAAATTCAAACGGTTTTGGTTGTAGTTTAATCTTTTTTTGTTTGAAAATTTCGAATATTTGGTTGCATTTTGTAGGTTGAAAATTCCACTTTTTTGATAGAATCATCTTTTTTCATAGAAAATTCAACAGTTTTGTTAAAATTTCGTCCTTTTGGATTGAAAATTCATCTTTTGCGGTAGAAAAGTCATCTTTTTTGGTTGAAAATGAACTTTTTTTGCTTGAAAGTTCAACTATTTGGTTGTTAATGCAACTGTTTGGTTACAGATTACCATTTTTGTTGTTAAAAATTCTTTTTTTTTTAAATTTAAAATCCATCTATTTAGTTAGAAAATCTTTTTTTTTTTTTGTCAAAAGTCAACTGTTTTGTTGAAAATGCAATATATTTTGACTTGAAATTTTAGGAATCAAAAGTCTTTCGAATTAAATTGAATATGCAAAATTTACATTAGTTTTATTCAAAAGAATGTACGCCCCTATTATTTCCCTATTTTTATAAGAAATCACCCTATTTACCTCGTTTTGAGTTATTTTTTTGAGTTATTGTCTATTAACAAACAGATTAACCGTAATACTCTAATAAAAAAATGAAGAACGATCAGTATTTCGAATTTATTTATAATATTTGTTGCTAACGATAACAAATATTTTATTCTCACCATTTTTTGTGATTCTCAATCACTTTGGAACCAATTATAAATTTATTTTTTGAAACAGGGAAGACCTACATGACTGTAAAATATGAACAATTTCAATAATTATTTATAAGAAGGTTTATAACAATGCAGTAATTGAGAATGTTTAGTCATTTCCCATGATGAATATTATTCTCATACAATTTTTCAGTATTTTCTGTTAAGAGAAAATACTTTCCTGTGATTGATCATTGCAAGAAAGTATTTATTCATATATAATTTAGGACAATCAGGTTGAATCTTGAACTAAATATTTTTGTTCATTGAGTGTAACTTAAGCCATTGAGATATCCGATGAGTCAATTCGATCTAAGTAACAAATATTTATTATTTTATTATCATAAAGTTTATAAAGCGTCAAAGTAGAGTCTTTATTTCGAAGGCTGTCGTCTTAAAAGATTCAGAGTAGGGCCTAGCTGTAGACTCTTGACTATATTTCAGTATGTCATCCAGAGCATTTATCAATTTACTGTCAGGCGTTGAAAGGAAAATTTATTAAAAAAATATTATCAGTCGTTTATCTGCTCAACATCCTTACAGTTATTCTTTCTTTCAAGAAAACGAATGATGTTTTATTAGCGCGACATTGTTGGGGTGATGGAACTCTAAAATTTGTCTCTGTCGCTATACTTCCGGCTTTCTCATACTTTCTGCTTCGTGAGCTTTTTCAAGCTCTCGAAAAATCTTTTTTTCCGTCGATTTAAGGCGTAGCTTTCTTTTAAGGCTCTTGAAACGACTCGGGGTTTCGCCAGATCCATCACACGTCTACAAGAATGTATTGTTGAATGTTATGTTCTAACCACATAATCTAAAGTCAATTATACCGGCCGGAACGTAGAGCTTTTTTAGAAATATGTTCTTGTTGTTGTTTTTTGTTGTTGTAATTGAGTATTGTTTTTTTGCGCCTATAAAATGCAAGACGCTAGCTAACAGTTTCAATTCGTATAAAATCTGCAAGTAGTGTGTCTTCGTCGCTCAGAGTAATAT
This sequence comes from Andricus grossulariae, assembly GCA_011634705.1. Classification (NCBI taxonomy): domain Eukaryota; kingdom Metazoa; phylum Arthropoda; class Insecta; order Hymenoptera; family Cynipidae; genus Andricus; species Andricus grossulariae. The sequence goes on along the minus strand of JAABKJ010000755.1, from coordinate 49,516,143 downwards.
AATTATAATATAATAATATAGTATAATACAAGAATAAAAATAAATAATAATATATAATGATACTTTTTCGAAATATATATAATATAATATCCTTCTTTAAGCTGGTAAGGAAGTAATTTTTTTTCGTAACTTACCAAATATTTCTAAGACCTTTCTGAACGGGTGACTGTAGCCCGGCATACATTGTTAGCTAGCGTGCCGCATTTTGCAGTCGCAAAAAGCACTCAATATCCAATTACAAAAAAAAAAAACATTTTTCGAAAAAAGCTCTATGTTCCGGCCGGTATAATTTCCTCCGGATTATGTGATTGAGATATTACATTCAATAATGCATTCTGGTAGACGTATTATGGATCTGGCGAAAACCCAAGTCATGTTAAGAGCCTTAAGTATGAGAGCCCACGAAAAACTTTGCTTTCCTTTTTCCAGTGAATGAGTGCCATACTGAATATATGCAGAAAGAGGCCAACTGAAGTGCGCTCTTTCCTTTTGTTCTCAGGGATCTCATAAAAGAATTTTCTTCTGAAACTACGAATCAAGTCATGTGTAAAAAGCGGAGTTTTAAGCTATTCATTGTCCGACAGTTGGCTCAAGTTGACACTTATACGTATAATTCAAGGCGAAGGATTAAAACCCTTCGCGTACTTTTCTTGTAAGTCGTAATTAGCTACAATAAGTCATAATTTCCCATCCTTGCAAATATGCTTTTCGGTGTCACCTTTAATCCTAGATTTTGTTGAATTTGCTCTTCCCATTCAGTTTTTCTGTGTACAAATCAGTTCAAAAAATGTAATAAAATAAGAAATAGTGCTACAAAGAATATCTTCTTTATTATCAAACTATCAATATTATTACTATGATTGCACTTTCTACTCTTGTACACTTGCACACACTTGTACACTTTAATCACTTGAAAAGAAATTGAGTGCCAATAAATTTGAAATGTTCAATTTGGAACATGGTTAAATTTCAAATTAATTCGATTTTGAATACCTAGTTCTTGCATAGTTTTATTTTTGCCGCAAATTCATTTTCCCAGATGAATTGGGAAAGGGGCATGGTAAATTGAAAATATAATTTAATAATATTCAGTTATTATTACTTCTTCAAATTTTTTAAATTACTTTTCTATTTTTAATTTTTAAGATTTGAAAGATGTGAATTTTTAATTTTCAAAGCTGAAAATGTGATATTGTACCATTTTTCAGCAATCCAAATAAAAAAATGTTCAATTCAAAACGATCTGAATTTGGAAGTGGTCGACTTTTACTTTGTAAAATAGAATAATTCGGAGTTTTCGGTTGAAAATTGAGCTTTGTAGCAAAATTCATCTCTAGAAAATATAACATATGACTTTTCAAACATGAAGATTAATTTTCTACCAAAAAAGACGAATTTTCAACAAAATAGATTAATTTCCTATAAAATAGTTGAATCCTCAATTAAAAAAGAATATGTTTACAATCAAAAATGTAATAGTTAAATTTTCAGTTAAGAAAATTAATTTTCAACAAAAAAAAAACGAATTTTCAATGAATCTTAAACCAAATACCTAGTACAATATAATACTTAAAAAGATAAATTGTCAACCAAAAATGGAATCGTTGATGTTTCAGTTAAGTAGTTGAATTTTCAACTAAAAAATATTAATTTTCATCCAAAAAGACAAAATAGTTCAATTTTCATTTACAAAAATGAATTTGTATAAAAAAGGATTTTTTTTTAATATTCAGTTATCAATAATTTTTTGAAATTCTTTAATTTTTAATTCTTACGTTTTGAAAGATTCCAATTTTGAAATTTAGAGACTATACATCTATATTGTACAATTTTTCGGCAATATAAATACAAAATTTTTGCTAATTTAAATGCTGTAAATTTGAAAATGGTCGACTATTAAGTTGTAACATTAAATAATGTTCACCTTCAAATCCTTTGAAAGTATACAATTTTCAGTATTGCTTTAAAATTTTTTAATTTGAAATGCTTTTTCAAGAACAAAAGCGAACTTTCAATTTCATATTCTACAGTTTTTAAGGAATTAAGTTTGGAAGTTATTTGCCACTGTATTTACGTTTTTGGGGTCAATTTTTTATAAAAAGAATAAACACAAGCAAAATATATTTAGGCTTTTACTTCAAAATATTGAAAGCTTAGAATATTGGTTTAATATAAGTTCAAAACTATAAAATTGTAGACATTATAGGTTAAAATTAATTAATTAACCGAGTATTGGTTTTAATGATTTTCTCAACTATAAAATACAATTATTTTCAAACGATACAGTTTTGAAAGATTTAAAAATTGATGAAGAGAAATGAAAGATTTCAGAGAATTTAGGATATTCAAGAATTTCAGGGAATTTAGAGAATTTCAAGGATTTCAGAGCGCTTAGGCATTCAAGGATTTTAAGGAGTTTAGGGAATCTGGCAATTTTTCGTTTTGCTAAATATAAAACTCTTAATTTTGAAAAAAGAAATGAACATTTATCATCTTTTTTAATTTAAAAGAATTCAAGGTAATTCAAGAGAATTTAAAATAATTCAGTGAATGGGCCCACATTTTTAAAATCTAAAAAAATTCCACGGAATGCAGATAAATGGCAGTGAATAAAATAATTGAATAAGAATCTGATGAAATGAAAGAGAATTCAAGGTAAATTTAAGGGTCCTCAAAGTGAATTAAAAAAAATTAAAGAAAATTCAAGCGAATTAAAAATAATTCGAGTGAATTGACCAACATTTTTAAAATCCAAAAAATTCCGTAGAATTCAGATAAATGGAAGTGAATATAATTAGCGTATAACAATATGATAAAATAAATAAGAATTCAAGGTAAATTTCAAAATATTTAAAGTGAATTTAAAATAATTCAAGGGAATTCAAGAGAATTGAAAATAATTCAAGAGAATGGACCAACATTTTTACAATCCAAAAAAATTATATTATATTCAGATAAATGGAAGTAAATACAATTAGTGAATGAAAATCTGAATAAATGCATAAGAATTCAAGGTTAATTTAAAGGTCTTCGAATGGAATTAAAAAACTTTTTAATCCAAAAAAGATCCATTAAATTCAGTGGATTTCATGGGAATTCCAAAGATTTCAAAAGAATTCAAGAAAATTAGGAAAATTGGTTCGGACCTAAATTCAATAGTGGTTAACCTTTGGCCCTGCTTATAAAAAATTTTTAAATCAAATTCAAATATTCGAATATAATTCCATATTATTGAATAGTTCATCCAAAAATACCTTGAAAATGTTTTTTTCTATGTTTTTGAGATATTTAAAATATATATAAAATATAATTGAATTTATAGAGACCTATTTATAAAGTTTATTTCAAGAAACGGTTTTTTTGAGTAAGATCAATTTATAAATTAAATGTGTAGAGTTAGTAGTGATCAATTGCCTTTGGTCTTTAATTTAATTTGAAAGACCAAAGACCATTGATTACTACCACCTTTACTTGAAAAAGTTGCACTTTACAAAATTGTATTTACTTTACGAGAAAATACGAGTAAGATTTATAGGAGTTTAAATAAACTCTTGAGTGCAAATCAGAGTACGATTGACATCTCAATCTTCTAGTAAGAAGTGGAATAACATCGATAGAACCAATTTTAGCAAAGATTCTTGTTTTCTTGAAGATTTTATCAAGAATTATAGTCTTGAATCAGACGACTTTCAGCATGAAAAATGAGATGCTAATTTCATTTACCTGTTTCATTTCATTTACCACTTTTGCTTGAGCACTTCGAGATTTGAATCTATATCTCATCTCCCTCGCGCTGACTTATTTCTCTTAAAGTCTCATCATCTCTTATATAATTATTTCTTTCCAATTTTTTACTATGAAACAATAAATATAACAATTTAATTTAACCCAGGTGGAAGAATTATAGATAGTGGGAAATATATATAATTTGCACTTGCTTCATACATTTTTTGTATAAAACAAATCAAAATTAGACATAATTCTTTCTATTATGTATGAAATATATATCATTTTTCCGCCTGGGAATGTTTCATACTCCCAGCCCGAAAATATTCAGCACCAATTATTTTCCAATTAACTGTTTACAGGAGGCACCCGTTAATTACGTCAGATTTATTTCGATCAAATTCAACAATTAAACTCAATATGGTGTAAATTTCGTGCAGTTAACCTAATCGGTCGATTTCATTTAAATCTTTTACCAAAAAAAAGAACTGGTGTCAGATTATCCAATAAAACAGCGTCTGACTAGAATTCTGTGCAAGGGAAGCACGAAGTAAGCGCTGTTAAGTAGATAATGTCAATTAGAACAGACAGAAGACCTGTCTGCCTAGAGCCTTTCTAATCTACTTGAACTGGAGTCTACAGTGAAAAAAGGAGAACATGACAAGACGCAGCAAATAAAAAATAAGTTTAATGGCTTTTTTTCCAAATTAACTTATTGCTCAATGAACCAGTTACTTTTATTTGAAAGGCCTCAAATAAAAAAAACTTTAACCAAAGATTAGATTGCGATTTGATCTGGAATATGTTATTGCAATTTCTGGAGTGTGCTAAATTTTTAATTAATTAAATTCTACTTTTATTTTCTTTTGTCAGATCTGTCTTGAAATATTGATCCTTCAAGAAAGAAAAAAAACACTATGCATGGGTAAACCCACGCCTCATACATATTCTACTTTGAACAAACTGAACTTCGAGTTCGACAAGCTATTTTTAATCTAATCCATACTTTGTATTATTTACTCAAGTAAATCAGATTTTCTTACTTGAATTTTAATATATGATATAATTTTATTTCCTTTTCATCTCTCATAATAGAGTGATACAAAATCTTTTAAAACTACAATACTTTAAAAAAAAAACTTCTTGATGTAATTTTCCCCATCCGCAGCTAGGAAGTAAGAATTAATTAATGCTTTATAGGGAATATAAATTAGTTTCAAAAGTTATCAAATATCTTTTAAATCCTGTAATTTAAAATATTTCAACAATGAATTTGAAGAAAGGAATGTTGCTAAATTCACACACATAATTAAGAATTAAGTTTCAGTTGGAGGACAGTGACAAAGAATGTTACATTTGTGTGCAAAATAGAATTGACAAAAATTTATGATTTATTAATGTACAATTTTATTACTGCATTTTTAGTTAGGATAATTAATTTTCAACCAAGAAAAAGAGAACTTTTAACAAAATAGTTAAATTTTCGCCCAAACTGAGGAATCTTTGATAAAAAAATTAATTCTAAAAAAAATTGTAATAGTTGATATTTTCACCAAAAAATATTTTAATTTTCAATGAAAAACTGTTAAATTAAACCGAAAAATACTAATTTTCAACAAAAAAGTTAAATTTTCAACCAATAATGATTTGTCAATCGATACAAAAAAATTTTTATCCAAAATTTTGAGTTTTCATGTCATAAAGACGAATGTTTGAAAAAAGTTGAATTTATCACCCAAAGATATGCATTTTCTGCCGAAAGAATTGACTTTTAAACTGAAAACGATAAGTTTTTGAAAAATAAGTGAATTTTTAACTGTAAAAGATCAATTTTCTAGCAAAAATGTAATAGCTACATTTTTAATAAAATAATTATTCTCAACAAGAAAAAAAACCGAAATTTTACCAAAATTTGTTAAATTTTTAACCAAAGAAATGAAATCTCAAGTAACATGATGCATCTTCAATCAAAAAAATAAATTTTTAACCAAATAGTTGAATTTTCAACCCAGAAGATGAATTTTCTACCAAAAACAGACAAATTTTCAATATTATAGATAAATTTTCCACTAACAAAGATAAATTTTCAATGAAATAGTTAAATTTTCAACCAAACAGGTGAATTTTCAACGAAAAAGTTTAATTGTCTATCAAACAAATATTTTCGACAAAAAGTGGAATAGTTACATTTTTAGTAAAAAAAATTAATTTTCAATAAAAAAAATAATTTACAACCAAACAGACGAAATTTCAACCAAAAATATTAATCTTCTGCCAAAGAGAATAATTTTTACCCAAATAAATAAATTTTCAACCAAATATTTTTATTTTTAAGAGAATTTTCAATCTAATAGTGGAATTTCCAACCAAAAAAGACAAATTTCCGAAAAAATAGATGAATTTTCAACTAAAAAAGATAAATTTTCAATAAAAAATAGAATAGTTAAAT